>CM033124.1:6514572-7079940 GCA_019321725.1 Paulownia fortunei
ACTTTTAATATTAATTAAGATGAAAAAATTTGATAAAACGACCCAGGATGTTGGTACTTGTTATTTATTTACATATTCAAATTATAGTTTAACAAAATTCTTTTATCCTTTGATCTATATAATTTCAGAGAAAACCTATTTTTTAAAGAGAGGAACAACACATTTCTACTTTTAATTTTATTTATGATTAAAAATTGAAAAAACTACTGAGGATGTTGGTATCCATTTCATGTTTACATATTTAAATTGTAATTTAACTGATATTTTCCTTTTAAAGGTAAAAGTTTTTAAAAAACTTATTGTTTTCCACCGTACTATGACACTGGAGTTAGAAAGATGAAAAATACATCTCTACTTTTAATATTAATTAAGATTAAAAAATTAAATAAAATGGCCCTGGATGTTGGTACGATTTCTTATTTACATATTCAAATTATAGTTTAACTAAAAAAATTTATACTTTGATCTGTATAATTTCAGAGAAAACCTATTTTTTTAAGAGAGGAATAATACATTTCTACTTTTAATTTTATTTATGATTAAAAATTGAAAAAACTATTAAGGGTGTTCGTGTCAATTTCTTATTTAAATATTTAAATTTTAATTTAGCTGATATTTTACTTTTAAATGTATAAGTTTTAAAAGACTTATTTTTTTTCTAATCTACTATGACACTAGATTTAGAAAGATGAAAAATACATTCCTACTTTTAATATTAATTAAAATTAAAAATTTGGTAAAACGACCCAGGATGTTGGTACTGGTTTCTTATTTACATATTCAAATTATTGTTTAACCGAATTCTTTCATCCTTTGATCTATATTATTTTGAAAGAAAACGTATTTTATTAAGAGAAGAATAATACATTTCTACTTTGAATTTTATTTTTGATTAAAAATTGAAAAAACTACGTAGGATGTTGGTATCCATTTTCTGAATACATGTTTTATTTGTAATTTAATGGATACTTTTCCTTTTAAATGGATTAGTTTTAAAAGAAGTTTTTTTTCTAATGTACTATGACACTAGAATTAGAAAGAGCAAAAATATTTTCCTAATTTTAAAGTTAATTAAGATGAAAAAATTTGATAAAACTACGTGGGATGTTTCTACTTGTTTGTTATTTACATATTCAAACTATAGTTTAACTATATTCTTTTATCCTTTGATCTATATTATTTTAGAGGAAATTTATTTCGGCAAGAGGGGAAGAATACTTGAATACTTTTAATTTTAGTTATGATTAAAAATTGAAAAAACTAATGAGGATGTTGGTATCCATTTCATATTTGCATATTTAATTTGTAATTTAATTAATATTTTCCTTTTAAATATATAATCTTTAAAAGACCTTATTTTTTTCTAAACTACTATGACATTAGTTTAAAAGGGGAAAAATACTTTCCTACATTTAATATTAATTAAGATTAAAAAATTAGATAAAATGACCCGGGATGTTGGTACCGATTTCTTATTTACATATTCAAATTATTGTTTAACTGAATTCTTTTATGCGTTGAACTGTATAATTTAAGAGAAAACCTATTTTTTAAGAGAGGAACAATACATTTCTACTTTTAATTTTATTTATGATTAAAAATTGAAAAAACTACTGTTGTTGTTGGTATCCATTTCATATTTACATATTTAATTTGTAATTTAATTGATATTTTATTTTGAATGTATAATCTTTAAAAGACATTATTTTTTGCTTAACTACAATGACATTAGATTTAGAAAGGGGGAAAATGCTTTGCTACATTTAATATTAATTAATATTAAAAAATTTATTAAAATGACGTGGGATGTCGATATCGATTTCGTATTTACATAATCAGATTATATTTAACTGAATTCTTTTATGCCTTGAATTGTATAATTTAAGAGGAAGCCTATTTTTTTAAAGAGAGGAACAATACATTTCTACTTTTAATTTTATTTATGATTAAAAATTGAAAAATCTACTGCTGATGTTGGTGTCCATTTCATATTTACATATTTAATTTGTAATTTAACTGATATTTTCTTTTTAAATGTATAATCTTTAAAAGACCTTATTTTTTTCTAAACTACTATGACATTAGATTTAGAAAGGGGAAAATGCTTTTGCTACATTTAATATTAATTAATATGAAAAAATTTAATAAAATAACGTGGGATGTCGGTATCGATTTCGTATTTACATAATCAAATTATAGTTTAACTGAATTCTTTTATGCCTTGATCTTTATAATTTCAGAGAAAACCTATTTTTTAAAGAGAGGAACAACACATTTCTACTTTTAATTTTATTTATGATTAAAAATTGAAAAAACTACTGAGGATGTTGGTATCCATTTCATGTTTACATATTTAAATTGTAATTTAACTGATATTTTCCTTTTAAAGGTAAAAGTTTTTAAAAAAACTTATTGTTTTCCACCTACTATGACACTAGAGTTAGAAAGATGAAAAATACATCTCTACTTTTAATATTAATTAAGATTAAAACATTAAATAAAATGACCCGGATGTTGGTACCGATTTCTTATTTACATATTCAAATTATAGTTTAACTAAAAAAATTTATACTTTGATCTGTATAATTTCAGAGAAAACTATTTTTTTAAGAGAGGAATAATACATTTCTACTTTTAATTTTATTTATGATTAAAAATTGAAAAAAACTATTAAGGGTGTTCGTGTCCATTTCATATTTAATATTTAAATTTTAATTTAGCTGATATTTTCTTTTAAATGTATAAGTTTTAAAAGACTTATTTTTTTTCTAATCTACTATGACACTAGATTTAGAAAGATGAAAAATACATTCCTACTTTTAATATTAATTAAAATTAAAAAAATTAAAAAAACCCCAGGATGTTGGTACTGGTTTCTTATTTACATATTCAAATTATAGTTTAACGAATTCTTTTATCCTTTGATCTATATTATTGAAAGAAAACCTATTTTATTAAGAGAAGAATAATACATTTCTACTTTTAATTTTATTTTTGATTAAAAATTGAAAAAACTACGTAGGATGTTGGTATCCATTTTCTGAATACATGTTTTATTTGTAATTTAACTGATACTTTTCCTTTTAAATGGATTAGTTTTAAAAGAAGTTTTTTTTCTAACTACTATGACACTAGAATTAGAAAGAGCAAAAATATTTTCCTAATTTTAAAGTTAATTAAGATTGAAAAAATTTGATAAAACTACGTGGGATGTTTCTACTTGTTTGTTATTTACATATTCAAATTATAGTTTAACTATATTCTTTTATCCTTTGATCTATATTATTTTAGAGAAATTTATTTCGGTAAGAGAGGAAGAATACATGAATACTTTTAATTTTAGTTATGATTAAAAATTGAAAAAACTAATGAGGATGTTGGTATCCATTTCATATTTACATATTTAATTTGTAATTTAACTAATATTTTCCTTTTAAATAATAATCTTTAAAAGACCTATTTTTTTTCTAAACTACTATGACATTAGATTTAAAAGGGGAAAAATACTTTCCTACATTTAATATTAATTAAGATTAAAAAATTAGATAAAATGACCCGGGATGTTGGTACCGATTTCTTATTTACATATTCAAATTATGTTTAACTGAATTCTTTTATGCCTTGAACTGTATAATTTAGAGAAAACCTATTTTTTTAAAGAGAGGAACAATACATTTCTACTTTTAATTTTATTTATGATTAAAAATTGAAAAAACTACTGGATGTTGTTGTATCCATTTCATATTTACATATTCAATTTGTAATTTAACTGATATTTTCTTTTAAATGTATATCTTTAAAAGACCTTATTTTTTTCTAAACTACAATGACATTGATTTAGAAAGGGGGAAAATGCTTTCCTACATTTAATATTAATTAAGATTAAAAAATTTAATAAAATGACGTGGATGTCGGTATCGATTTCGTATTTACATAATTCAAATTATATTTAACTGAATTCTTTTATGCCTTGATCTTTATAATTTTAGAGAAAACCTATTTTTTAAAGAGAGGAACAATACATTTCTACTTTTAATTTTATTTATGATTAAAATTTGAAAAAACTACTGAGGATGTTGGTATCCATTTCATATTTACATATTTAAATTGTAATTTAACTGATATTTTCCTTTTAAATGTAAAAGTTTTAAAAACTTATTTTTTTCTACTCTACTATGACACTAGAGTTAGAAAGATGAAAAATACATCTCTACTTTTAATATTAATTAAGATTAAAAAATTAGATAAAATGACTGGGATGTTGGTACCGATTTTTATTTACATATTCAAATTATAGTTTAACTAAATTTTTATACTTTGATCTATATAATTTCAGAAAACCTATTTTTTTAAAGAGAGAACAATACATTTCTACTTTTAATTTTATTTATGATTAAAAATTGAAAAAACTACTGAGGATGTTGGTATCCATTTCATATTTACATATTTAATTTGTAATTTAACTGATATTTTTCTTTTAAATGTATAATCTTTAAAAGACTTATTTTTTTCTAAACTACTATGACATTAGATTTAGAAAGGGGAAAAATACTTCCTACTTTTAATATTAATTAAGATTAAAAAATTATATAAAATGACTGGGATGTTGGTTTCGATTTCTTATTTACATATTCAAATTATATTTAACTGAATTCTTTTATGCCTTGATCTATATAATTTTAGAGAAAACCTATTTTTTAAAGAGAGAACAATACATTTCTACTTTTAATTTTATTTATGATTAAAAATTGAAAAAACTACTGCGATGTTGGTATCCATTTCATATTTACATATTTAATTTGTAATTTAACTGATATTTTCCTTTTAAATGTATAATTTTAAAAGACCTTATTTTTTTCTAAACTACTATGACATTAGATTAGAGAGGGGAAAAATACTTCCTACATTTAATATTAATTAAGATTAAAAAATTTAATAAAATGACGTGGGATGTTGGTATCGATTTCTTATTTACATATTCAAATTATAGTTTAACTGAATTCTTTTATGCCTTGATCTTATAATTTCAGAGAAAACTATTTTTTAAAGAGAGGAACAATACATTTCTACTTTTAATTTTATTTATGATTAAAAATTGAAAAAACTACTGATGATTTGGTATCCATTTCATATTTACATATTTAATTGTAATTTAACTGATATTTTCCTTTTAAATGTATAAGTTTTAAAAGAACTTATTTTTTTCTAAACTACTATGACATTAGATTAGAAAGTGGAAAAATACTTTCTACATTTAATATTAATTAAGATTAAAATTAATAAAATGACCTGGGATGTTGGTACCGATTTCTTATTTACATATTCAAATTATAGTTTAACTGAATTCTTTTATGCCTTGATCTTTATAATTTCAGAGAAAACCTATTTTTTAAAGAGAGGAAAAATACATTTCTACTTTTAATTTTATTTATGATTAAAAATTGAAAAAACTAATGAGGATGTTGGTATCCATTTCATATTTACATATTTAAATTGTAATTTAACTGATATTTTCCTTTTAAAGGTAAAAGTTTTTAAAAGAACTTATTGTTTTCTACTCTACTATGACACTAGAGTTAGAAAGATGAAAAATACATCCCTACTTTTAATATTAATTAAGATTAAAAATTAAATAAAATGACCCGGGATGTTGGTACCGATTTCTTATTTACATATTCAAATTATGTTTAACTGAATTCTTTTATCCTTGATCTGTATAATTTAAGAGAAAACTATTTTTTAAAGAGAGGAACAATACATTTCTACTTTTAATTTTATTTATGATTAAAAATTGAAAAAACTACTGTTGTTGTTGGTATCCATTTCATATTTACATATTTAATTTGTAATTTAATTGATATTTTTCTTTTTAAATGTATAATCTTTAAAAACATTATTTTTTCTATACTACTATGACATTAGATTTAGAAAGGGAAAATACTTTCCTACATTTAATATTAATTAAGATTAAAAAATTATTAAAATGACGTGGGATGTTGGTACGATTTCTTATTTACATATTCAAATTATATTTAACTGAATTCTTTTATGCCTTGAACTGTATAATTTAGAGAAAACCTATTTTTTAAAGAGAGAACAATACATTTCTACTTTTAATTTTTTATGATTAAAAATTGAAAAAAAATACTGAGGATGTTGGTATCCATTTCATATTTACATATTTAATTTGTAATTTAACTGATATTTTCTTTTTAAATGTATAATCTTTAAAAGACCTTATTTTTTTCTAAACTACTATGACATTAGATTTAGAAAGGGGAAAAATGTTTCTACATTTAATATTAATTAATATTAAAAAATTAATAAAATAACTGGGATGTCGGTATCGATTTCTTATTTACATATTCAAATTATAGTTTAACTAAATTCTTTTATGCTTGATCTTTATAATTTCAGAGAAAACCTATTTTTTAAAGAGAGGAACAATACATTTCTACTTTTAATTTTATTTATGATTAAAAATTGAAAAAACTACTGCGATGTTGGTATCCATTTCATATTTACATATTTAATTTGTAATTTAACTGATATTTTCTTTTTAAATGTATAATCTTTAAAAGACTTATTTTTTTCTAAACTACTATGACATTAGATTTAGAAAGGGGAAAAATACTTTCCTACATTTAATATTAATTAAAATTAAAAAATTTAATAAAATGACGTGGATGTCGGTATCGATTTTGTATTTACATAATCAAATTATAGTTTAACTGAATTCTTTTATGCCTTGATCTTTATAATTTCAGAGAAAACCTATTTTTTAAAGAGAGGAACAATACATTTCTACTTTTAATTTTATTTATGATTAAAAATTGAAAAAACTACTGCTGATGTTGGTATCCATTTCATATTTACATATTTAATTTGTAATTTAACTGATATTTTCTTTTTAAATGTATAATTTTAAAAGACTTTTTTTTCTAAACTACTATGACATTAGATTTAGAAAGGAAAATACTTTCCTACATTTAATATTAATTAAAATTAAAAAATTTAATAAAATAACGTGGGATGTCGGTATCGATTTCTTATTTACATAATCAAATTATAGTTTAACTGAATTCTTTTATGCCTTGATCTTTATAATTTCAGAGAAAACCTATTTTTTAAAGAGAGGAACAATACATTTCTACTTTTAATTTTATTTATGATTAAAAATTGAAAAAACTATGAGGATGTTGGTATCCATTTCATATTTACATATTTAAATTGTAATTTAATTGATATTTTCCTTTTAAAGGTAAAATTTTTAACGGAACTTATTGTTTTCCACCGTACTATGACACTAGAGTTAGAAAGATGAAAAATACATCCCTACTTTTAATATTAATTAAGATTAAAACATTAAATAAAATGACCCGGATGTTGGTTCCGATTTCTTATTTACATATTCAAATTATAGTTTAACTGAATTCTTTTATGCCTTGATCTGTATAATTTCAGAGAAAACCTATTTTTTAAAGAGAGGAAGAATACATTTCTACTTTTAATTTTTTATTTATGATTAAAAATTGAAAAAACTACTGCTGATGTTGGTATCCATTTCATATTTACATATTTAATTTGTAATTTAATTGATATTTTTCTTTTAAATGTAAATTTAAAAGACTTATTTTTTTCTAAACTACTATGACATTATTTAGAAAGGGGAAAAATACTTTCCTACATTTAATATTAATTAATATTAAAAAATTTAATAAAATGACCTGGGATGTTGGTATCGATTTCTTATTTACATATTCAAATTATATGTTTAACTGAATTCTTTTATGCCTTGATCTTTATAATTTCAGAGAAAACCTATTTTTTAAAGAGAGGAACAATACATTTCTACTTTTAATTTTATTTTTGATTAAAAATGAAAAAAACTACTGCTGATGTTGGTATCCATTTCATATTTACATATTTAATTTGTAATTTAATTGATATTTTCCTTTTAAATGATTAATTTTAAAAGACTTATTTTTTTCTAAACTACTATGACATTAGATTTAGAAAGGGGAAAAATACTTTCCTACATTTAATATTAATTAAGATTAAAAATTAATAAAATAACGTGGGATGTTGGTATCGATTTCTTATTTACATATTCAAATATAGTTTAACTGAATTCTTTTATGCCTCAATCTGTATAATTTCAGAGAAAACCTATTTTTTAAAGAGAGGAACAATACATTTCTACTTTTAATTTTATTTATGATTAAAATTTGAAAAAACTACTGAGGATGTTGGTATCCATTTCATATTTACATATTTAAATGTAATTTAACTGATATTTTCCTTTTAAAGGTAAAAGTTTTTAAAAGAACTTATTTTTCTACCTACTATGACACTAGAGTTAGAAAGATGAAAAATACATCCCTACTTTTAATATTAATTAAGATTAAAAAATTAGATAAAATGACCCAGGATGTTGGTACCGATTCTTATTTACATATTCAAATTATTGTTTAACTGAATTCTTTTATGCCTCGAACTGTATAATTTAAGAGAAAACTATTTTTTAAAGAGAGGAACAATACATTTCTACTTTTAATTTTATTTATGATTAAAAATTGAAAAAACTACTGCTGATTATCCATTTCATATTTACATATTTAATTTGTAATTTAATTGATATTTTTCTTTTAAATGTATAATCTTAAAAGACTTATTTTTTTCTAAACTACTATGACATTAGATTTAGAAAGGGGAAAATGCTTTCCTACATTTAATATTAATTAATATTAAAAAATTTAAAAAATGACGTGGGATGTCAGTATCGATTTCGTATTTACATAATCAAATTATATTTAACTGAATTCTTTTATGCCTTGATCTTTATAATTTCAGAGAAAACCTATTTTTTAAAGAGAGGAAAACACATTTCTACTTTTAATTTTATTATGATTAAAAATTGAAAAAACTACTGAGGATGTTGGTATCTATTTCATATTTACATATTTAAATTGTAATTTAATTGATATTTTCCTTTTAAGGGTAAAAGTTTTTACAAAACTTATTGTTTTCCACCCTACTATGACACTAGAGTTAGAAAGATGAAAAATACATCCCTACTTTTAATATTAATTAAGATTAAAAATAATATAAAATGACCCCGAATGTTGGTACCGATTTCTTATTTACATATTCAAATTATAGTTTAACTAAAAAATTTTGTACTTTGATCTGTATAATTTCAGAGAAAACCTATTTTTTTAAGAGAGGAATAATACATTTCTACTTTTAATTTTATTTATGATTAAAAATTGAAAAAAAATTAAGGGTGTTCGTGTCAATTTCTTATTTAAATATTTAAATTGTAATTTAGCTGATATTTTCCTTTTAAATGTATAAGTTTAAAAAGACTTATTTTTTTTCTAATCTACTATGACACTAGATTTAGAAAGATGAAAAATACATTCCTACTTTTAATATTAATTAAAATTAAAAATTTGTTAAAACGACCCAAGATGTTGGTACTGGTTTTTATTTACATATTCAAATTATTGTTTAACCGAATTCTTTCATCCTTTGATCTATATTATTTTGAAGAAAACGTATTTTATTAAGAGAAGAATAATACATTTCTACTTTTAATTTTATTTTTGATTAAAAATTGAATAAACTACGTAGGATGTTGGTATCCATTTTTTGAATACATGTTTAATTTGTAAATTGATATTCTGGATATTCTGGATATAACCAAATTGCAATTGCACTTGAAGATCAAGAGAGAAACAACTTTTACATGTCCTTTTTGGTACTTTTGCATATCGAAGGATGCCTTTGGATTATGTTAATGCACCAGCTACATTCCAACGATGCATGCTTAGTATTTTTAGTGACATGGTTGAATGTTTTCTTGAAGTCTTCATGGATTGATTTCTGTTTTTGGTAATTCATTTATGATTGCTTATCTAATTTAGAAAAGGTTTTGATCAGGTGTGAAGAAAGAATCTTGTGCTCAATTGGGAGAAATGTCACTTCATGGTAACAACTGGTATTGTTCTTGGACACATTATATCATCAGAGGTATTGAGGTTGATAAATCTAAAATTGAGTTAATTGCCAATTTGCCAACACCAAAGACTGTGAAGAAGATTAGATCATTTTAGGACATGCTGGTTTTTATAGAAGATTTATCAAAGATTTTAGTATAATATCTAAACCTTTGTGTAATCTTCTAACAAAAGACACTATTTTTGAATGGACTGAAAACTGTGAAAATGCTTTTGTTAAGCTTTAAAAGCATGCTTACGTCTGCTCCAATCATGCAGCCTCTAGATTGGACTTTACCTTTTGAAATAATGTGTGATGCTAGTGATTATGCTGTTGGAGCTGTCTTGGGACAAAAAAAAGATAAAAAACCATATGTTATTTACTATGCAAGTAAAACTTTAAATGGTGCTCAATTGAATTATACAACAACTGAAAAAGAATTACTTGCTGTAGTTTTTGAATTGGATAAATTTCGATCTTATCTTGTTAGCTCACCAATTGTTGTTTTCAGTGATCATGCAGCTTTGAAATATCTTTTGTCAAAAAAAGATGCTAAACCAAGACTGATTAGGTGGATTCTCTTACTCCAAGAATTTAATGTTACTATTCGAGATAAAAGGGAGTAGAGAATGTAGTGGCTGATCATTTGTCGAGACTTGTTTGTGATGACTCATTTCAAACCACACCTATTAGTGACACTTTCCCTGATGAACAATTATTTAACGTTTCTATTTTACCTTGGTTTGCTGACATTGTTAATTTTCTTGTAACAGGAAAGAAATGCCATCACATTGGAACTCTCAAGATAAAAAGAAGTTTTTGACTGAGGTTAAAATTTTTTATTGGGATGATCCATACCTATTCAAATATTGTCCGGATCAAATCTTTCGAAGATGTGTGCTGACAATGAGATAGGTAATATTGTCAAATTTTGTCATTCAGAAGCATGTGGTGGTCATTTTTCTGTAAAGAAAACTACTGCAAAAATCTTGCAATGTGGATTTTATTGGCCAACTCTTTTCAAAGATACTTACACTTTCTGCAAAAATTGTGAAAATTGTCAAAAGTTAGGGTCCCTTTCAAAGAGAAATATGATGCCCCTACACCCTATCCTAGTGATTGAAATCTTTGACTGTTGGGGTATTGATTTTATGGGGCCATTTCCATTATCATTTGTTTTCTTTACATATTGGTTGCCATAGATTATGTTTCAAAATGGATCGAGGCAATTCCTTGTTGAAACAATGATCACAAAATAGTGATAAAATTTTTTAAAGAAAATATTTTAAGTCGATTTGGAATTCCTAGATCTATTATCAGTGATGGGGAAAACATTTTTGTAACAAAGTTTTCGGAACTTTAATGAAGAAATATGGAATCATACATAAAGTTGCAACCCTTATCACCCTCAGACAAATGGACAAGTTGAACTTGCAAATAGGGAGATAAAACAAATTTTGGAGAAAACAGTTAACCCAAACCGTAAAGATTGGTCTCTTAGACTTACCGATACACTTTGGGCATATAGAACTGCTTTCAAAACATCATTAGGCATGTCTCCTTATAGGATACTTTATGGAAAACCTTGTCATTTACCTGTTGAACTTGAACATAAAGCTTATTGGACAATCAAAATGTTTAACTTCAACCTTGATGAAGCTTCAAAATTGCGCAAATTGCAAATCAATGAACTTGAAGAACTGAGAAATGATGCATATGAGAATTCTAAAATTTATAAAGTAAGAATCAAAGATTTTCATGATAATAAAATTTCAAGAAAAATATTTGAGGTTGGTCAAAAGGTTTTGCTTTATAATTCTCGATTGCATTTGTTTCCTGGAAAATTGAGATCAAGGTGGAGTGGTCCTTTTGTTGTAAAAAAAGTATATCCTTATGGGGCGATTGACATTGAGAATCCTAGAAATGGTAACATATTCAAAGTAAATGGACAAAGAGTTAAACCATTTCTAGAAAATCAATTTTCACAAGAGGAAATTCTTTTTCTTTCTAACCCTTGTTATGATTAGTGTTGTATATATTTTTTTTATCTGACATTATTTTTTTTTTCTTCTCTTCTTCTTTTATTTTTTATTTTTTCTTTTCCCGGTTAAATGGCGGAAAACGGTACTCCGTGGCTATAAAAGTCGGACTTGTCAGTTTTCCAAACAACTAAAATCTTTGTACAAATTTTCTTTGTTTTTCTCATTCTCTTTTCTTGTTATTTTCAAAATGGGTGACATATTTCTAACTCTCAAGAAGCAATTTCCTTTTCTTCCTAAAAATGCAATTTTGAAAATTTATAAAATCAGGATTGAAAGATTGAGGATGCTTATACACAAGGGCATTCCGGAGGACATACGATGGATAATTGAAGCAAAGGTAAGGGCAGGTGAGTTTTCACATGAGTTTCCAGATTTGCTTACTAGATACATGTCTGGTTTTGGTAAAAGCACATATTCAAAAAAAAACGAAGGGAAAAAAATAAAAGTTTGTCATATTTGTGCTAGATGGACTTGCAACACAAAGTGTCGTTCTTTAGGAATGGTCTCTAAAAATTGAGAAGATAAACTTAAATTCATTATGGATGGACTGAGTAAGGAGTCTTTAGATCACATTATATTTACTCTTGAGACGCATTCATGTGGATTGGTACAACGTGCAATTCTTGATTTATGGGATCGTTTTCGAAATGAATATGAGCTTTATAGTCTTGGGAATCTGATATTAAAAGACCCTGTTTGCCAGTTTATAAGAAAATTGGATGGGAAGCATATCCTCGACCCATAGAGGGCGTTTAAGCCGTTACTGGACGTAAAACCAGAGGAAGATGTGAGCCACAATCACAACTACATATACATACACGTGGTAGTAGATAATTTTTAAATTTCGTATGTGTCCTTATTTTCAACCTTTTTGACAAAAGAAAAAGACATGCAATAAATGTATTCCCTGTTCACACCTCAATAAATATCACCGTACTCACTCTATTTTTGCACAACTTATTTTCAAAAAAAAAAAAAAAGAAAAAAATGGAAGTTTCTTCAACTCGCAAATTTAATTCCATTTGTGTGTTTTGTGGATCAATCTAGGAAAAAATGGTGAGTTTATAGGGGCAGCCAATAATTTTGGTAGAACTTTAGCAGAAAGAAAAATTCATTTAGTGTATGGGGGAGGCAGTTTGGGGTTAATGGGGAGTGTTGCCATTTCTGCTTATGTAGGAGGTGTCAAAGTTCTGGGAGTTATCCCAAAATGTTTAACAGTATAGAATATCACAGGTATGACCATTGAAGATGAGTTGAAAGTGTCACACATTCAGGACAGAATGCTTAATATGTTAAACAATGCGGACGCATTCATCATTCTACCTGGCGGTTTTGGTACACTGGAAGAATTATTCCAAATTGTCTCTTGGGCACAACTCAACATTCACCAAAAACCTATAGGTATTCTTAATGTTAATGGTTTTTATGATGGTTTGCTATCTTTTGTAGATCATGCTGCGAAAAAAGGGTTTATTACTTCGGTTTTTTCTTTAGCTATATCATACATTAATTGTTCATATATTTTTGATTCACATAAACTCCATCTTTTTATAAATATAAACTTGAATTCTTCAAACAACTTCCCTGTGGATCGACCTCGGACTCACGAGAAATTTATTACTTACTACAACCTGCATTTGGGTTTGCAACCTTAAAGTTGTAGCAATTTCTTATTTACATATTCAAATTAATGTTTAACTGAATTCTTTTATGCCTTGAACTATATAATTTAAGAGAAAACCTATTTTTTAAAGAGAGAAACAATACATTTCTACTTTTAATTTTATTTACGATTAAAAATTGAAAAAACTACTGCTGATGTTGGTATCCATTTCATATTTACATATTTAATTTGTAATTTAATTGATATTTTTCTTTTGAATGTATAATCCTTAAAAGACTTATTTTTTTCTAAACTACTATGACATTAGATTTAGAAAGGGGGAAAATGTTTTCCTACATTTAATATTAATTAATATTAAAAAATTTAATAAAATGACGTGGGATGTCGGTATCGATTTCGTATTTACATAATCAAATTATATTTAACTGAATTCTTTTATGCCTTGATCTTTATAATTTCAGAGAAAACCTATTTTTTAAAGAGAGGAACAACACATTTCTACTTTTAATTTTATTTATGATTAAAATTTAAAAAAACTACTGATGATGTTGGTATCTATTTCATATTTACATATTTAAATTGTAATTTAACTGATATTTTCCTTTTAAGGGTAAAAGTTTTTACGGAACTTATTGCTTTCCACCCTACTATGACACTAGAGTTAGAAAGATGAAAAATGCATCCCTACTTTTAATATTAATTAAGATTAAAACATTAAATAAAATGACCCTGGATGTTGGTACCGATTTCTTATTTACATATTCAAATTATAGTTTAACTAAAAAAATTTATACTTTGATCTTTATAATTTCAGAGAAAACCTATTTTTTTAAGAGAGGAATAATACATTTCTACTTTTAATTTTATTGATGATTAAAAATTGAAAAAACTATTAAGGGTGTTCGTGTCAATTTCTTATTTAAATATTTAAATTGTAATTTAGCTGATATTTTCCTTTTAAATGTATAAGTTTTAAAAGGACTTATTTTTTTCTAATCTACTATGATACTAGATTTAGAAAGATGAAAAATACATTCCTACTTTTAATATTAATTAAAATTAAAAATTTGTAAAACGACCCAGGATGTTGGTACTGGTTTCTTATTTACATATTCAAATTATTGTTTAACCGAATTCTTTCATCCTTTGATCTATATTATTTTGAAAGAAAACGTATTTTATTAAGAGAAGAATAATACATTTCTACTTTTAATTTTATTTTTGATTAAAAATTGAATAAACTACGTAGGATGTTGGTATCCATTTTCTGAATACATGTTTAATTTGTAATTTAACTGATACTTTTCCTTTTAAATGGATTAGTTTTAAAAGAAGTTTTTTTTCTAATGTACTATGACACTAGAGTTAGAAAGAGCAAAAATATTTTCCTAATTTTAAAGTTAATTAAGATGAAAAAATTTGATAAAACTACGTGGGATGTTTCTACTTGTTTGTTATTTACATATTCAAACTATAGTTTAACTATATTCTTTTATCCTTTGATCTATATTATTTTAGAGGAAATTTATTTCGGCAAGAGGGAAAGAATACTTGAATACTTTTAATTTTAGTTATGATTAAGATTGAAAAAACTAATGAGGATGTTGGTATCCATTTCATATTTGCATATTTAATTTGTAATTTAACTAATATTTTTCTTTTAAATATATATAATCTTTAAAAGACCTTATTTTTTTCTAAACTACTATGACATTAGATTTAAAAGGGGAAAAATACTTTCCTACATTTAATATTAATTAAGATTAAAAAATTAGATAAAATGACCCGGGATGTTGGTACCGATTTCTTATTTACATATTCAAATTAATGTTTAACTGAATCTTTTATGCCTTGAACTATATAATTTAAGAGAAAACCTATTTTTTAAAGAGAGAAACAATACATTTCTACTTTTAATTTTATTTACGATTAAAAATTGAAAAAACTACTGCTGATGTTGGTATCCATTTCATATTTACATATTTAATTTGTAATTTAATTGATATTTTTCTTTTGAATGTATAATCCTTAAAAGACTTATTTTTTTCTAAACTACTATGACATTAGATTTAGAAAGGGGGAAAATGCTTTCCTACATTTAATATTAATTAATATTAAAAAATTTAATAAAATGACGTGGGATGTCGGTATCGATTTCGTATTTACATAATCAAATTATTTAACTGAATTCTTTTATGCCTTAATCTTTATAATTTCAGAGAAAACCTATTTTTTAAAGAGAGGAACAACACATTTCTACTTTTAATTTTATTTATGATTAAAATTTGAAAAAACTACTGAGGATGTTGGTATCTATTTCATATTTACATATTTAAATTGTAATTTAACTGATATTTTCCTTTTAAGGGTAAAAGTTTTTACGGAATTTATTGCTTTCCACCTACTATGACACTAGAGTTAGAAAGATGAAAAATACATCCTACTTTTAATATTAATTAAATTAGATAAAATGACTCGGGATGTTGGTACCGATTTGATTTCTTATTTACATATTCAAATTATAGTTTAACTAAATTTTTTTATACTTTGATCTGTATAATTTCAGAAAAAACCTATTTTTTAAAGAGAGGAACAATACATTTCTACTTTTAATTTTATTTATGATTAAAAATCGAAAAAACTACTTAGGGTGTTGGTGTCAATTTTATATTTAAATATTTAAATTGTAATTTAGCTAATATTTTCCTTTTAAATGTGTAAGTTTTAAAAGGACTTATTTTTTTTCTAATCTACAATGACACTAGAGTTAGAAAGATGAAAAATACATTCCTACTTTTAGTATTAATTAAAATTGGAAAATTTGGTAAAACGACCCAGGATGTTGGTACTGGTTTCTTATTTACATATTCAAATTATTGTTTAACTCAATTCTTTTATCCTTTGATCCATATTATTTTGAAAGAAAATGTATTTTATTAAGAGAAGAACAACACATTTCTTCTTTTAATTTTATTTTTGATTAAAAATTGAATAAACTACGTAGGATGTTGGTATCCATTTCTGATACATGTTTAATTTGTAATTTAGCTGATACTTTTCCTTTTAAAGGGATTAGTTTTAAAAGAAGTTTTTTTTCTAATGTACTATGACACTAGAGTTAGAAAGAGCAAAAATATTTTCCTAATTTTAAAGTTAATTAAGATGAAAATTTTTGATAAAACTACGTGGGATGTTTCTACTTGTTTGTTATTTACATATTCAAACTATAGTTTAACTATATTCTTTTATCATTTGATCTATGTTATTTTAGAGGAAATTTATTTCGGCAAGAGGGGAAGAATACTTGAATACTTTTAATTTTAGTTATGATTAAGATTGAAAAAACTAATGAGGATGTTGGTATCCATTTCATATTTGCATATTTAATTTGTAATTTAACTAATATTTTCCTTTTAAATATATAATCTTTAAAAGACCTTATTCTTTTCTACACTACTATGACATTAGATTTAAAAGGGGAAAAATACTTTCCTACATTTAATATTAATTAAGATTAAAAAATTAGATAAAATGTCCCGGGATGTTGGTACCGATTTCTTATTTACATATTCAAATTATTGTTTAACTAAAAATTTTTATGCCTTGAACTATATAATTTAAGAGAAAACCTATTTTTTAAAGAGAGGAACAACACATTTCTACTTTTAATTTTATTTATGATTAAAAATTGAAAAAACTATTGCTGATATTGGTATCCATTTCATATTTACATATTTAATTTGTAATTTAACTGATATTTTTCTTTTTAATGTATAATCTTTAAAAGACCTTATTTTTTTCTAAACTACTATGACATTAGATTTAGAAAGGGGGAAAATGCTTTCCTACATTTAATATTAATTAAGATTAAAAAATTAGATAAAATGAATCGGGATGTTGGTACCGATTTCTTATTTACATATTCAAATTATAGTTTAACTAAATTTTTTTATACTTTGATCTGTATAATTTCAGAGAAAACCTATTTTTTAAAGAGACGAACAATACATTTCTATTTTAAATTTTATTTATGATTAAAATTGAAAGAACTACTGAGGATGTTGGTTTCCATTTTATATTTACATATTTAAATTGTAATTTAACTGATATTTTCCTTTTAAAGGTAAAAGTTTTTAAAGAACTTATTGTTTTCCACCCTTCTATGACACTAGAGTTAGAAAGATGAAAAATACATCCCTACTTTTAATATTAATTAAGATTAAAAAATTAGATAAAATGAATCGGGATGTTGGTACCGATTTCTTATTTACATATTCAAATTATAGTTTAACTAAATTTTTTTATACTTTGATCTGTATAATTTCAGAGAAAACCTATTTTTTTAAGAGAGGAATAATACATTTCTACTTTTAATTTTATTTATGATTAAAAATCAAAAAAACTATTGAGGGTGTTGGTGTGAATTTCATATTTAAATATTTAAATTGTAATTTAGCTGATATTTTCCTTTTAAATGTATAAGTTTTAAAAGGACTTATTTTTTTTGTAATCTATAATGACACTAGAGTTAGAAAGATGAAAAATACATTCCTACTTTTAATATTAATTAAAATTAAAAAATTTGGTAAAATGACCAGGGATGTTGGTACTGGTTTCTTATTTACATATTCAAATTATTGTTTAACTGAATTTTTTTGTCCTTTGATCTATATTATTTTGGAAGAAAATGTATTTTATTAAGAGAAGAATATTACATTTCTACTTTTAATTTTATTTTTGATTAAAATTAATAAACTACATAGGATGTTGGTATCCATTTTCTGAATACATGTTTAATTTGTAATTTAACTGATACTTTTCCTTTTAAAAGGATTAGTTTTAAAAGAAGTTTTTTTTCTAATGTAGTATGACACTAGAGTTAGAAAGAGCAAAAATATTTTCCTAATTTTAAAGTTAATTATGATGAATTTTTTTGATAAAACTACCTGGGATGTAACACCCCCATTACTACACAACTAGATATATATTATAAGTTGACATGATAGAACCTGTGTGCATGTATGGAATATTTTTTTTGTAACACTATAAAAAAGATAAATCACTTCTTACATGCACAACCCTGTTTAAAATACTTTATAACACATGTCATGTGTGTAGCAGGATCGGTATTTATATAAAAGCTCAACACCCATAACGACCTAATATTTATATACTTATTTACAGTAAAGTTTTAAAAGCGAAATATAGTACCAGTCTAAAAATATAATATAACAGACTCAAAATATAACAAGCCAACAAAATAGCCCAACAGGTCGTCATCTATGTACACACTCTCTTAGACACTTGCAAGAGCTCCAACCACCGCCCAGCCAATAAAAGATGCTTCAGGTATCGTCGTACTCACCTACAATGCATAAACTATATGAGCTAATGCTCAGCAAGTAAAGATTATGCATGTTAAAGAATAATCCACAATATCAAGTCATGCAACTCAAAATGCTATGCTCACAATGCAATTTTATGCATCAAAATATTTCTCTCAAAATCATTTCTTTCTTGGGCCCCTGACCAATGCTACTATCCCATGCACCGAAAAAGAGCTCTGCACACCGCCATAATCCAATGGCCAATAATCATATAAACATGCAAATCCATACATACTCATACACATGCAAATTCATGCATGCGAACCTGCAAATCCATGCATAAAACCATGCAAATCCATGCATGCTTTGGTGCACTAGTAGTGGTCAGCAAAATATTTTCCTTTCTCTGAATCATGCCGTGCAATGAAAAATTTATCATAATGCTCGTATATGATGCATGCATGTGCTAATGACAATGCCCATGTATGTATGCTCAATGGAGAGCCCTCTACTGTGCACATATGATTTATGATATTACATATAATTCACACATCTACTATGTCTATGCATTGTAGTTGCAAATGAATCTTTACTTACCTTTTACTTGGTTGGTGGCTTAGTCTAAATTTGTTTAGTATTCCTCTCCAACCTTATATGTAAATTAGCCTGTAATATTACCCAACATCAAGCACCATTCCCAATTTGGCAAGTTGAAAGCACAAAATCTCATACTAGACCTTAAACACCAAGCTAAAAGCTAACAATCAAGCTTTCACAAACTAGAACCCAATATAGCCCCTCAAATACCTCAATTTCTCATCTTAAATACGTGAAAACATTATGTAATTGAAGTATTATAACTCTAATAGCATGTACCTAATTGTTAACACTCAATAGCAACATGTCTAGGTGGAAACATGCTAAGTGATCAAATGTGGCAGATTCACATTTTCATATTTTCTTGCTGTCAAGTTTAGTTGCATGATAATTTTAACATCCCCAAGCATATCCAATCACTCCCAAATTTTTTACCACACTTAGATAACATGTATATAAATGTAACCATATCATATAATTGATAAAAATCATGGATATAGCTTTCCAAGTTCAGCTCTCTTCACGACATACTGAAACAGATTGTTTCCTACCATGACAGTTTTGCACACTTCATGACATTAATGGTTTTGGCACCATTAAGTATATTCAATCACTCCAAAATTTTCACCATACTTAGATAACATATATAAGGAGACAACCAGGTCATATTATTACCAAAAATAATGGATTTAGCTCCCTTAATTCAGTTTCCTTCACAGCACACCAAAACAGATTTTGCTATTTTGGCAGTTTGAGTGTTTCTCCAATATCATTCTCTATTTCAATTTCCAACTGATAAAACTTCATTCCAATACTCTTAACTCATATGGTCATGTAAATGGTAATAATTATAGGTTTTATTCAACATACCATACACTTTTGAAGCCTAAAACACAAGAAAACAGTAAGATGACAGTTTCTGCCACAAGTATTTTCTATTAAGTGTTTGTGATCAAAAACCCTTTCTTTGTGCACCAAAGCCTAACTAAAAACTTCCTAAAACTTTTATAAGAGATATTGAAAGCTTAATAAACCATAAAACCATTCATAATAATCTGAAAACCAAAGGCAAAACTGTAGATAAGTGTTACCTATGCAGATTTTAAAGTTAACTTGATGGTAATCACTTCTTCTTTGCTTTTCTTGCTTTTAGTTCAACTTGGGATCAATTTGGATCACTTGGAGACCTTAAGGTGTGTGTTTTGAAGATGAAAATAGCTGAAATGAGGGTCTGGTCATTGCTTAAGGGTGAAGGGTTTGAGGTGTTAGCTTGAGATGTTAACTTAAGCTTAATAAGAAAGCATGAGGTGGCAAGTAAATGGCAAATCTGATTTTCTCCCTTATCTTGCATCCCTAATCTTGTGTTTCTCACATATTTTTATTTGGTTGTGCTACAACTTTAAGGTTGCAAACCCAAGTGCAGGTTGTAGTAAGTAATAAATTTCTCGTGAGTCCGAGGTCGATCCACAGGGAAGTTGTTTGAAGAATTCAAGTTTATATTTATAAAAGATGGAGTTTATGTGAATCAAAAATATATGAACAATTAATGTATGATGTAGCTAAAGAAAAAACCGAAGTAATAAAAGTACTGAGGATTAGGGATCCACTCTTGAGTTTTGGATAGATAAATGGTTATTTATTCTTTTTACCTCTATTAATTGCCACAATTGGAATCCATACATAATGAAGGTTCCAATGGAAGAATATTATCAAGTAACTCATGCAATAAGGTAATCATGATATTGTCTTACTATTGCAAATTATCTCTTAACGCCAACACTTATTTATGGGATCAAGCATTTATATACTCTTTCGTCAACAACAAATCAAGGTTTCACATTAGCAGTCGGTGGGGTAAAACCGTACAATAAGCTAAATGAACCCAGTATTTGTTGTGCCATTGGAGATACATAAATCAAGAATCACCACAAAAATAAGTAGGGTTTAGATCAAAAATAATAATAATAATACAACATACTTAAACAATTTATACCCTTATAACCATTTATCTTCCTCCATCAAGAGATTCACCCTTTTTCCTCAGCAAAATAAAATTTAGAAAGACATAATAAAAGTAACAAAGACTAAAAATATAAGAGAAACTAGAGAATGCATTTCTATTACTACTAGAAAACTTACAATACCAGAAAACATACAAACTAGATAACTTAGCCTAAAGAAACCCTCTACCCCCCTCCTCTTACAAGCTGAATACATGGCCTATTTATAGTACTTGGAGTAAGCTAGAGTCCAAACAAATAATGGAGGGGTTAATCAAGTGGTATGCTAGTTGCCAAGAGTTGGTAAGTTGTTACACAAATTTCTCAACCACTGAATTGAATTACATTTTTCGATCAGATACAACCAGATTTTGAAGATACGTAAAGAATAAAAATTGTAGATCTTTCAACGCTAATATATTTTCATATATCTTTTGTCAAATTTGGCGATCGGATGAAGGAGATATGGTCAAATTACCGAGTCATGTTCAAGAGCCGCCCTGTAACATCAGCAGCAACTTGCATCCTATGGTTTTACCATTTCAACACATTTTCACACCATCTTGTCTTCAGCAAACTTGTTTATTTATCTCTTGGGTATAACATATCCGAATTTTAGACCAAAATAAATTTGGTCTCAAGATATATAACCGAATTGGTAAAATAAGTCAATACTGGGCTGAACTCTGATCTGAATTTTGGTGATCTATTTTGTGTAATTACTTGGATGAATTTTATGCTATCATCAAGACTGAATTGAACTGAGCCTCCAACATAAAAGTTGTACCTCTATCTCTTGGCTTTCAAATGAAACAAGCTTCAGGTCCATAGAGCTTTTGATCATGAAGTTATGCTCAAATTACAAAAACTGCACAAGTCTGAAAACATGCTTCCATTTATTCCCTAACACAAAACATTAATAAAACAAGAATATTAACAAGAATAAAGCAAGAAAAGTATAAAGGATTTGATATAAAAATATGTCAAAATATGCACTTATCAAATTCCCCCACACTTAACCCTTGCTTGTCCTCGAGCAAGGTTAAAACAAACATAAACTAATCCACTTTCGTAGGAAAACACGATTGCATTTAGCATATGCAACAAGCCTTTAAACCCCTAGGTGGCCCATAGAGGACGAGTTATAGTCTCGTGAAGGTTTCCAGCAGTGATACCTACAAACACCTATAATAACTATCTTCCAACTTTTATTCTCATGAAGCAACAAAGTAATATGGAAATAAAATCAAACAAGTGTTGAGTTTAACTCTTAGTCATTCAAAAATCAATACATTTCCACAATAATCATACTCAAGTGTGTGTGTGGACAGTTAATGTCAATAGTGATGAAACTATGCATGTTTCAAATAAGTGAATTCTCATAAAACCTTACAAAACCATCACCCAATCTCTAACAGAAAAGTTAAACATCATAGGCTCTTCCTTTGGTGCAAATCTCCACTACACTGAAGGCACCACACGAAATCAAAAGGTCTTTAACAAAGGTTGTAATGGGGCCAAAGGGTGGTGATATAGCTAAGAAATAAAAGGAT
The DNA here is from genome assembly GCA_019321725.1 of Paulownia fortunei. Lineage (NCBI taxonomy): Eukaryota > Viridiplantae > Streptophyta > Magnoliopsida > Lamiales > Paulowniaceae > Paulownia > Paulownia fortunei. Next base: position 6,537,718 of record CM033124.1, read on the forward strand.
AGGATGCAACAAACGTTCTAAAAACTTCATGGAATTAGAGACATAAAATTTATCGATGAAGAATTCTCCAACCCACAAATTTCACACTGGAGTCTATTGTTATTGAATTGGACCCCTCTTATTCATCTTGCAACATCTCATTTTTAGTTGCAACTTGTAGCACTTTGCAACTTTTTTTTTTATATTGTTTTTTTTCTTTTTTTTCTTTTTTTTCTTTTTTTTCTCAAGAGAAACTCCCCCACACTTATCTTCTATCCCAACCTAAATTTCTTTTGTAAGTCCAAGCTTTCAATTGAATGTCTCTTAAACTCCAATCATTTTTAGAACAAGGGTTGGATAATAGTGTATTTAGGCTAGGTAAAAAGATATGGTTAAAAAAAAATATATTTATTTATTGTAAGGCTCAAAGTGGTTTACTAGGGGGATGTTTTCTTTAAATATCATATAGGGAACAAACTGATTTGGCAATGGTGCTAGAAAGCCTAATGCCTTAATCATTTTTCTAGTGGTGCACTATCAGTCGTTCGCCTCGACAGACCAAAAGTAAAAGTTCTAATACTTAACCCCTACATGTTGAAAATTCAAGTGATGATTAGAGTAAGGGCATAAGAACTATATATTTTGACATGATTGTCTTCACACTAAATAACATAACTATTTGTGCAAAATAAAATTTGAGTATAATTATCGCAAAAATATATTAACCAAATAACAACATCAAAGTCCAAAACAACACCCATCATCAATTAAACCATATTATTCATGCTTAATTTTAATCATTGAAGTTGGAAGAACCTATATGACTAAAAAAAAATATTGGTAATTCACAAACACTTGTTAAAAACTTTACAAACCTGCCATATTATGCAAAAAATAGGGATGCGTCTCAAGAGTGTTACAATTACCCTTTACTCAGCCACCTTTTTTTCATGCTTTCAACGGACCCAGCAAAAAAAATACGCTTGATTTATATTTATTTTTTATTTTTTATTTTTTTTTATTATTATATTTTTAATACTAAAAAAAAAACACACATTGAATATACAAGTCATGATATCAATTATCCCTCCCCCCAACCTAATCGAGACATTGTCCCCAATGTCAAAAATAGATAGGAAAGTAAAGTTTGAAAGATATCACCTGAAATGCGGCTAATAAAGCTGAAACAACAAAAAAAACACACATACTATTAGATAAAATCATTAACAATAAGTATCACAGACTGAGAGTCAAATTCAATTTGTGTTTTCGACCATTGTTCCTATTGGACCAATCCACATTGGCCAAGACTGGATCAGGTTTTGGCACATATGCTAGAAGTTGATCAATCAGCTGGTCAGGTGTTGGAGCAGAAATGATGATTCTTCTCGCAGAAGTTGAAATAAACCCTTTTTTCGCAGCATGATCTACAAAAGATAGCAAACCATCATAAAAACCATTAACATTAAGAATACTTATAGGTTTTTGGTGAATGTTGAGTTGTGCCCAAGAGACAATTTGGAATAATTCTTCCAGTGTACCAAAACCGCCAGGTAGAATGATGAATGCATCCGCATTGTTTACCATATTAGGCATTCTGTCCTGAATGTGTAACACTTTCAGCTCATCTCCAATGGTCATACCTGTGATATTCTGTACTGTTAAACATTTTGGGATAACTCCCAAAACTTTGACATCTCCTACATAAGCAGAAATGGCAACACTCTCCATTAACCCCAAACTGCCTCCCCCATACACTAAATGAATTTTTCTTTCTGCTAAAGTTCTACCAAGATTATTGGCTGCCCCTATAAACTCACCATTTTTTCCTAGATTGGATCCACAAAAAACACAAATGGAATTAAATTTGCGAGTTGAAGAAACTTCCATTTTTTTATTTTTTATTTTTAAAATAAGTTGTGCAAAAATAGAGTGAGTACGGTGATATTTATTGAGGTGTGAACAGGGAATACATTTATTGCATGTCTTTTTCTTTTGTCAAAAAGGTTGAAAATAAGGACACATACAAAATTTAAAAATTAACTACTACCACGTGTATGTACATGTAGTTGTGATTGTGGCTCACATCTTCCTCTGGTTTTACGTCCAGTAACGGCTTAAACGCCCTCTATGGGTCGAGGATATGCTTCCCATCCAGTTTTCTTATAAACTGACAAACAGGGTCTTTTAATGTCAGATTCCCAAGACTATAAAGCTCATATTCATTTCGAAAACGATCCCATAAATCAAGAATTGCACGTTGTACCAATCCACATGAATGCGTCTCAAGAGTCAATATAATGTGATCTAAAGACTCCTTACTCAGTCCATCCATAATGAATTTAAGTTTATCTTCTCGATTTTTAGAGACCATTCCTAAAGAACAACACTTTGTGTTGCAAGTCCATCTAGCACAAATATGACAAACTTTCATTTTTTTCGCCCTTCGTTTTTTTGAATATGTACTTTTACCAAAACCAGACATGTATCTAGTAAGCAAATCTGGAAACTCATGTGAAAACTCACCTGCCTTACCTTTGCTTCAATTAACCATCGTATGTCCTCCGGAATGCCTTGTGCATAAGCATCCTCAATCTTTCAATCCTGATTTTATAAATTTTCAAAATTGCTTTTTAGGAAGAAAAGGAAATCGCTTCTTGAGAGTTAGAAATATATCACCATTTTGAAAATAACAAGAAAAGAGAATGAGAAAAAAAGAAAATTTATACAAAGATTTCAGTTGTTTGGAAAACTGACAAGTCCGACTTTTATAGCCACGGAGTACCGTTATCCGCCATTTAACCGGGAAAGAAAAAATAAAAAATAAAAGAAGAAGAAGAGAAGAAAAAAATAATGTCAGATAAAAAAATATATACAACACTAATCATAACAAGGGTTAGAAAGAAAAAGAATTTCCTCTTGTGAAAATTGATTTTCTAGAAATGGTTTAACTCTTTGTCCATTTACTTTGAATATGTTACCATTTCTAGGATTCTCAATGTCAATCGCCCATAAGGATATACTTTTTTACAAAAAGGACCACTCCACCTTGATCTCAATTTTCCAGGAAACAAATGCAATCGAGAATTATAAGCAAAACCTTTTGACCAACCTCAAATATTTTTCTTGAAATTTTATTATCATGAAAATCTTTGATTCTTGCTTTATAAATTTTAGAATTCTCATATGCATCATTTCGCAGTTCTTCAAGTTCATTGATTTGCAATTTGCGCAATTTTGAAGCTTCATCAAGGTTGAAGTTAAACATTTTGATTGCCCAATAAGCTTTATGTTCAAGTTCAACAGGTAAATGACAAGGTTTTCCATAAACTATCCTATAAGGAGACATGCCTAATGATGTTTTGAAAGCAGTTCTATATGCCCAAAGTGTATCGGTAAGTCTAAGAGACCAATCTTTACGGTTGGGTTAACTGTTTTCTCCAAAATTTGTTTTATCTCCCTATTTGCAAGTTCAACTTGTCCATTTGTCTGAGGATGATAAGGGGTTGCAACTTTATGTATGATTCTATATTTCTTCATTAAAATTCCGAAAATTTGTTACAAAAATGTTTTCCCCCATCACTGATAATAGATCTAGGAATTCCAAATCGACTTAAAATATTTTCTTTCAAAAATTTTATCACTATTTTGTGATCATTGTTTCGACAAGGAATTGCCTCGATCCATTTTGAAATATAATCTATGGCAACCAATATGTAAAGAAAACAAATGATAATAGAAATGGCCCCATAAATCAATACCCCAACAGTCAAAGATTTCAATCACTAGGATAGGGTGTAGGGGCATCATATTTCTCTTTAAAAGGGACCCTAATTTTAACAATTTTCACAACTTTTACAGAAAGTGTAAGTATCTTTGAAAAGAGTTGGCCAATAAAATCCACATTGCAATATTTTTGCAGTAGTTTTCTTTACAGAAAAATGACCACCACATGCTTCTGAATGACAAAATTTGACAATATTACCTATCTCATTGTCAGGCACACATCTTCGAAAATTTGATCCGGATAATATTTGAATAGGTATGGATCATCCCAATAAAATTTTTAACCTCAGTCAAAAATTTTTTTTATCTTGAGAGTTCCAATGTGATGGCATCTTTCCTGTTATAAGAAAATTAACAATGTCAGCAAACCAAGGTAAAATAGAAACGTTAAATAATTGTTCATCAGGGAAGTGTCATTAATAGGTGTGGTTTGAAATGAGTCATCACAAACAAGTCTCGACAAATGATCAGCCACTATATTCTCTACTCCCTTTTTATCTCGAATAGTAATATTAAATTCCTGGAGTAAGAGAATCCACCTAATCAGTCTTGGTTTAGCATCTTTTTTTGACAAAAGATATTTCAAAACTGCATGATCACTGAAAACAACAATTGGTGAGCCAACAAGATAAGATCGAAATTTATCCAATGCAAAAACTACAGCAAGTAATTCTTTTTCAGTTGTTGTATAATTCAATTGAGCACCATTTAAAGTTTTACTTGCATAGTAAATAACATATGGTTTTTTATCTTTTTTTGTCCAAAACAGCTCCAACAGCATAATCACTAGCATCACACATTATTTCAAAAGGTAAAGTCCAATCTGGAGGCTGCATGATTGGAGCAGACGTAAGCATGCTTTTAAGCTTAACAAAAGCATTTTCACAGTTTTCAGTCCATTCAAAAATAGTGTCTTTTGTTAGAAGATTACACAAAGGTTTAGATATTATACTAAAATCTTTGATAAATCTTCTATAAAAACCAGCATGTCCTAAAAATGATCTAATCTCCTTCACAGTCTTTGGTGTTGGCAAATTGGCAATTAACTCAATTTTAGATTTATCAACCTCAATACCTTCTGATGATATAATGTGTCCAAGAACAATACCAGTTGTTACCATGATGAGTGACATTTCTCCCAATTGAGCACAAGATTTTTTCTTCACACCTGATCAAAACCTTTTCTAAATTAGATAAGCAATCATCAAATGAATTACCAAAAACAGAAAAATCATCCATGAAGACTTCAAGAAAACATTCAACCATGTCACTAAAAATACTAAGCATGCATCGTTGGAATGTAGCTGGTGCATTACATAATCCAAAAGGCATCCTTCGATATGCAAAAGTACCAAAAGGACATGTAAAAGTTGTTTTTCTCTTGATCTTCAAGTGCAATTGCAATTTGGTTATATCCAGAATATCCATCTAAAAAGCAATAAAATTCATGTCCTGCAACTCTTTCTAAAATTTGATCCATGAAAGGTAATGGAAAATGATCTTTCTAGTGACTGAGTTGAGTTTTCTATAGTCAATGCACATTCGCCAACCAGTAACAGTCCTAGTTGGAATTAATTCATCATTCTCATTCTTGACTACAGTAACTCCAGATTTCTTAGGTACAACTTGAGTCGGACTTACCCATTTGCTATCAGAAATAGAATAAATGATTCCATTATCTAAGAGTTTAATGACTTCATTTATTACTACTTCTTTCATATTAGGATTTAGCCTTCGTTGCATTTCTCTAGATGGTTTAGCATTTTCCTCTAGATAGATGTTTTGTGTGCAAATGAAAGGATTAATACCTTTAATATCAGCAATGGTCCATCCTAAAGCATTCTTATGCATTTTCAGAGTTTCGATTACTTACCTTCTTGATATGCATCGAGTTTGGAAGAAATTATTACTGGAAAAGTTTCATTCTCACCCAAGAAAGAGTATTTCAAATTAACTGGCAAAGGTTTCAATTCAACCACGGGAGCTTTAATACTTGATGGAATAGATTTTACTATTGATGATGAAAGTTTTCGAACCTTGGCTTCCAAAAATATTGTTCTTGTACCTGCAAAAATTCAGAGATAGTATTAGTGTGTTCCTTTTTATAAATACTTTCACTTTCAAAACAAGTTTCCAAAGAATCTGAAGAGTTAGTAGTAGTAAAGTATTCATGAACAAGTTCTCAATTGAATCCACTTCATGTACTTCGACATCTTCTGCAGGTTGCATACAAACATTAAACACATTTAGTTCCAAAGTCATATTTCCAAATGATAACTTCAAAATACCATTTCTACAATTGATCAAAGCATTTGAAGTTGCAAGAAAAGGACGACCCAAAATGATAGGAATTTGTGTATGTGTTTGTGCAACAGGCTCTGTGTCCAAAACAATGAAATCAACTGGAAAGTAAAACTTATCAATTTGTACCAACACATCTTCTACTATTCCCTTTGGAACTTTAATCGAACGGTCAGCTAATTGGAGTACAACAGAAGTTGTTTTAAGTTCTCCCAAACCTAACTGTTCATAAACTGAGAAAGGTAGAAGATTTACACTAGCACCAAGATCAAGCAAAGCACGCTCTATTCTAGTGTTTCCTATGATACATGAAATGGTTGGACAACCTGGATCTTGTACTTGGGTGGAGTGAATTGTTGAATGATTGAACTAACACTTTCAGTTAAAAATGCCTTCTTTTTGTACATGATGTTTTCTTTTGATTGTACACAAATCTTTCAAAAATTTGGCATAAGGTGGAACTTGCTTGATTGCATCCAATAATGGAATATTAATCTGACTTGTTTAAAAATTTCAAAAATTTCAGCATTTGAGTTCAATTTCTGAGTTGCTTGCAATCTTTGAGGAAAGGGTGCTGGAGGTAAATATTTTTCTTTTTCTTCATTTTCATGCTTACCTTCTTCAAACTTACCTTTATCGTCAAGACTATTTCCATTTTTCATTTCTGGAGGTGGATTAGAAACTTTCTCCTTGGGATGAATAGTCTTGTCAACAACTTTTCCATTCCAAGAGTTGTAACTGAATTAGCCTCCTTGACTGTATTTTCACCTGAAGAAGAAACATGACACTGAGTAGAAGGATTAGGTTGAGGTTGAGCAGGAAATTTACCTTTTTCATGAGTACGCAAAGAAGTTGTCAGTGTTGAAAGTGTGCTTCTGATCTCATTGATAGCTTGTGAAGTCTGATTATTGATGTTTGTTTGTTCATGCATAAATGCTTGCAAAGTCTCCTCAATGGATTTTGTATGTGGAGGTGAATAAGAATGAAAGTTTTGTGGTTTTTGTGAATGCGGTGGTTGGGCACGGTTATCATCTCGCCAACTAAAATTGGGATGATTTCTCCATTATGGATTGTAAGTTTCAGAATATGGAGAATGGAAAGGCTTTTTGAATGTGTTCATAAAATTTGCTTGTACTGGAAGGTTTGGACATTCATTGGTGGAGTGCCCCAAAAGTTCACAATTGCTACAACCTTCTTCCTCTTGCACAGATTTGATTTCCTTTACTTTTTAAGTTCCATGGCTTCAACTTTTCTTGTTAAACTAGCAAGTCTAGCATTTAGATCATCTTCTTGACTAAGGTAATATTTTCTTTATTACTATTAGCAAGATTAGATCTAATAGAACCTTCGGAAGAATTAACACTATGCCATGATTGAGAGTTTTCTGCCAAATGATCTAGGTATTCTAGGGCTTCATCAGGTTCCTTATCAAGAAACTCACCATTACACATTGTTTCAACAAATTATTTTGTTTCAGGAGTTAAACCTTCATAAAAGAAACTAATTAAGCGCCATTTTTCAAAACCATGATGTGGGCATGAATTCAACAATTTTTAAATCTTTCCCAACATTGAAAGAAACTTCATTCGAATTTTGAGAAAAATTTTGAATTTGTCTTTTCAAAGCATTAGTTTTATGAGTTGGAAAGAATTTTTTTTAGAATTCAGCTTGCATTTCTTGCCAAGTACCAATTGACCTAGGTTTTAAAGAATTAAGCCAATTTTTTGCTTTATTTTTAAAGAGAAAGGAAATAATTTGAGCTTAACAATCTCATTTGTGCAAGTTTGATCATCAAAAGTGGCACATACTTCATCAAATTCTTTTAAATGCAAGTAAGGACTTTCAGAGTCTAAACCATGAAAATTAGGAAGTAAAGGGATCATACCTGACTTGAATCGAAAATTATTTGCATTCAGAGGAAAATGAAACAAGAAGGAGAAGAATTTCGAGGAGGTTGCAAGTAATAACGCATGGTACGCACCTGTTGATTCTCATTTTCATCCTGGACACTTCATTTTCAGCCATGGTGGAAGTGTGTGGAGATGATTCAAACAAGTTTCAAACAAAGTTTCGGAATTATTTCTTACTAAACGTCGAGAATTATGACTACGATACCATATAACCATATATCCATAAAAAAATAAACAAACTATATTTACAAAGGAAAAATATTAACAACCTGAATACTTACCTTGCCTTCCCCGGCAACGGCGCCAAAAACTTGCTACAACTTTAAGGTTGCAAACCTAAGTGCAGGTTGTAGTAAGTAATAAATTTCTCGTGAGTCCGAGGTCGATCCACAGGGAAGTTGTTTGAAGAATTCAAGTTTATATTTATAAAAAGATGGAGTTTATGTGAATAAAAAATATATGAACAATTAATGTATGATGTAGCTAAAGAAAAAACGAAGTAATAAAAGTACTGAGGATTAGGGATCCACTCTTGAGTTTTGGATAGATAAATGGTTATTTATTCTTTTTACCTCTATTAATTGCCACAATTGGAATCCATACATATGAAGGTTCCAATGGAAAGATATTATCAAGTAACTCATGCAATAAGGTAATCATGATATTGTCTTACTATTGCAAATTATCTCTTAACGCCAACACTTATTTATGGGATCAAGCATTTATATACTCTTTCGTCAACAACAAATCAAGGTTTCACATTAGCAGTCGGTGGGGTAAAATCATACAATAAGCTAAATGAACCCAAGTATTTGTTGTGTGCATTGGAGATACATAAATCAAGAATCACCACAAATAAGTAGGGTTTAGATCAAAAATAATAATAATAATACAACATACTTAAACAATTTATACCCTTATAACCATTTATCTTCCTCCATCAAGAGATTCACCCTTTTTCCTCAGCAAAATAAAATTTAGAAAGACATAATAAAGTAAAAAGACTAAAAATATAAGAAACTAGAGAATGCATTTCTATTACTACTAGAAAACTTACAATACTAGAAAACATACAAACTAGATAACTTAGCCTAAAGAAACCCTCTACCCCCCTCCTCTTACAAGCTGAATACATGGCCTATTTATAGTACTTGGAGTAAGCTAGAGGCCAAACAAATAATGGAGGGGTTAATCAAGTGGTATGCTAGTTGCCAAGAGTTGGTAAGTTGTTACACAAATTTCTCAACCACTGAATTGAATTATATTTTTCGGTCAGATACAGCCAGAGTTTTGAAGATACATAAAGAATAAAAATTGTAGATCTTTCAACGCTGATATATTTTCATATATCTTTTGTCAAATTTGGCGATCGGATGAAGGAGATATGGTCAAATTACCGAGTCATGTCCAAGAGCCGCCCTGTAACATGAGCAGCAACTTGCAGCCTATGGTTTTACCATTTCAACACATTTTCACACCATCTTGTCTTCATCAAACTTGTTTATTTACCTCTTGGGTATAACATATCTAATTTCAGACCAAAATAAATTTGGGCTCAAGATATATAACCGAATTGGTAAAATAAGTCAATACTGGGCTGAACTCTGATCTGAATTTTGGTGATCCATTTTGTGTAATTACTTGGATGAATTTTATGCTATCATCAAGACTGAATTGGGCTGAGCCTCCAACATAAAAGTTGTACCTCTATCTCTTGGCTTTCAAATGAAACAAGCTTCAGGTTCATAGAGCTTTTGATCATGAAGTTATGCTCAAATTACAAAAACTGCACAAGTCTGAAAACATGCTTCCATTTATTCCCTAACACAAACATTAATAAAACAAGAATATTAACAAGAATAAAGCAAGAAAAGTATAAAGAATTTGATATAAAAATATGTCAAAATATGCACTCTCAAGTTGCAACTATCTTAGTCACCATTATTCCCATAGTTATTTCCTATGTCCATTCATTCGATCTCCAAACGTTCACATCTGATTCTTAATGAAATATCAAGTTTGCATTTCTAAAATCATATGCATATATGGGCCTTGTAATAGGACACTTAAATCACATTATATCATGTCTAATATCCTAAGTATGTTAATTTAAAATATATACTTTTGAAATAACTTGATCAAATCAAATTAAACTGTATAAGCTTACTAGTAACACTTTTAACACTTCCAAAATTATAACCTATATAATCCCATCTATATCTAATATTGATCCACCTCATTTTATTCTTATTTCAATATAAAAACTACTTAGATTAGAAAATTCAATAACTAATACCGCAAAGAACTTCAGAATTTAGTTTAATATTCAAGAATGTCGTATAAAATGAAATAAATTATGCAATGTCAATAGAAATGCAAATAGCATATAAAATTAACACGTAATGCATGAATCATATTTGGCCATGTGAGTAGTAAGAGGCTCAGGTATCACATGGGATGTTTCTACTGGTTTGTTATTTACATATTCAAATTATAGTTTGACTATATTCTTTTATCCTTTGATCAGTATTATTTTAGAGGAAATTTATTTTGGAAAGAGAGAAAGAATACATGAATACTTTTAATTTTAGTTATGATTAAAATTGAAAAAACTAATGAGGATATTGGTATCCATTTCATATTTGCATATTTAATTTGTAATTTAACTCATATTTTCCTTTTAAACATATAATCTTTAAAAGACCTTATTTTTTTCTACTTTTACTTTTATTTATGATTAAAACTTGGAAAAACTACTGAGGGTGTTGGTATCGATCTCATATTTACATATTTAAATTGTAATTTAACTGATATTTTCCTTTTAAATATATAATCTTTAAAAGACCTTACTTTTTTCTAAACTACTATGACATTAGATTTAGAAAGGGGAAAAATACTTTCCTACATTTAATATTAATTAAGATTAAAAAATAAGATAAAATGACCTGGGATGTTGGTTCCAATTTCTTATTTACATATTCAAATTGTAGTTTAACTGAATTCTTTTATGCCTTGATCTATATAATTTCAGAAAAAACCTATTTTTTAAAGAGAGGAAGAGTACATTTCTACTTTTAATTTTATTTATTATTAAAACATGGAAAAACTACTGAGGGTGTTGGTATCAATTTCATATTTACATATTTAAATTGTAATTTAACTGATATTTTCCTTTTAAAGGTAAAAGTTTTAAAAGACCTTATTGTTTTCTACTCTACTATGACACTAGAGTTAGAAAAATAAAAAATATATTCCTACTTTCAATATTAATTAAAATGAAAAAATTTGATAAAATGACCCGGGATGTTGGTACGGGTTTCTTATTTATATATTCAAATTATAGTTTAACTGAATTCTTTTATCCTTTGATCTATATAATTTCAGAGATAACCTATTCTTTAAGAGAGGAATAATACATTTCTACTTTTAATTTTATTTATGATTAAAAATTAAAAAAACTGCTGAGGATGTTGGCATCCATTTCATATTTGATATATGTAATTTGTAATTTAACTGATATTTTCCTTTTAAATGCATAATCTTCAAAAGACCTTATTTTTTTCTAAACTAATATGACATTAGATTTAGAAATGGGAAAAATACTTTCCTACATTTAATATTAATTAAGATTAAAAAATAAGATAAAATGATTTGGGATATTGGTACCGATTTCTTATTTACATATTCAAATTATAGTTTAACTAAATTCTTTTATGCCTTGATATCTCTATAATTTCAGAGAAAACTTATTTTTTAAAGAGAGAAATAATATATTTCTACTTTCAATCTTATTTATGATTAAAAATTAAAAAAACTACTGAGGATGTTGGTATCCATTTCATATTTACATATTTGAATTGTAATTTAACTGATATTTTCCTTTTAAAGGTAAAAGTTTTAAAAGAACTTATTATTTTCTATTCTACTATGACACTAGAGTTAGAAAGATGAAAAATACAACCCTACTTTTAATTATAATTAAGTTTAAAAAATTAGATAAAATGACCCAGGATTTGGTACCGATATCTTATTTACATATTCAAATTATAGTTTAACTAAATTTTTTTATACTTTGAAACCTATTTTCTTCAGAGAGGAGGAAACATTTCCACTTTTAATTTTATTTATGATTAAAAATTGGAAAAACTACTGAGGATGTTGGTATCAATTTCATATTTACATATTTAATTGTAATTTAACATATTTTGCTTTTAAATGTAAAATCTTTAAAAGACCTTATTTTTTTTCAAAACTACTATTACATTAGATTTAGAAAGGGGAAAAATACTTTGGTATATTTAATATAATTATGATTAAAAAACTAGAAATAATGACCACAGATGTTGGTACCGATTTCTTATTTACATATTCAAATTATAGTTTAACTAAATTCTTTTATATTTTGATTTGTATAACTTTAGAGAAAACCTATTTTTTTAAGGGAGGAACAATACATTTCTACTTTTAATTTTATTTATGATTAAAAATTGAAACAACTACTGAGGATGTTGGTATCCATTTCCTATTTACATATTTAAATTATAATTTAACTAATATATTCCTTTTAAAGGTAAAAGTTTTAAAAGACCTTATTGTTTTCTACTCTACTATGACACTAGAGTTTGACAGATGAAAAATACATCCCTACTTTTAATATTAATTGAGATTAACAAATTAGGTAAAATGACCTGGGATGCTGGTACGATTTCTTATTTACATATTTAAATTATTGTTTAACTAAATTCTTTTATACTTTGATCTGTATAACTTTAGAGAAAACCTATTTTTTTAGAGAGGAAGAATACATTTCTACTTTTAATTTTATTTATGATTAAAAATTGGAAAAACTACTGAAGTATTGGTATCCATTTCATATTTACATATTTAATTGTAATTTAACTGATATTTTCCATTTAAATGTATAAGTTCTAGAAGAACTTATTTTTTTCTAATCTACAATGACACTAGAGTTAGAAAGATGAAAAATATATTCCTACTTTCAATATTAATTAAAATAAAAAAAATTGATAAAACGACCCAGGATGTTGGTATGGGTTTCTTATTTACATATTCAAATTATAGTTTAATTGAATTTTTTATCCTTTGATATATATAATTTCAGAGTTAATCTATTCTTTAAAGAGAGGAACAATACATTTCTACTTTTAATTTTATTTATGATTAAAAATTGAAAAAACTACTGAGGATGTTGGCATCCATTTCATATTTCACATATGTAATTTGTAATTCAACTAATATTTTCCTTTTAAATGCATAATCTTCAAAAAACCTTATTTTTTTCTAAACTACTATGACATTAGATTCAGAAAGGGGAAAAATACTTTCCCACTTTTAATACTAATTAACATTAAAAAATAAGATAAAATGACCCGGGATGTTGGTACTGATTTCTTATTTACATATTCAAATTATAGTTTAACTAAATTCTTTTATGCCTTGATATCTCTATAATTATAGAGAAAACTTATTTTTTAAGAGAGAAATAATATAATTCTAGTTTTAATCTTATTTGTGATTAAAAATTGAAAAAACTACTGAGGATGTTGGTATCTATTTCATATTTACATATTTGAATTGTTATTTAACTGATATTTTCCTTTTAAAGGTAAAAGTTTTAAAAGAACTTATTGTTTTTCACTCTACTATGACACTAGAGTTTGAAAGATGAAAAATACATCCCTACTTTTAATATTAATAAAAATTAAAAAATTTGATAAAATGATATGGGATATTGGTACCGATTTCTTATTTACATATTCAAATTATAGTTTAACTAAATTCTTTTATACTTTGATCTGTATAATTTTAGAGAAAACCTATTTTTTTAAGAGAGGAAGAATACATTTCTACTTTTAATTTTATTTATGATTAAAAATTGAAAAAACTACTGAGAATGTTGGTATCCATTTCATATTTACATATTTAAATTGTAATTTAACTGATATTTTCCTTTTAAAGGTAAAAGTTTTAAAAGAACTTACTGTTTTCTACTCTACTATGACACTAGAGTTTGACAGATGAAAAATACATCCCACTTTTAATATTAATTGAGATTAAAAAATTGGATAAAATGACCTAGGATGTTGGTACCGATTTCTTATTTACATATTCAAATGATAGTTTAACTAAATTCTTTTATGCTTTGATCTGTATAATTTTAGAGAAAAACCTATTTTTTTAAGAGATGAAGAATACATTTCTACTTTTAATTTTATTTATGATTAAAAATTGAAAAAACTACTGAGGATGTTAGTCTCCATTTTATATTTATATATTTAAATTGTAATTTAACTGATATTTTCCTTTTAAAGGTAAAAGTTTTAAAAGAACTTATTGTTTTCCACACTACTATAACATTAGAGTTTGACAGATGAAAAACATCCCTACTTTTAATATTAATTGAGATTAAAAAATTAGATAAAATGACCCGGTATGTTGTAACGATTTCTTATTTACATATTCAAATTATAGTTTAACAAAATTCTTTTATACTTCGATCTGTATAATTTTACAGAAAACCTATTTTTTTAAGAGAGAAAGAATACATTTCTACTTTTAATTTTATTTATGATTAAAAATTGAAAAAACAACTATAGGATGTTGGTATCCATTTCATATTTACATATTTACATTGTAATTTAACTGATGTTTTCCTTTTAAAGGTAAAAGTTTGAAAAGAACTTATTGTTTTCTACTCTACTATGACACTAGAGTTTGACAGATGAAAAATACATCCCTACTTTTAGTATTAATTGAGATTAAAAAATTAGATAAAATGACCTGGGATGTTGGTACCAATTTCTTATTTACATATTCAAATTATAGTTTAACTAAATTTTTTACACTTTGATCTGTATAATTTTAGAAAAAACCTATTTTTTTAAGAGAGGAAGAATACATTTCTACTTTTAATTTTATTTATGATTAAAAATTGGAAAAACTACTGCGGTGTTGGTATCCATTTAACATTTACATATTTAATTTGTAATTTAACTGATATTTTCCTTTTAAATGCATAATCTTTAAAAGACCTTTTTTTTCTAAACTACGATGACATTAGATTTAGAAAGGGGAAAAATACTTGCGTACATTTAATATTAATTAATATTCAAAAAATTAGTAAAATGACCTGGGATGTTCGTATCAATTTCGTATTTATATAATGAAATTATAGTTTAACTAAATTCTTTTATGCCTTGATCTTTATAATTTCAGAGAAAACCAATTTTTTAATGAGAGGAACAATACATTTCTACTTTTAATTTTATTTATGATTAAAAATTGAAACAACTACTAAGGATGTTGGTATCCATTTCTTATTTACATATTTAAATTGTAATTTAACAGATATTTTCCATTTAAATAGAAAAGTTTTAAAAGACCTTATTGTTTTCAACTCTACTATGACGCTAGAGTTTGAAAGATGAAAAATACATCCCTACTTTTAATATTAATTGAGATTAAAAAATTAGATAAAACGACCCGGGATGTTGGTACCGATTTCTTATTTACATATTCAAATTATAGTGTAACTAAATTCTTTTATATTTTGATCTGTATAATTTTAGAGAAAATCTATTTTTTAAATATAGGAAGAATACATTTCTACTTTTAATTTTATTTATGATTAAAAATTGGAAAAACTATTGAAGTGTTGGTATCGATCTCATATTCACATATTTAAATTGTAATTTAACGGATATTTTCCTTTTAAATGTATAAGTTTTAAAAGAACTTATTTTTAAAAGAAGTTTTTTTTCTAATATACTATGACACTAGAGTTAGAAAGATAAAAAATATTTCCTAATTTTAAAGTTAATTAAGATGAAAATTTCTAATAAAACTACGTATGATATTTCTACTGGTTTGTTATTTACATATTAAAATTATAGTTTAACTATATTCTTTTATCCTTTGATCAATATTATTTTAGAGAAAATCTACTTCAGTAAGAGAAGAACAGTACATTTCTATATTTAATTTTATTTATGATTAAAAATTGAAAAAACTACTGTGGATGTTGGTATCCATTTCATATTTACATATTTAATTTGTAATTTAACTGATATTTACCTTTTAAATGTATAATCTTTAAAAGACCTTATTTTTTTCTGAACTACTATGACATTAGATTTCGAAAGGGGAAAATGCTATCCAATATTTAATATTAATTAAATTAAAAATTGAATAAAATAACGTGGGATGTCTGTATCGATTTCATATTTACGTCAATCAATTGTAGTTTAACTGAATTCTTTTATGCCTTGATCTTTATAATTTCAGAGAAAACCTATTTTTTTAAGAGAGGAACAATATATTTCTACACTTTTAATTTTATTTATGATTAAATTGAAAAACTACTGAGGATGTTGGTATCCATTCCATATTTCATATTTGAAATTGTAATTTAATTGATATTTTCCTTTTAAAGGTAAAAGTTTTAAAAGGCCGTTATTGTTTTCTACTCTACTATGACACTAGAGTTGAAGATGAAAAATACATCCTACTTTTAATATTAATTGAGATTAAAAAATTAGATAAAATGACCCAGGATGTTGGTACCGATTTCTTATTTTCAAATTCAAATTATAGTTTAACTAATTCTTTGTACATTGATCTGTATAATTTTAGAGAAAACCTATTTTTTTAAGAGAGGAAGATACATTTCTTACTTTTAATTTTTATTTATGATTAAAAATTGGAAAAACTACTGAGGGTGTTGGTATCCTTTCATATTTACATATTTAAATTTTAATTTAATTGATATTTTCCTTTTAATGTATAAGTTTTAAAAGAACTTATTTTTTTTTCTAATCAAGAATGACACTAGAGTTAGAAAGATGAAAAATACATTGCTACTTTTAATATTAATTAAAGTTAAAAAAAATTGAGAAAATGACCAGGATGTGGTACTGGTTTCTTATTTACATATTCAAATATTTTTTAACTGAATTCTTTCATCCTTTGATCTCTATATTATTTTGAAAGAAAATGTATTTTTTAAGAGAGGAATAATACATTTGCACTTTTATTTTTATTTTTTTGATTAAAATTTGAAAAAACTATGTAGGATGTGGGTATCCATTTTTGTGTATAATGTTTAATTTGTAATTTAACTGATACTTTTCATTTTAAATGGATTAATTTTAAAAGAAGTTTTTTTTCTAATATACTATGACACTAGAGTTAGAAAGAACAACAATATTTCCGAATTTTAAAGTTAATTAAGAAGAATTTTTTGATAAAACTACCTACAATATTTCTACTGGTTTGTTATTTACATATTAAAATTATAGTTTGGCTATATTCTTTTATCCTTTGATCAATATTATTTTAGAGAAAATCTACTTCGGTAAGAGAGGAACAATACATTTCTATATTTAATTTTATTTATGTTTAAAAATTGAAAAAACTACTGAGGATGTTGGTATCCATTTCCCGACTTTTAATAATAATTGAGATTAAAAAATTGGATAAAATGACCCAGGATGTTGGTACGATTTTTTATTTATATATTCAAATTGTAGTTTAACTAAATTCTTTTATACTTTGATTTTTATAATTTTAGAGAAAACCTATTTTTTAAGAGAAGAAGAATACATTTCTACTTTTAATTTGATTTATGATTAAAAATTGGAAAAACTACTGAGGTGTTGGTAACCATTTCATATTTACATATTTAATTTGTAATTTCATTGATATTATTTTTCTTTAAATGTATAATCTTTAAAAGACCTTATGTTTTTCTAAACTACTATGACATTAGATTCAGAAAGGGGGAAAATGCTTTCCTACATTTAATATTAATTAATATAAAAAAATTTAATAACATGATGTGGGATGTCGGTATTGATTTCATATTTACATAATCAAATTATCGTTTAACTGAATTCTTTTATGCCTTGATCTTTATAATTTCAGAGAAAACCTATTTTTTAAGAGAGGACAATACATTTCTACTTTTAATTTTATTTATGATTAAAAATTGAAAAAACTACTGAGGATGTTGGTATCCATTTCATATTTACATATTTAAATTATAATTTAACTCATATTTTGCTTTTAAAGGTAAAAGTTTTAAAAGGCCTTACTGTTTTCTACTCTACAATGAAACTAGAGTTTGAAAGTTGAAAAATACATCCCTACTTTTAATATTAATTGAGAGTAAAAAATTAGATAAAATGACCCAGGATGTTGGTACCGATATCTTATTTACATATTCAAATTATAGTTTAACTAAATACTTTTCTGCCTTGATATCTCTATAATTTCAGAGAAAACCTTTTTGTTAAAGAGAGAATAATATATTTCTATTTTTAATCTTATTTATGATTAAAAATTGAAAAAACTACTCAGGATGTTGGTATCCATTTCATATTTACATATTTGAACTGTAATTTAACTGATATTTTCCTTAAAAGGTAAAAGTTTTAAAAGAACTATTTTTTTTTCTAATCTACAATGACACTGGAGTTAGAAAGATGAAAAATACATTCCTACTTTTAATATTAATTAAAATTAAAAAATTTGATAAAATAACCCGGGATGTTGGTACTGGTTTCTTATTTACATATTCAAATTATCGTTTAACTAAATTCTTTTATCCTTTGATCTATATTATTTTGAAAGAAAACATATTTTCTAAGAGAGGAAGAATACATTTCTACTTTTAATTTTATTTATGATTAAAAATTGAAAAAACTACGAGGGTGTTGGTATCCATTTCATATTTACATATTTAAATTATAATTTAATTGATATTTTCCTTTTAAATGTATAAGTTTTAAAAGAACTTATTTTTTTCTAATCTACAATGACACAAGAGTTAGAAAGATGAAAAATACATTGCTACTTTTAATATTAATTAAAGTTAAAAAATTTGATAAAATGACCAGGATGTTGGTACTGGTTTCTTATTTACATATTCAAATTATTTTTTAACTGAATTCTTTCATCCTTAGATCTATATTATTTTGAAAGAAAATGTATTTTTTAAGAGAGGAATAATACATTTGCACTTTTAATTTTATTTTTGATTAAAATTTGAAAAAGTTATGTAGGATGTTGGTATCCATTTTTTGTATAATGTTTAACTTGTAATTTAACTGATACTTTTCATTTTAAATGGATTAATTTTAAAAGAAGTTTTTTTTCTAATATACTATGACACTAGAGTTAGAAAGAACAACAATATTTCGGAATTTTAAAGTTAATTAAGAAGAAATTTTTTGATAAAACTACCTACAATATTTCTACTGGTTTGTTATTTACATATTAAAATTATAGTTTAGCTATATTCTTTTATCCTTTGATCAATATTATTTTAGAGAAAATCTACTTCGGTAAGAGAGGAACAATACATTTCTATATTTAATTTTATTTATGTTTAAAAATTGAAAAAACTACTGCGGATGTTGGTATCCATTTCATATTTACATATTTAATTTGTAATTTAACTGATATTTTCCTTTTAAACGTATAATCTTTAAAAGACCTTATTTTTTTCTAAAATACTATGACATTAGATTTAGAAATGGGGAAAATGCTATCCTACATTTAATATTAATTAATTAAAAAATTTAATAAAGTGACATGGGATGTTGGTATCGATTTCAGATTTACATCATCAAATTATAGTTTAACTGAATTCTTTTATGCCTTGATCTTTATAATTTTAGAGAAAACCTATTTTTTAAAGAGAGGAACAATACATTTCTACATTTAATTTTATTTATGATTAAAAATTGAAAAAACCTACTGAGGATGTAGGTATCCATTTCATATTTACATATTTAAATTATAATTTAACTGATATTTTGCTTGTAAAGGTAAAAGTTTTAAAAGGCCTTATTGTTTTCTACTCTACAATGACACTAGAGTTTGAAAGTTGAAAAATACATCCCTACTTTTAATATTAATTGAGATTAAAAAAATTAGATAAAATGACGCTGGATGTTGGTACCGATTTCGTATTTACATATTCAAATTATAGTTTAACTAAATTCTTTTGTACATTAATCTGTATAATTTTAGAGAAAACCTATTTTTTTAAGAGAAGAAGAATACATTTCTACTTTTAATTTTATTTATGATTAAAAATTGAAAAAACTACGAGGATGTTGGTATCCATTTCATATTTATATATTTAAATTGTAATTTAACTGATATTTTTCTTTTAAAGGTAAAAGTTTTGAAAGAACTTATTGTGTTCTACTCTACTATGACACTAGAGTTACAAAGATGAAAAATACATCCCTACTTTTAATATTAATTAAGTTTAAAAAATTAGATAAAATGACCAGCGATGTTCATACCGATATCTTATTTACATATTCAAATTATAGTTTAACTGAATACTTTTATGCCTTCATATCTCTATAATTTCAGAGAAAATCAATTTTTTAAAGAGAGAAATAATATATTTCTATTTTTAATCTTATTTATGATTAAAAATTAAAAAAACTACTCAGGATGTTGGTATCCATTTCATATTTATATATTTGAATTGTAATTTAACTGATATATTTGCCTTTTAAAGGTAAAAGTTCTAAAAGAACTTATTGTTTTCTACTCGAGTACGACACTAGAGTTAGAAAGATGAAAAATACATCCCTACTTTTCATAGTAATTAAGATTAAAAAATTAGATAAAATGACCTGGGATATTGGTAGCAATTTCTTATTTGCATATTCAAATTATAGTTTAACTAAATTCTTTTATACTTTTAATTTTATTTATGATTAAAAATTCGAAAAACTACTGAGGGTGTTGGTATGGATTTCATATTTACATATTTAAATTGCAATTTAACTGATACTTTCCTTTTAAATGTTTAATATTTAAAGGACATTATTTTTTTCTAAACTCCCATGACATTAGATTTAGAAAGGGGAAAAATACTTTCCTACATTTAATATTAATTAATATTAAAAAATTTAATAAAATGACGTGAGATGTTGGTACCGATTTCTTATTTACATATTCAAATTATAGTTTAGCTGAATTCTTTTATGCCTTGATCTATATAATTTTAGAGAAAATCTATTTTTTAAAGAGATGAACAATACATTTCAACTTTTAATTTTATTTATGATTAAAAATTGAAAAAACTATTGAGGATGTTGGTATCCATTTCATATTTACATATTTAAATTTTACTTTACTGATATTTTTCTTTTAAATGTATAATCTTTAAAAGACCTTATTTTTTTTATAAAATACTATGATATTAGATTTAGAAAGGGGAAAAATACTTTCCTACATTTGATATTAATTAAAATTAAAAAATTAGATAAAACAATCTGTGATGTTGGTACCGATTTCTTATTTACATATTCAAATTATAGTTTAACTGAATTCTTTTATGCCTTGGTCTATATAATTTTAGATAAAAACTATTTTTTAAAGAGAGGAACAATACATTTCCACTTTTAATTTTATTTATTATTAAAAATTGAAAAAAATAGTGAGGATGATGGTATCCATTTCTTACTTACATATTTAAATTGTAATTTAACTTATATATTTGCCTTTTAAAGGTAATAGTTTTAAAAGAACTTATTATTTTCTACTATACTATGACACTAGAGTTATGAAGATGAAAAATACATCCCTACTTTAAATATTAATTAAGATTAAAAAATTAGTTAAAATGACTCGTGATGTTGGTAGCGATTTCTTATATATATATTCAAATTATACTTTAACTAAATTATTTTATACTTTTATCTGTATAATTTTAGAGAACACCTATTTTTTTAAGAGAGAAGAATACATTTCTACTTTTAATTTTATTTATGATTAAAAATTGAAAATCTACTAAGGTTGTTCGTATCGATTTCATATTTACATATTTAAATTGTAATTTAACTGATATTTTCCTTTTAAATGTATTCTTCCTGTTTTAAAAAAAAATAGGTTTTCTCTGAAATTATAACACAATACAGAATAAAAGAATTTTGTTAAACAATAATTTGAATATGTAAATAAATAACAAGTACCAACATCCTGGGTCATTTTATCAATTTTTTTCATGTTTATTAATATTAAAAGTAGGAAAGTAATTTTCCTCTTTCTACTTCTAGTTTCATAATATATTAAAAAAAATAAGTTCGTTTAAAAATGATACATTTAAAAGGTAAGTACCAAATAATTTATAAATTAAATATGTAAATATGAAATGGATACCAACATGCTCATTAGTTTTTCCAATTTCTAATCATAATTAAAATTAAAAGTAGACATGTATTCTTCCTCTCTTCCAACAATAGATTTTCTCTGAAATTGCACATATCAAAGGATAAAAGAATTAAATAAACTATAATTTGAATATGTAAATCAAAAACCAGTACCAACATCTATAGTAGTGGTATCAAATTTTTTAATCATAATTAACTTTAAAATTAGGAAAACATTTTTCTTTTTCTAACTCCCAGTATCATAGTAGATAAGAAAAAAAAGTTATTTCAAAACTAATACATTTAAAAGGAAAAATATCAGTTAAATTACAAATTGATATGTAAACAAGAAATGGATACCAAGTTTTTTCAATTTTTAATCATAAATAAAATTGAAAGTGGAAATGTATTCTTCTTGTTTTAAAAAAAATAGGTTTTCTCTGAAAAAATACAGAGCAAAGGATATAAGAAATCAGTTAAACTATAATTTGAATATGTAAATAAGAAACCTGTACCATTATCCCAGGTCATTTTATTTAATTTTTTAATCGTAATTAATATTAAATGTAGAAAAGCATTTTTCTCTTTCTAACTCTAATGTCATAGTATTTTAAAAAAAATAAGTTCTTTTAAAAATTATACATTTAAAAGGAAAGTATCAGATAATTTACAAATTAAATATGTAAATATGAAATGGATACCAACATGCTCATTAGTTTTTCAAATTTCTAATCATAATTAAAATTTAAAGTAAAAATGTATTCTTCCTCTCTTTCAAAAATACATTGTCTCTGAAATTACATATATCAAAGGATAAAATAATTTAGATAAACTATAATTTGAATATGTAAATCAAAAATCAGTACCAACATCCATAGTAGTTGTATCAAATTTTTTAATCTGAATCAACTTTAAAATTAGGAAAATATTTTTCCTTTTTCTAACTCCTAGTGTCATAGTAGATAAGAAAAAAAGGTTATTTCAAAACTAATACATTTCAAAGGAAAAAATATCAGTTAAATTACAAATTGATATGTAAACAAGAAATGGATACCAAGTTTTTTCAATTTTTAATCATAAATAAAATTGAAAGTGGAAATGTATTCTTCTTGTCTTAAAAAAATAGGTTTTCTCTCAAATAATGTAGAACAAAGGATAAAAGAATCCGGTTAAACTATAATTTGAATATGTAATAAGAAACCAGTACCAATATGCCAGATCATTTCATTTAATTTTTTAATCGTAATTAATATTAAATGTAGAAAAGTATTTTTCTCTTTTGAACTCTAATGTCATAGTATTTTAGAAAAAAATAAGTTCTTTTAAAAATTATACATTTAAAAGGAAAGTATCAGATAATTTATAAATTAAATATGTAAATATGAAATGGATACCGACATGATCATTAGTTTTTTCAATTTCTAATCATAATTAAAATTAAAAGTAGACATGTATTCTTCCACTCTTCTAAAAATAGATTTTCTCTGAAATTACAAATATCAAATGATAAAAGAATTCAGATAAACTATAATTTGAATACGTAAATCAAAAATCAATACCAACATCCATAGTAGTTGTATCAAATTTTTTAATCTTAATTAACTTTAATATTAGAAAAATATTTTTCCTTTCTCTAACTGCCAGGATCCTAGTAGATAAGAAAAAAAAGTTACTTTAAAACTAATACATTTAAAAGAAAAAATATCAGTTAAATTACAAATTGATATGTAAACAAGAAATGGATACCATCATCCTATGTTGTTTTTTCAATTTTTAATCATAAATAAAATTAAAAGTGGGAATGTATTCTTCATGTCTTAAAAAAATAGGTTTTTTCTGAAATTATACAGATTAAAGGATAAAAGAATTTTGTTAAACTATAATTTGAATATGTAAATAAATAACAAGTACCGACATCCTGGGTCGTTTTATCAATTTTTTTCATGTTTATTAATATTAAAAGTAGGAAAGTAATTTTGCTCTTTCTACTTCTAGTTTCATAATATATTAAAAAAAATAAGTTCGTTTAAAAATGATACATTTAAAAGGAAAGTACCAAATAATTTACAAATTAAATATGTAAATATGAAATGGATACCAACATGCTCATTAGTTTCTCCAATTTCTAATCATAATTAAAATTAAAAGTAGACATGTATTCTTCCTCTCTTCCAACAATAGATTTTCTCTGAAATTACACATATCAAAGGATAAAAGAATTCAAATAAACTATAATTTGAATATGTAAATCAAAAACTAGTACCAACATCTATAGTAGTGGTATCAAATTTTTTAATGTTAATTAACTTTAAAATTAGGAAAATATTTTACTTTTGCTAACTCCCATTATCACAGTAGATAAGAAAAAAAAGTTATTTCAAAACTAATACATTTAAAAGGAAAAATATCAGTTAAATTACAAATTGATATGTAAACAAGAAATGGATACCAAGTTTTTTCAATTTTTAATCATAAATAAAATTGAAAGTGGAAATGTATTCTTCTTGTTTTAAAAAAATAGGTTTTCTCTGAAAAAATACAGAGCAAAGGATATAAGAATTCAGTTAAACTATAATTTGAATATGTAAATAAGAAACCTGTACCATTATCCCAGGTCATTTTATTTAATTTTTTAATCGTAATTAATATTAAATGTAGAAAAGCATTTTTCTCTTTCTAACTCTAATGTCATAGTATTTTAGAAAAAAATAAGTTCTTTTAAAAATTATACATTTAAAAGGAAAGTATCAGATAATTTATAAATTAAATATGTAAATATGAAATGGATACCGACATGATCATTAGTTTTTCCAATTTCTAATCATAATTAAAATTAAAAGTAGACATGTATTCTTCCACTCTTTCAAAAATAGATTTTCTCTGAAATTATACATATCAAAGGATAAAAGAATTCAGATAAACTATAATTTGAATATGTAAATCAAAAACCAATTCCAACATCCATAGTAGTTGTATCAAATTTTTTAATCTTAATTAACTTTAAAACTAGAAAAATATTTTTCCTTTCTCTGACTCCCAGGATCATAGTAGTAGATAAGAAAAAAAAGTTACTTTAAAACTAATACATTTAAAAGGAAAAATATCAGTTAAATTACAAATTGATATGTAAACAAGAAATGGGTACCATTATCCTATGTTGTTTTTTCAATTTTTAATCATAAATAAAATTAAAAGTGGGAATGTATTCTTCCTGTCTTAAAAAAATAGGTTTTTTCTGAAATTATACAGATTAAAGGATAAAAGAATTTTGTTAAACTATAATTTGAATATGTAAATAAAAGTACCGCATCCTGGGTCGTTTTATCAAATTTTTTTCATGTTTATTAATATTAAAAGTAGGAAAGTAATTTTCCTTTTTCTACTTCTAGTTTCATAATATATTAAAAAAAATAAGTTCGTTTAAAAATGACACATTTAAAAGGAAAGTACCAAATAATTTACAAATTAAATATGTAAATATGAAATGGATACCACATGCTCATTAGTTTTTCCAATTTCTAATCATAATTAAAATTAAAAGTAGACATGTATTCTTCCTCTCTTCCAACAATAGATTTTCTCTGAAATTACACATATCAAAGAATAAAAGAATTCAAATAAACTATAATTTGAATATGTAAATCAAAAACCAGTACCAACATCTAGAGTAGTGGTATCAAATTTTTAATCTTAATTAACTTTATAATTAGGAAAATATTTTTCCTTTTTCTAACTCCCATTATCACAGTAGATAAGAAAAAAAAGTTATTTCAAAACTAATACATTTAAAAGGAAAAATATCAGTTAAATTACAAATTGATATGTAAATAAGAAATGGATACCAAGTTTTTTCAATTTTTAATCATAAATAAAATTGAAAGTGGAAATGTATTCTTCTTGTTTTAAAAAAATAGGTTTTCTCTGAAAAAATACAGAGCAAAGGATATAAGAATTCAGTTAAACTATAATTTGAATATGTAAATAAGAAACCTGTACCATTATCCCAGGTCATTTTATTTAATTTTTTAATCGTAATTAATATTAAATGTAGAAAAGCATTTTTCTCTTTCTACTCTAATGTCATAGTATTTTAGAAAAAAATAAGTTCTTTTAAAAATTATACATTTAAAAGGAAAGTATCAGATAATTTACAAATTAAATATGTAAATATGAAATGGATACCAACATGCTCATTAGTTTTTCAAATTTCTAATCATAATTAAAATTTAAAGTAAAAATGTATTCTTCCTCTCTTTCAAAAATACATTGTCTCTGAAATTACATATATCAAAGGATAAAATAATTTAGATAAACTATAATTTGAATATGTAAATAAAAACAAGTACCAACATCCATAGTAGTTGTATCAATTTTTTTTAATCTTAATTGACTTTAAAATTAGGAAAATATTTTTCCTTTTTCTAACTTCTAGCGTCACAGTAGATAAGAAAAAAAAGTTATTTTAAAACTAATACATTTAAAAGAAAAAATATCAGTTAAATTACAAATTGATATGTAAACAAGAAATGGATAGCATCATGCTATGTTGTTTTTTCAATTTTTAATCATAAATAAAATTGAAAGTGGAATGTATTCTTCCTGTCTTAAAAAATAAGTTTTTTTCTGAAATTATACAGATTAAAGGATAAAAGAATTTTGTTAAACTATAATTTGAATATGTAAATAAATAACAAGTACCAACATCCTGGGTCGTTTTATCAATTTTTTTCATGTTTATTAATATTAAAAGTAGGAAAGTAATTTTCCTCTTTCTGCTTCTAGTTTCATAATATATTAAAAAAAATAAGTTCGTTTAAAAATGATACATTTAAAAGAAAAGTACCAAATAATTTACAAATTAAATATGTAAATATGAAATGGATACCAACATGCTCATTAGTTTTTCCAATTTCTAATCATAATTAAAATTAAAATTAGACATGTATTCTTCCTCTCTTACCGAAACAGATTTTCTCTGAAATAACACAGACCAAAGGATAAAAAAATTCAGTTAAACTATAATTTGAATATGTAAATAAGAAACCAGTATCAACATCCAGAGTAGGTTTATCAAATTTTTTAATCTTAATTAACTTTAAAATTAGGAAAATAATTTTCCTCTTTCTGACTATAGTGTCATGGTAGATTAGAAAAAAAAGGTTCTTCCAAAACAAATACATTTAAAAGGAAAAATATCAGTTAAATTACAAATTGAATATGTAAACAAAAAATGGATACCAACATCCTAAGTAGTTTTTTCAATTTTTAATTATCAATAAAATTAAAAGTACAAATGTATTATTCCCTTCCTTAAAAAATAGGTTTTCTCTGAAATTATATAAATCAAAGCATAAAATAATTCAGTTAAACTATAATTTGAATATGTAAATAAGAAACCAATATCAACATCCCAGGTCGTTTAATTTGATTGTTTACTCATAATTAATATTAAATGTAGAAAAGTGTTTTCCCTCTTTCTAACTCTAATGTCATAGTATTTTAGAAAACAATAAGTTCTTTTAAAAATTATATAATTAGGGGGAAAGTATCAGATAATTTACAAATTAAATGTGTAAATATGAAATTGATACCAACATACTCATTAGTTTTTCCAATTTCTAATCATAATTAAAATTAAAATTAGACTTGTATTCTTCCTCTCTTACCGAAACAGTTTTTCTCTGAAATAACACAGACCAAAGGATAAAAAAATTCAGTTAAACTATAATTTGAAAATGTAAATAAGAAACCAGTATCAACATCCAGAGTAGTTTATCAAATTTTTTAATCTTAATTAACTTTAAAATTAGGAAAATAATTTTCCTCTTCTGACTATAGTGTCATGGTAGATTAGAAAAAAAAGGTTCTTCCAAAACAAATACATTTAAAAGGAAAAATATCAGTTAAATTACAAATTGAATATGTAAACAAAAAATGGATACCAACATCCTAAGTAGTTTTTTCAATTTTTAATTATCAATAAAATTAAAAGTGCAAATGTATTATTCCCTTCCTTAAAAAATAGGTTTTCTCTGAAATTATATAAATCAAAGCATAAAATAATTCAGTTAAACTATAATTTGAATATGTAAATAAGAAACCAATATCAACATCCCAGGTCGTTTAATTTGATTTTTTACTCATAATTAATATTAAATGTAGAAAAGTGTTTTCCCTCTTTCTAACTCTAATGTCATAGTATTTTAGAAAACAATAAGTTCTTTTAAAAATTATATAATTAAGGAAAAGTATCAGATAATTTACAAATTAAATATGTAAATATGAAATTGATACCAACATACTCATTAGTTTTTTCAATTTCTAATCATAATTAAAATTAAAATTAGACATGTATTCTTCCTCTCTTACCGAAACAGTTTTTCTCTGAAATAACACAGACCAAAGGATAAAAAAATTCAGTTAAATTATAATTTGAATATGTAAATAAGAAACCAGTATCAACATCCAGAGTAGGTTTATCAAATTTTTTAATCTTAATTAACTTTAAAATTAGGAAAATAATTTTCCTCTTTCTGACTATAGTGTCATGGTAGATTAGAAAAAAAAGGTTCTTTCAAAACAAATACATTTAAAAGGAAAAATATCAGTTAAATTACAAATTGAATATGTAAACAAAAAATGGATACCAACATCCTAGGTAGTTTTTTCAATTTTTAATTATCAATAAAATTAAAAGTACAAATGTATTATTCCTCTCCTTAAAAAATAGGTTTTCTCTGAAACTACATATATCAAAGCATAAAATAATTCAGTTAAACTATAATTTGAATATGTAAATATGAAACCAATATCAACATCCCAGGTCGTTTAATTTGATTTTTTACTCATAATTAATATTAAATGTAGAAAAGTGTTTTCCCTCTTTCTAACTCTAATGTCATAGTATTTTAGAAAACAATAAGTTCTTTTAAAAATTATATAATTAAGGGGAAAGTATCAGATAATTTACAAATTAAATATATAAATATAAAATTGATACCAACATACTCATTAGTTTTTCCAATTTCTAATCATAATTAAAATTAAAATTAGACATATATTCTTCCTCTCTTACCGAAACAGTTTTTCTCTGAAATAACACAGACCGAAGGATAAAAAAATTCAGTTAAACTATAATTTGAATATGTAAATAAGAAACCAGTATCAACATCCAGAGTAGGTTTATCAAATTTTTTAATTTTAATTAACTTTAAAATTAGGAAAATGATTTTCCTTTTTCTGACTATAGTGTCATGGTAGATTAGAAAAAAAAGGTTCTTTCAAAACAAATACATTTAAAAGGAAAAATATTAGTTAAATTACAAATTGAGTATGTAAACAAAAAATAGATACCAACATCCTAAGTATTTTTATCAATTTTTAATTATCAACAAAATTAAAAGTAGAAATGTAGTGTTTCTCTCCTTAAAAATAGGTTTTCTTTGAAATTATTTAAATCAAAGCATAGGAATATAATTCATTCTCATTCCTATGTTACAAATAAGTGTTGCCTACAAAGTTGATAAGAATAAGCTTTTCTTTTACTGATGCCTATATTTTAGAAAAGTACAAGTGGAGTAGTGTACAATGCTCCTCATAGGACACCTATGTGAGTGTGAACTAGGCCGGTTCTATGAGAATTTATCTTCAGCAAATACTTAAAGATGCTTGCAAAACCAAAGAGAGTTCAGGACCAAAAAAATAGACATAATAAAGAACAAAACTCGATATGAGAGGTAGTATGTGAAGTTTATTGACTGGATTTTCAATAACGGCTGATGGTTCACAATTTTAAGTTCACTTATTATTCAAGTGAGTCTGGTAGGCTTTCACTAGGGTTCAAAGTAAAAGTTACTTATCTTGATGCACTCTTTTAGATTGTATTCTTCTTCACCTTTCTAGTTTTGTGTTGACTTGTTCAATTCATGTGGAGGTTATTTGGAATTATACAAGCAATTAATGTGTGAGATTAATGGGCTAAAAGTAAAGTGTGAATTGAAAAAATCTCCAAGAATACACCTATAATGCATTAGTGCTTTAGAAGTTTTCACTCTAGTTTACCTTTGGCTAGCCTCAAGGAGCTACGAGGGTGGTGAGAGTGCTCATGAACGTGCACATTACAAAGGTCATATTGGGTGTTTTAGGGCACATTTCACACATAAGCATTATTATGAGGAGTTGAGCAGCCTTTAATTTTTAAAAAAGGGAATCGGGGTACTGTGGAGTGGCTCGGTGATGTGGTTGGTAGCTCAACATGATAGTGATGTGGCAAACATATCCAAGTTGCAGGTGTATAATATACCACTGTAATGGCTAAACCTCACACTACTCACTTGGCCAATATGATTCATACATTACGTACTAATTTTATATACTACTTCCATTTCTATTGACATTACATAATTTATTTCATTTTATACGATATTCTTGAATATTAAATTTAATTCTGAAGCTCTTGCACGGTATTAGTTATTGAATTTTCTAATTTAAGTAGTTGATTTTATATTGAAATAAGAAGAAAATGAGGTTGATTAATATTAGATATAAATGGGATATATATGTTATAATTTTGGAAGTGTTAAAAGTATTACTAGTAAGTTTATACGGCTTGATTTGATTTCATTCAGGTATTTCAAAAGTATATATGGGTAAATTGCATATTTGGGACATTGGACATAAGATATTATGATTCAAAGGTGGTATTACAATATTCATTTATGTATATACTATGATCTTTATACTACCTTAGGTATAATGAACTTATTAACTGAGGATGGTGATTGATATCTTGTATTTTTACATATTATTTCATATCTAAGATTGGGGAGTAATACTTAAGAAACCTAGAAGTAACACACAACCAATCAAAGATAAGTAAAGATTTATTTACAACTACAATACATAGACATAGTAAATGTGTGATTTATATGTAATATCATAGATCATATGTGCATGGCAAAGGGCACGTATTACTATCATTGATGTTCATTGAGCTTATATACATGGGCATTGGCAAGTGCATGCATCACATACGAGTATTGTGATAAATCTTTCATTGCACGACATGATTCTGAGAAATGAAAATATTTTTGTTGACCGCTACTAGTGCACTGAAGCATGCATAGATTTGTAGGTTCGCGTGCATGGATTTACATGCTTATATGATTATTGGCCATTGGAATATGGCTGTGTGCAGAACTCTTTTATGGTGCATGTGATAGTAGCATTGGTCAGGGGCCCAAGAAAGAAATAATTTTGAGAGAAATATTTTGATGCATAGAATTACATTATAGGCATAGCATTTTGAAATGCATGACTTGATATTATGGATTATTCTTTGATATGGATAATCTTTATTTGGTGAGCATTAACTCATATAGTTTATGCATTGTATGTGAGTTTGGTGATATTTGATACCATAGATTTACTGGACAAGCTGTTGGGGTTCCTATAGGTTCTGAGGATCAGTGTACATCGATGACGACCTACTGGGTTGTGTTGTGGGCATATTCTAATATTTACAATCATTATTATTGTGTAAATTGTTGTTTATATGTAAAGAGTTATAAAATGTAAAATGTCCTTACTTCTTCCGAAAGTATAGACTATTACTTTAATTTTTGAGTCTATCATATTATAACTTTGGGATGCCGTCTCCTATATAACTCTTGAAATTTTATAGTAAATAAGTTTGAGAATAGCGTAACTGTGATGGTGTTGTGTTTTTATATAAATGATGATTTTTTTATAAACAAAATTATATGTGAGAAAACATTTTACTATTTTCTCAAAGTGCTACAATTGAAAAAAAAAACAAATATATATACATGCACATACATGTGCTACCTTGTCAAAATTATTGTTATATCAATATCTATATTTAGGGTTGAGGGGTGTTACAACCACCGTGCTACAGGGTGCTAAGTGGATGTGACTTGGCATTCTGGGTGCTCAATAAATGCAAGTGTAGTATTTTGATTGGTCACTAACACTAATAGGGCATGGTGATTGTATACGTCCGTTTGGGGGTGTGAGGTACATGAAAAGAGTTTTAGACCATCACAAAGGAATGCAATTTGAACCACTATCACGGTGCGATCTAATGATTCAAATTGGTTCGAATCAAAAGACATCACCATTTAAAATTAGACAATTAAAAATCTATAAATAATGCCCCTAGTTCGATTTCAATTACTCCAAATCAATTCAATACAATTGATTTCTTTTTGTTTCATTCTTTAAATACTTAGTAAAATAATTTTTGATTATTCAAAGTTCGTTGTTCCTTTTTCAAGAAAAGTATAATTAATTTTCTTTCGAGACTCCAAGATAAAGAGAAAAAAAAAATTCTTACGAAAGTTTTTTTTTAAAAGGGGGGATTTGGAAGTTTGGCTCTATTAACTAGTAATGAGTTACCCCTTTTGGGGATGGGAGGAAAGGGAAAAAAGAGGGGAATTAATATGATTAATCAATGATAATGTATTAACTATTATTATTTCTTTCAGAAAAATAGTTGCTGTATTCAATTGCAATAGAATGTAATCTCCGGAATAAACACAAATATATTGTATGCATATGTATAAATATATATATATATATGTATATGTATATGCACACACACAAAAGAGCCTCTCCAATATATTTTTTCCCCTAAAATAGTTGAATATGCTATCTACCTTTTCAATTCAAACTTAACGAAATCACTTACTCAATTTACTTTTATATCTAGTTAGTTTAACCCGATCATGTTAATAAATATACTATTATATCAGTTGAGTCTCTTCCCCTTCAGTTAAACAATAGTGAACTGGAAATAACAATCAATCATTACATCCAAATTTCAAGTCACTGTAATGGAACAAACCACTATATAAATAGACTAGTATCCACACTAGTGGAATTCAAATCCAATATTTCTTAGCGGTGATGCCTCAATCCTACCATTTGGACAAAACTTCCTTGACATTCTCCAATTAAATAGTTGAGCTTTTTCAAGGCATTTTTGGTGTTCTCTGCATTCTTGAGTATTTTCTCGTAAATCAGTGACATTGTGAATTTCCAACCAATAGATATCAAGTTCTATCATATGAGACTACTTTAAAAGCGATATATATACAAAGTGTAAAAAAAATCTAAAATTAGTAGAATTTAAATATTACCAATCTTCATAAACTTTTATATATATTTTTTTCTTTTAGTTATCCTTCTCACGTTGATAAACTTTTTTTTTTTTTAAATTCTGTCGTTATTTTAAATCTCTATCATGAGTGAAGCAATTATCCACGCATTTATGCTTAGTTGTTCACCTAGTAATATACTTAAAATCAATTAAATTGGCTAGTAATGTGCTATATATATATATATTAAGTGGAAAGAAAGTTATCTAATTTGGAAATCTGGTTACTTGGAATTAAATTTTTATGTTTATTATGTTTTACTAAATTTTTAAGTAAGGTAAAGTGATTCCTCAAATTGAGAATCTCACATTAGAATATAGAAATTCCAGTATTGAAATTTTAGTACCGATTTCAGTAAGATATTATGGTTTTGTTAAAATTCATATTATATTTTATGTACTTATAAATAATTAAAAAATACTTTCATTTTCAATACTCATTCTGAATTGCCTACTAATACTCCTTACTTTTGAGGTAAAATATTTATTACACATATTATTCTTACTCTGTATAATACTTGAAGAATAGTACACTATTTTTAATCAATATTTATAATATTTTAAATAAAATTTAAAAAATTATTCAAAAATTATTTATAAGAATTAATGAAAATTCATATGGAATAAAAAAAATAAAAATCCTGTTAATTTATGAGTATACTAGTTATTATTAAATAGTTATCCTTAAGTTATACATAGCTATAAATTAAACAATTCAGCATTATATATAATATAATTTTTGTATAACTTACAAATAAATAAAAACACAATTCATATAAAATTAATATTAAAATAGTTGTATTACTCTCGGATAATTCTTTTACATTCGTATTTTATCCGTAAATTTATGATTTGTATATCATCCATTTTTGTATATTATTAAATGTTGAAATTTCCTCATCCCATTTTTAACTAAATAGGATTGTGGTAACTTTACTTAGTAATTTGGCTTTTACAAGATATTTGTACCCTAAATACACACACACACACACACACGAGCACACACACACACACATTACATATGAATATAATAATTCCTAAAATTGACAAATGTTGTTATTAAAGTAGAATAGGGCTAATGTTTATAATAATTATATAGACAAATATAAATATTTAAAAAATAATATATTAATGTACTACCGTAAAAATTGCATATGAATATATTATTACTAATTACTAATTACTAATTAATGCTATTAATAAATGTAATTATAAAATTTAATTTACGATTATTAATCACTTTAAATTAATTAATACTTGATACTACTTAATAAAAAAGAATATAACCATTAAACTTATTATTATTTGTATCGACTTTAGATTAATTAATGATTGATATTAATTATCACAAAAGAATAGTAGCATTAAACTTATTATTTGTATTAATAACTATATGTACAATAATTACATGTTATTGAATTATAAATTATTGAAAAAGAAGTAGCAATATAATATATCAATTCATACTAATTATTATAGAAGTATTAAATAATTATCAAATAATTAAGTTTATATATGATAATAAATGTTAATGATCTAGTATAAGTAAAATCTGTAGTAAATAATGAAAATATAATTAATACATAATGTCCGTTTAGTGTTAATGTGTAAATATTATTTGCTAATGTATATAATATCATATGTCTTTATTACTAAAATATTTGCTGATGTGTATAATGTCACATGTTTTTAATACATAAGTAGTAATAAATACTTTTTTGGTAGATTGCCATGGAAAACATTACGGCTCATGTTTAGAGAAACAAGAAAAAAAATGTTTCCTATTTCTGATGTGATTTAAGCTTCAAGGTCCATATTACAAATATCCAATGCAGTCACTGTGGGATGGCTAGAGTTACGACTTCACTGACTCCAACTATAAATGGAGAGTTGTAGTCCAATTATTTATCAAGATATTATAAAGATCCGAACTGATTTGAGTTTTCAAGACAAGAAGTGAAGACTGGTGACTAGTGATGCTAGTTTTTTTCGGACTAAGTCACAGCCCATCACAGTGAACCAACAAGATAACTGCAAGACGGAAAATTGGACAAGATCTCCCCATAAAGCTTAATCTTTAAAGGGTTAAGTTTGGGCCACAGTTATATATACATGTATGTATATATTCCAAGATCATTGGGAGCACTTTGCAGGTCAAGTCGAATACAGATTTGAACTGAAAGCAACATTGCCATGCTGAGGTACACTAGAATGAGCCACATTCATATTTTAGAGTCTGAAAGCGACTTTATGATATCAGAATTTGGGTCAATAACGGGCTTCCAAAAACATTGAACATCAATAGATAATCCGCCTTATTAGACCAGTATAAGCTAATGCCATAAAGCTTCTTCAAATCCTCGAGCTTAGGGACTAACATGATGAAATACTTACAGACAGCTACAGAGACGCAACCACGATTTTAGTTTTGAGGGGTGACATAGATATTGGCTCACATAAGAGGGAAATTTTGATATTTTGAAGGAGGAATTTTTTTTGAATTCCTCTGGATTTAGATATAAAATTTGAGACTATATCAACTTAAAGGGTATCCACCGAGTCGATCCCCAGTCTGTTATTTAAATTCATCATTGCAATAGAAAAAAATATGCCATTGCTACACTATTCATCAATCTATACCCCACCAGTATGTTAACCACTGTCCATTTGTTTGAACTTCTATTTGAATACTTTAATTTCTTTTAAGTAATATCACAACTTTGTAAGTTAGTAGATAAAACAACTAAACATACTTAAGTATACCAAATTAATTGCATAGTCTAAGTCAAGTGAAGTGAGTGATACATTTAAAAGTTGGATTAAAAGAAATGTGATTTTCTGATGCAAATGATTAAAAAATAGAATGAAAGATCTTTGTCTAATCTTTGTATACTATCTTAAGAAAATAATGGTCTTTGTTTGCAAGTGAAATCATAGAAATTAAAAAGTATAACTCCCAGTTTGACTATGGAATAAGTTTCCAAAATTTGAAGTACTCATTAGATAAAAAGAATTTCTCTAAATCCTTGAGATGTTCCTGCATCCATATTCTCAATCTCTTTCAGTATATATGTCTCCTTGGTGAAAGAGTCATGGACTAGGGCTGTTAAAATAATGGAGTTGATTTTTCTAGAATCGAGTATTTGACTAGCATTTTTTAGAGCGTTCTATGATCCCACTCTCTTGGATAGTTGTATACCAAGAAAATTTCTCTGAGTAACTTAATCTAAGTATTCTTCACTCTGCTAAATTTTTAAATTTTCAATGTTTTAACTAGAAAAGTATTTTTAGATTTCATCTTCACTCATAATATTTTCGAACTCATTGTATCTTAGTATTTGAGGTGGTTCTTTCTCTTGATTGTTGTTTCTTTCAAAATATAGTCAAATAAACGAATATGTATTATTCTTTTAAAGACTACTAATTGTAAATTGAGTTTTATGAAATAGAGAAAGTAAAAATGGAAAGTATCCACAAGAATTTTTTGGAATTAAATTGTAGAAAGTATCCACTTGTATTGTTCAGAGTTAAATTAAAGGACTGCAAATGGGCAAAAACTTTTAACTCTTCTGCTAGATTTCCATGGGGATTTTTGTTAATGTAATACTCTTGTTTCGTATTGCATAGCAAAGGAGATTGACAATCAGTTCAAGGTGGTTGGATTTCTTAATGTGCAGGATTCGTTAATGAGACGCACATTAAGAAATCTTGTACAAAAAAGCCCCAGATCGTTTGTGGGCCTCTTTCTTAGTGTTCAATACAAGATAAAGAGAAGCAGTAAAGGGAATGTGGCACGACGGAGAACTTGATTGAATTGTGGTTTTTTGAAGAAAATCTTCTATGATTAGTCCTCATAGAGTACATAACAACCACAAGTTTACTATTTTGATTACTGGCTCAAATAGATGCACAATGAAGTGATACATAAAACTTGTTTGGTTTAGTATGCCTCAGTTGTTATTTTGCGACATTTGTTCACAAAGTAGAACATCGATATATTTTTGCTGTGAAGCCTATAAAGAGGTTGTGGATACTGCTCTACGAACAACGAATGTTGGATATGTCATGCACAGACTTGTTGAAGCCCTTTGCATAAATTATTTTTCATGAGTAAATCAATTATTTGTCCATGAAGGTTTGACATATTTCTCTCATAACTACTAGTTGATGTGCTTGAGATGCATTTCCTCTAGCTACTTAAAAAGATATTATATAAACTGGATTTTTCTTGCTAGACTACAAAATATTGAGAGATGCACAGAACAATATACATTGATATCATGTTAGTTTTGTTAATGTTGGTTTACGCAATAAAGTTAAATTATTCTTGTGGAATTGCTATGAGATCGTATATCTATGAGTAAAGAAGAGTGTATAGTAGCTAGCGATGAGATGCGTTTGCTGGTATTCTTCCACTTAAACTGACAAAAGTTTTGCTTTCAAATTATGAGAAATTCTAAAAAAATTAGGGTTATATTACCCTTCCCTATAATAGTAATTATTCTTCCTTGTTCTTCTTTTGATATGTTACAATTTTTTTTCCTTGTTCTTCTTTTGATGTCTTGGATCGATCGTGTATATAACTCTATATACATATATATATATATATATTCATACACATATACGAAGTCATATATATTTATATAGACGCGCTCATACACACACAAAAAGATAACCCATACTAATTCCAAATACAAAACTGCATTCATACCCCAACAGAAGAACTGGCCAATCAAATCCTTTTAGAAAATCAAAGTCATCACCTTGTTGTGGCAACATTAGAAGAAAGGTCGTCTATTATCCTCTTTAATTTTTTTTGTCAATGAAAATCTGTATAATCCTAAGTTTTTCATTTATGAACCATTGTCAAATATAGAAAACTGACCACCAAATTGAGGTATCTGCCCAACAAAATTATTCATATAAATCTGGAAAGATATTCTGGAGATAAAGATAAAAGAGTCCAATATGGAATGGACTTGATCTTGAGCATATCTTATCATATCTAGAAGATTTGTATTACAAGAATCATAATAAAACGATGGTTCTCTGTGATTATTCTGCAACAAGTTTGAGAGAGTCATAACTTACTTTTAGCAAAGAAAATTATATAGCTTTCATGACAAATCTGGTTTTAACACATGTTACAACATACACACAACTCCGAGCAGACTTGTGTTATAACATGACTATTTAACATCCTTTGGGAGACGAAGATAATCTTTAGGAAAAGGCGCTCTGTTGTTTGACGGAGTTCAACATTGAAGAGAGTTCAACAAAGTAGATCAAAGTCAAAAGGATCTTGTAAACAAGTCTAACTATTGGAGCAATATAAGAATAGGATCAATCAAAAAGAGAGTCTTTAATTATTTTAAGTTCAATTATTGTATTGTATAAAATAATTCTAATAGTGGATTGTTTTCTCTCTAGATATGGCTCCATGGATATAGGTGTCTACCAAACCACGTTAAAATTGTTATGTTAATTTTACTTTTCAAAACTTGTATTACAACTTATGTTGCAACATTAAACTGCAACATAAAAATATGGACAATTATGTTGGACGAACTTAAAAGTGAAGGCAACCAATTCTAATAAGTGGTATTAATAGTAGGTTACTAGATATTTACATAATGAGATTATGGGTTTAATTTATTATAGGAATATATTTTTTTACGTGAAGTTGGTTTAGTTTCAAGCCCTCCTTTGCTGGATGGAATAAGTTATTCTTGTTGGAAAGTAAGAATAAGAGTGTTGATAAAGTCCCTAGGTAAAAAAGCATAGTATGCAGTCCTTATGAAATGGAAAATCCAACCACCAAGGATGAATATAAGAACATCATCCTTAAGCCATAAGAAACTTGGAGCGCCAAAGAAGATGAAGTTGCTATTAGCAACTCTAAGGCAATGAATGTCATCTTTAACACAGTTGATGCAAACAAATTCAGGCTCATTTCCACCTATGAATCTGCAAAGAAGGCTTGGGATATTTTCCTAGTAGCCTATGAGGGAACTACATCCATGAGACTCTCTAAGCTATAAAAGCTAGCTTCCAAGTTTGAGGATCTTAGAATGCAAGATAATGAGACTATTATTGAATTTAT
This sequence comes from Paulownia fortunei, assembly GCA_019321725.1. NCBI lineage: Eukaryota > Viridiplantae > Streptophyta > Magnoliopsida > Lamiales > Paulowniaceae > Paulownia > Paulownia fortunei. Next base: position 6,577,171 of record CM033124.1, read on the forward strand.
CATTAAATTATATGATATTGCAAATAAAGCTCGTGAATTAGGTGAGAAGTATTCAGACACTAAACATGTTCAAAAAACTTTACCTACAAAGTCACTACCATCGAGGAGGCAAAAGATGTTACAACCATGCGATTAGATGAACTTGATGGGTCACTCTAGACTTTTGAGATAAATTTGAAGCATAATAAGAAAGAAAAGAAAAGAAAATTGCATTTCAAGTTGAAGTGCAGAAAACCAACTGATGATGATGAGGCTGATGATAGTGATATGTCAGACTCGCTTGAACCATTGAAAAAGAGTTTTGAAAAATTCTTGAAGAAAATGAACAACATAAAATATAATTCTTCAACTTCACATAAGAATTCTAATCTACCAAAAAATAAAAGTGTGGCTAATACTTCTTCTTCTTCAAATGATAGAGAAAAATAAGAGGATCATTATAAAGAGTGTGAAAGATTTGAACATATTCAATTGGAATGTGCTAATACACTTAAGAAGATGGGACAAATGTTTAATATAATGAGAAGTGATGCCGTATGAGAGAAAAGTCAAGAAGGGGATGAGTATCTTATTAGCAACCATATGACACTGTGCTCCATGACAAAATAGAACTTGATTCCATCAGGAATATGCTATGTTAAAGTTATGTTACAACATCATTCATCCCTGATGGCAGTACTATTATAATATCCAAAGTTAAGAAAAAAGTTGTTGAAGTTTATTTTAGTGGTACTGAATCTGAATGCAGTAGTGACGATGATGACCAAACACTGAGGAAGTACAACAAATATACAACAAAACGTTCTAAAAATGGCTTTAAGTTTGTGGAAAAATAAGTCATAAGAAGGATATGTTGTTGAACGGACATGAAAAGGGGGAGTTGAAACATGATTTAAATAAGTACGAAATCCTTATTGCTGGAAATCAGAAGTTGCTCAGTACTACCATGACTGAATAGGAAAGCACACGAGAATCTTTATCTAGAATGAATTTTGTAAAGCTAAACTTGATGAAATCCTCTGTTGTAGGAAATTCAGTAGGAATCATTTAGGTATTCGATACATTAGAGAGAGTTCAAAGATATAGATTGACCCCAAATCCAAGATCAAGTTTGTTAATGGTACTAGAGAACCTCAATCAATCTTTGATACTGGTAAGAAAACTCCACAAAAGCCTCATCCAAAAAGATTTGTTCCTATCCGCCACTAATGTAATTTACCTAGTCATATTCGTCCTATGTGTTGTAAGTATGGAAAGGCATTAAGAAATAGAATGCATGTTAGAACATCATTCTGAAATGTTACAACATGCATCTAAACATCCACTTGGACATGCACAATTAAATTGATTTGAAAAAATGAAACTGGTTGCAAAATTTGGATTAGAAAATCTGATCTTAGGTGTAATTTTACATATATGTCCTTGAAAGCATGAATTATTTATGTACTTTGATAATGGTTAAGTTAGACATATGACTAGTAATAGAGAATTTGACAAACTTTCAAAGTGTTAAAGAAGGGCATGTAAATTTTGGTAATGGTGTCAAAATTCATGTTCTTGTAAAGGGGATGCTTGATGTTAGAGGTCTGCCTAGGTTGAAAAATATCTTACTTGTTGAGGAACTTAAGGTAAATCTAATAAGTATTAGTTAATTATGTAATCAGAATCTCTTTGTTCATTTAACAAAAGATCTATGTCAAGTATTTGACAATACTAACATATGTGTTTTGATATGTTCAAGGTCCTCTAATAATTGTTACACAACACAACACTAGATGAATCTAAAATATGGCATTAGAAGCTAGGGTATTTAAATTATAGAAGTCTGACCAAACTTGCTAATCCAGATGTTGTTCCAGGAGTTCCAAAGTTGAGTAAGAAGTTTCATGGAGATTGTGAACCATGTTAATTCAAAAAATAGAAGCGAGTGTCACATAAGATGTTACAACACATCTGTACAATACAAAACTTAATGGAAGAAAAAGGCATGTGTTTGTTTATGTGTCTAATTTCTCATGGTATACATGGGTTGACATTAGACACATTCTTGTTGTTCAAAAAATTATGTGCTACTTTTAAAAATTGAAGAAAGTTATAATACTGGAAAAATAGTTTAAATCAAGAGTGTTCGTAGTAAGAAATTTAAAATACTATTTTTGGTAATTATTGTGATAAGCTTGATATAACACATGACTTTTTAGCCCAAAGGCTCCACTTTATTAGAGATCTGATTGAACATAAAACTATGATCATTGATTACGTTAAAACTGAAAAACAACTTCTAGAAATTTTTACTAAGGAGATTGATGCACAACATTTCAATGCATTTAAAAAATCATTAAGTGTATGTGTTTTATAAATTGCATGTGTAATATGATGCTGCAACATACTAAAATTCTTTGTCATACACATAATGTTGTAACACTATATAAGCATGTTAGAACATAGGTTTTCATATAATAATTTGTTAGGAATTCATGTATCTCATCTTAAGTACTGCATTAGGCATACTGCATGTTCTGTCTTAATTTCAGAATTTGAATTTTAAAGACTGATGTTTTAATTTGGAATGACAAGTTAGATTTTTTTTTACTTGAACATGAAATTCAATTAGAAAAATTCCTAATTGATTTTGAATGAATGACATGGAGTCCTTTTACGAAAAAAAAAAGCTACCTACCATTTGGTGTGGAGCTATTCATGAGCAATATGGACCTATGTTTCACAAATATGTAGAGAATGATCCATCGTGAGAAAAGAACTACCCTAGGACTAGAGTAAGAGCTACTCACCAGCTAAATCCATGTTTTCTAGTCGTGTCGAAATATAGATAGAAATATCTTTCATGAGAATATTAATATGTAAAATAGAATTTTGGAAGGGTCCTACTCTTAAGAATTCTACATAGAATAAAATTTATGATGCGGTACATAAAGTTTAACTTCAAAATAGTTAAATATGCATTTTTTTATGGAAATTTTAGAATTTTGATGATTCAAAATTTGATTTGCATGTTTGAATTATTGCATGTGTTTTAATTATTCAATTTCTATATTTTTAAGCATAATCTAGAGAATTATCTGTAATACGTGTGCATCAGTTTGAAAAGGATAAGTATGAAAGCACTGTTGGGTAATCGTGTTGTAACATGATCATTGACCATATATTTTTTTTCATTTAAATTTCAAATAAAGGTAGATTAGAATGTCATGGTAGCCTGGTATTAAAAAGCAAAAGTGTGTTTTGGAAAGAAATATGGGTGTTGATTTTTAATAGCTTAGAGTTTACAATAAATGCAAACACTTTTCATTTTCGGTATTGCAACATTACTGTTTTTAAGCCCTAATCCCTATTCGCCCCAATTCAAAATATTGATAACTTTGTTTGTGAAAACTAGTGATGTTAGTTCATTCAAATTTGAGAAAGTCATTATTAAAAATCATGTATTTGATTTCTCTTCTCCCATTATTAATAAATTCTATGAGACAGATTCTATTGATGAAGTTTTTTCTTATCTGGTGATATGGAACCTAATTTGATTACTTCAAAAAAATGTAAATAAAAGAAACCTAACAATATTGGTAGTTCACCCTCCATCCATATTGCAACATCTTCCACAGGTTATATTCTTTCAAAGAATATTACTCCATTTAGAGGATTCCAGTACTAAATGGGAATGGATGTTGTTTTGTGTGGTTATAATGGTTTCTAATGATTTATTTGATTTGATTATGAACAATTTGCACATACATATTCTGGGTTTACATCATTCATTTGAGACCACAAAATTAAGGAAGCTTATGTTGTTTTCTTTCATAATACTCAATTACAAGGTTGATAGATGAACTGAAGTTATGCTAATTTCTTTAGATGATAACTTGATGCTTTTTTAATGCTCATAATGTTGTTCATGTTTTGCTGCTATTAATGCTACTCTCCAATAATTCTTGATTTTGTCTTTGCATTATTTAGACTCTAATATACTTCTTAAATTGTTTTATTGTAATCATGAACATATAGGGAGAGTGATTATGTTGCAAATTTGCAATTCTGTTAATGTTATCATGTTCCAACATCAACTATGAAAGAAATTCCGGGCATAGGCAGTAGGTGCAACACTTGGCTATCTAAGAAAATCAATAAATGCTTTAATTGCTCGATTGAAGGTCAAATAGTAAAGGGGAGTATTGATTGTTGGTTGTTGAATTGTTTGACTCTATGACTATTGATGATTGTTCATTTTGGTTCTTGAGGTATAACTTGAGTTGAATTGTTAGATGTTTTAGACCTTCTGTTTGATTTGTTAGGATTGTTGGGAAAGCTTGAATTGATTTGCTTGGATGATTAGATATTCTGTATGCTTTGTTAAGCTTGAATATTGCAGATTGCTTATAAATTAATTATGTGCAGAGAAATAGGAGAAGTTTTATATTTCTTCATAAGTGTTCAATATTTACTTGAATTTCACTAATCATTGCTGCAGGTAATCAACTTGTTGGATGTTTCATCTCATGTTTTAACATAAGTTCGTCCAATGGATCTTAGGCTATTTTTGGTCAAAAGAGAGAAAATGAAGTTGGTGAAGCTGATCAAATTTTGAGAAGCAGTTGCTGATGTGTGATAGACAAATGATTTGGTATTTTTTTTTAATTTTTTTTGATGATGTTTATGTTTAAACACTTGCAAGAGAGTTATTTTCTTTAATACTCATGTTTTAACATAGATTTTTTTATATGTTCTAAATAAGAGGTAAGTAATAAGTTTTGACCAAAAATGCCAAAGGGGGAGTTGTTAAGTATCCTATAAGAATTATTGTTAACATTTTATTATTAAAACAAATTAAGGTAGCATCAAGGAAAGTAAATTTTCTTATGAATCTTGTTTTAATGAATCTTATTTGTTTCCTTATTGGATTAGGTTACTGTAATTAAGGAGATTGTTTGTATCAAATTTATAGCAACTTACCTTGAAAAAATTGACTTTGTAATTAATACAGAATCAAAGGTGGAAAGAATTCAAGTTATAGAAGAAAATTATTAGATGTCTTCAATAAAGTAATAGTCCAACATCATAAGAAGATAAACATGGAAGTTTGTAAGAAGTCTTCGAGTTACACAAGAAAGCAAAGTTCGGATAAATATGGGAAGATATTCTGGAGATAAAGATGAAAAAGTTCAATATGGAATGGAGTTGATCTGGAGCATATCTTATCATATCTAGAAGACTTGTAGTGCAAGAATCATAATAAATGATGTTTTTCTATGATTATTCTGCAGTGAGTTTCAAAGTCATAACATGCTTTTAGTAAAGTGCTCCAAGTTAAATCTAGTTTATGCTATTAATTCTGGAATTACAAGTGTACTTGGAGTTGTGCATACGTTGCACCTGTGTTGTAATATGACTGTTAACATCTTTTGGGAGAAGAAGGTGAGTTTTTGGGAAAAGGAGCGCCCATAAACATGGCTTTTGGCATGAGAAGACACCAAACAGGATGCAACTAATCATCACCCTCCACTTACCTCTTTTTGAAATGTCAAAGAAGACATTTTAGCCATATTTTCTTGTGGAAGCTCCTCAAAAACAACCAACCCTTCTTATCCAAGTTTCTCCCAAATTTCTACACTCTCATACTCACAAAAATTGAATTCAATCCATAAGAATCCATAAAACACAAACTAGAACAAGTTTCTACCTTTTTTAAGCTTGAAAATTATTGATTTTGGAGTATAATTCCAATCTAATCAAGGTATATTCTCTTCCAATGTTTCTTATGATGAATTTATGGTATCTTGGATGCTTACATGTTTTAGTATCTTTTTGTATGATTGAAAACTTAAGTAAGTTACTCTTGAAGTCAAAACAAAGCTAGTTAAGTTAGTTTCTAGAAAAATTGATAGCCTTATGAAATATGCCTAATTTATTTGTTTCTATTGATCTTGTAATACTTATATTGTAATTGAAAGTTCCTATGAATGATTGTGAACAATAGAAATTATTTTGCTTAATTGAAGGTTACAATCAATTTAAGTTAGAACTGAGTTTACGTCATATTAATTTAGATTGTGTGTATATTTTAGGGGTTGCCCTAATAATTATGTTTAAATTATTAGTTACTTAATGGCTGCCCATGTCTTAAATTAGTAGTAAAATATAGAGTATGCATTATTTTTGAGGTTATGTAATTGATATGGAATTGTTTACAAAAGATTGAAAAGTGTATGTGATTTTAATTAGAATAGATTATGTGTTTTATTAAAAAGATATTGAAAGGTACATGATTTGATTATGGTAGGCCTTTAACACATCCTATCTTCCAAAGAGATTGACCTTTTCACTTGCCACAAAATGAACTTGAAGTAAGTTGAAACTTTTATTTGTTGTATCATAAGAATCATATAATGTTGTTTATGTTTTAATGTGATTGTCATTATTTGTCAAATGATGTAATGTTTGATGCATTTATAGTTCATGAAGCATGATACTATTAAAACTATAATGAGGTTTTTGAAAATAAAGTATGGTACTTGATTGATGGTCGGGTAGACAAGGGATGCGAGAGGGACCGACGAACCCAACAAATAATGGCAAATACTTGAGGTTGAAAAACTAGTATGGAAATCCACAATAAATGAGACAGAACACAACTAATACTTAAGGTTGAAAGACCAAGTATGGAAACCCTGTATTATTTCTCTTATTAGCCAATTATTATGAACAGATTTTGAAAACTATGGTCTATCACTATCAGTTAGGTACCACACTTCAAGAGCCCTAAAGAATGAATTATGAATGAAAGTTATTAAATTGAATAATGTATTTAATTATTTATAGGACTTTCATGTACGCTTGTTAGATTCATGTGATGCAGGTGCAAATGTATAGGTTTAGAGGTCAATTGAGTCTCTAGAGCGGCCGAATAGAGATTTGTTTATACGCCATGCTTCGAGTTATTTTGTAGTCTATTTTGAAAATAATGTTTTGTTTTTAAATAATCCATTCTGTTATGATTTTATAAACAGATGTACTCAATTCTGATTTATGTATATGGTGTGTTTAAAATAAATTGAAACAACAAATGAATTCAAGTTCTTTTTCTTATAGCCAAAAAGGGAAACTTTTATTAAAAACCATAACTTTAGTATTGATGAAAAGTTAACATTTCTTGACTTAACTGTATCGGCTTATTTAGGTTCTGCAGTTAGGTTAAGGGGTGTTACACTTGATGAGTATATTATGAGTATTATAAGTATCTTATAGTCCATACGTTGCTTGGATAGTAGGACATGGGATCCGTTGTGTAATTGAACATATCATTCATCAGCATTTACATGTGCATGCATAACACATGCTCACAGTTGAGGTTTTGCATACATGACATTATTTTCAGAAAGAAGATGTTTTGGTTGGCCACTACTAGTGTACCAAGACCTGTATGGCCTATTTATATGATATTTTGGGGTGCCGCGAGTGTTACTTCTTGGAGGATCATAGGGGTTAACAGGGGATGTGCCTCTGGTGGTCATGAGAGCGTGGACTATTTGACTGTACCCTTATTGACTCTGCTAATGGGAAGACTTCTGGAGGATCACAGGAGATGATAGGGGGTGGACCTCTAGTAATCCTAGAAGATGGCCCCTGGATTGAGTCTATCAGTTTATGACCATGTGATTATTGATATTGTTCAAAGCTCCATTTAGTGCATAGTAGATAGGCCAAGGGCCCAGTGATGGAAAATGATTTTGAATGAACTATTTTGGTTCAGAAGCTTGTATTCTTGGCATGATATCTTAGAGATAAATTGCATATATATTAGATTATCTCTTCAACATACGTGATTTTCACTTACTGAGCATTAGCTCAATTAGTTCATGCATTATAGGTGAGTCTGGTGATACTTGATGCCATGGACTTATTGGGCAAGCCGTTGGGTTGGGGATCCTACAAGTTTTAAGGATTAGTATACATGGATGACGATGTATTGGGTTGTTTTGTTAGTTTTGTTTTGATCTACGGAGTTTTCTGTATTATATTTGAGCATATGTACTTTATGTTTTTTTTGAAATGTTACTGTATATAAGTCTGTAAACAGGGTGGCTATGAATGTTGTACTTTTATATAAATAGTCATGTTTCTGCATCTGTGTATGTAAATGCAAAGTGATGTGCAAAATTAATTATCAGTTATTAAATGTGTTATAGGAAAAAAATAAAAATAAAATTACACGTTTACAAGTAGGTCCTATCAAGTTAGATTACACTATATAGATATAGTGTTTGGGTTATGGGTGTGATAGAGTGGTATCGAAGCCGGGTTTCAAGTTCTATAGACTATCCATATGCATGAACTTAGAATTTGTGGAAGCACAGCCTTGCTCATAAGATTTATTTTACTATGTGATGCATTACTAAAACAGTATTACAACTATGGTAAGAACATGGGGTAAGGGTAGTAGTGAAGGTAGAAACCAAGAAGGGGAGACACCTATGCCAAATGATGACTGGAATACTTTCATAATCCGATTTGTAGAACTCATTCAACGATAGTCGAATTTAACAACTTATCCAGTAGAGGGATATGGTGGACAATAGAGAGCCAAAAAGAATCAACCACAACCTCGAGCGGAACAGGTGAAAATAGTTGGAGAAAGATTCAGGAAACTGAATCCACAAACATTTGAATATGCAATAGATCCCACAGCTGCAGAGGATTGACTGAGAACCCTAGAGAACATGTAACACCCCTTAACCTAACTGCAAAACCCAGACAAGCTGATACAGTTAAATCAAGAAATGTTAACTTTTCATCAATACTAGAGTTATGGTTTTAATAAAAGTTTTCCTTTTTGGCTATAAAAGAAAGAACTTGAATTCATTTGTTGTTTTATTTCATTTAAACATACCATATATATAAACCAAAATTGAGTACATTTGTTTATAAAATCATAAGATAGTGGCTTATTTAAAAATAAACAGAGTTTTCAAAATAGGCTACAAAACAACTCGAAGTATGGCATATGAACAAATCTCTGTCCGGCTGCTCTGGAGACTCATCAACCTATAAACTTGTACATTTCCACCTGCATCACATGAATCTAATGATCTAAAGGCTCAGTAAGGTGAAACTGATGCAATGACAAATAACGTACATGCAAATTATATAAATGATTAAATGCATTATTTAATTTAATAACCTTTATTCATAAATCATTCTTTAGGGTCCTTGAAGTGTGGTATCTAATTAATAGTGATAGACCATGGTTTTCGGAAGTTGTTCATAATGATTGGCTAATAAAAGAAATAATACGGGGTTTCTATACTTGATTTTTTAACCTCAGGTATTAGCCATATTTTGTCTCATTCACTGTGGCTTTCCTATACCGGTCTTTAAATCTCCAATATTTGCCACCATTTGTTGGGTCCGCCGGTCCCTCTCGCGTCCCTTACCTATTCGACCATTAATCAAGTACCATACTTCCTTTTCAAAAACCTCATTATATTCTTAATATAATATCATGCTTCATGAACCATGTATGCATCAAACATTACATCATTTGAAAAATAATGACAATCATATTAAAATATAAACAACATTATATGATTCTTGTGATACAACAAATGAAAGTTTCAACTTACCTCAAGTCCTCTTTAAGATAAGTGAAAAGGTCAATCTCTTTGGAAGATAGGATGTGTTAAAGGCCTAACATAATCAAATTATGTACCTTCTAATATCCTTTTAATAAGTCACATAATCTATTCTAATTAAAATTATATACACTTTTCAATCCTTTGTAACAATTCCGTATCAATTACATGACCTAAAAAATAGTGTATACTCTATACTACTAATTCAAGTCATTAAATATTAGGGCAGCCATTAAATAACTAATAATTCAAATATAATTATTAGGACAACCACAAAGCATGAACACAATCCAAATTAAAATAACGTAAACTCGATTTTAACTTAAATTGATTCTAACCTTCAATTAAGCAAACTAATTGCTATTGTTCACAATCATTTATAGGCACTTCCAAACATAATATAAGCATTACAAGATTAATAGAAACAAGTAAATTAAGCATATTTCACAATACTATCAATTTTGCTAGAAACTAGCTTTACTAGCATGGTTTAGGCTTCAAGTCTATCCTACTTAAGTTTTCATTCATACAAAAATATACTAAAACATGTAATCATCCAAGAACTACAAATTCATTATAAGAAACATTGAAAAAAAATATACCTTGATTAAATTGGAATTAACCTTCACAATCAACAATTTTTAAGTTTAAAAGGGTGGAAACTTGTTCTAGTTTGTGTTCTATGGATTCCTATGGATTGAATTTAATTTTTGTGAGTAAGAGAGTGTAGAAATTTGGAAGGAGCTTAGGAGAAGAAGGGCTGGTCGTTTTTTAAGAGTTTACACAAGAAAATATGGATGAAAATGATTTTCTTGACATTTCAAAAAGAGATAAATGGAGGGTTATGATAGGTTGACTCATGCTTGGTGTCCTCTCATGCAAAAAGCCACATTTATGGGCTAAGAAGATGACAAAAGTTGATGCTTTGGTGTTATAATCAAGTGTAATGTGGTTTAGAATGATTTCATGCAACCTAGTCAACCTACCAATCAAATTACATAATTTTGCATACTTTTAGTTCTTAGCCAAATGTAACATATTTCAAGCAAATATTTAGGAAAACAATCACTTTAGAATGTAACAAGTATGGATCAATATAAATAATTCATGTCATAGTCATTCAACACATCAATCTTCCATAATTGAGATATCGAGCTTTTTATTGCAAAAAGTCACTTAAGTAATATGTTAATCAAAAATTAAAAGTTTGATCCCATATTTCATGTACTAATACATGTTAAAGCATAAATGGAGCATATAGTAACATGTTCGTACAATCATGCTATTTGTATGCAAGAATATAAACTTTTTAATCTCATTTTTTTATGTAGATTTCCCATTTTATTCATAAAACACAACAATGCTTTAATTGAGAGTTCTAATAAAAATTTCAAAGTGAAAATAATTATATAAATCTTAATTAATTGTACACTTTTAAATGTTCATCACACCCACCAACCAGCTTATTACTAGGTTAGAATTTAAAAGAAACCTGTAAAATAGTCTAACAATCATAAAGAATCATTTGTTAGAGATGCTATCGTGATTTTTTTTTGTTTTTTTCTTTAAGAATTTTCAAAAAATGTGCATATGTGTACTAAGCCAACTTTTTATTCCACAGGTGAAGATACATATAACTTCAAAATCAATCATGAGTAAGCCTCAACTCCATATCCTCACATGTAAGTGTTTGCCATTTAAGTTGATAAGGTGTTCACTCATGGAGTTGAAAAACAGTTAAAACATTCAAGAAAATAGCTTAAATGATTTAGGACAAGTATTCAAACTAAAATTGAGCATAAGATAGGTAGTCACAAAATTTTAAATACCTAGTTTGTCTTACCAAAATATGCCTTGAAATTTTATTGTTTAAGCTAAAAACGAAATGGTGAATTTTTTTTTGTTTTTGTTTTTATTTATTTTTATATGTTTTTTTTTGTATTTTTTTGTATTTTTTTCTTATACAACATGACTCGTATGATAAACAGAAGATCAAAAGAAAGATTTATAATTATACCCACATAGCTTCAAAGCGAAATATTTCAATAGAAATAGATAACTACACAGGTTTACCTAGTTTATTTCTCCACATGCAAGGTAAACATAATTAAGCATCTCAAATTGCAACGAAACTAATTCAAATGGTCAATTAAAGTTCAGAGCTTGTTTCCTCAAACTCTCTACTTATTTACAAAAGATGTGTGAATATTAAAAAGTAAAAACTTTAACATAGTCAGAATATTCAGTTATATGTATCGCAACCAATCTTTCCACAAGGCTTAGGATGTGCATGAGACTAGTTTTCTTTTTTCTTTTTCAAGATAGAGTACCCTTGGATTCTAACAAAAAGAGGATTGCAATTATATTTTAAAAATTCACAAAATTTTAGTTAAAAACTTCACAAACATGACACATTATGCAAAAAAAATAAAAATAAAATAGGGGTGCATGTCAAGAGTATCAAAAGTTTACCTAGCCACCCTTACCCTTATTCATAGTTTCAATAGACCTAAAAGAAAACTTGCTTGAATTTTGTTTTTATTTAAAAAAAACTAGAAAAACACACATTGAACATACAAAACATGATATCAACTATCCCCTCCCCTAACCTAATCGAGACTTTGTCCTCAATGTCAAAAATAGATAGGAAAGTAGAGTTTAAAAGATATCACCTGAAATGTAGCTTATTGAAAAAAATAAAGCTGAAACAATACAAAACACATTCATTGAAACCATTAAGGATAAAATTCATGGGCTAAGAGTAAAATTCATTTTGTGTTTTCGACCATTGTCCCTATTGGACCAATCCACATAAGCCAAGGTTGGATAAGGTTGTGGCACATATGCTAAAAGTCGATCAATCAATTGATTAGATGTTGGAGCAGAAATGAGGATTCATTTTGTAGACAGTGAAATAAAATCTTTATTCCATAGCATGATCTACAAAAGATAGAAAACCATTATAGAAACCATTAACAATAAGAATACCTACAGGTTTATAGTGAATGTTAAGTTATGCCCAAGCGATAACTTCGAATAACTTTTCCAGTATACCAAAACACTAGGCAGGGTGATAAATGCATCCGCATTGTTTAATATATTAGACATTCTATAACACCTATTAACCTAACTGCAGAACCTAAACAAGCTAATACAGTTAAGTCAAGAAATGTTAACTTTTCATCAATACTAGAGTTATGGTTTCAATAAAAATTTATTTTTTGGCTATAAGAAAAAGAACTTGAATTCATTTATTGTTTCATTTTATTTTAAACATACCATACACATAATTCAAAACTGAGTACATCTGTTTACAAAACCATAACAGAGTGGCTTATTTAAAAATAAAACAGCTCGAAGCATGACATATGAACAAATCTCTGTCCGGCCACTCTAGAGACTTAGTCAACCTCTAAACCTATACATTTCCACCTACATCACATGAATCTAACAAGCTAAAGGCTTAATATGGTGAAACTGATGCAATAACAAATAGCATACATGCACATCTGATAAACCATTAAATGTATTATTCTATTTAATAACTTTCATTAATAAATCATTCTTTAGAACCCTTGAAGTGTGGTACCTAACTAATTGCGATTAACTGTAGTTTTTGGAACCTGTTCATAATGATTGGCCAATAAGAGAAATAATACGGGGTTTCCATACTTGGTCTTTCAACCTTAGGTATTAGCCATATTCTATCTTATTCTTTTTGGTTTGCCTATATCGGTTTTTCAACCTCAAGTATTTGCCACCATTTATTGAGTCCATCGGTCCCTCCCGCGTCTCTTGTCTTCCCGATCATCAATCAAGTTCTATACTTCATTTTCAAAAACCTCATTACATTTTAGTAGTATTATGCTTCATGAACCATAAATGCATCAAACATTACCTCACTTGACAAATAATGACAATCACATTGAAACATGAATAACATTATATGATTCTTGTGATATAGCAAATAAAAGTTTCAACTTACCTCAAGTCCACTTTATGCTAAGTGAAAAGATCAATATCTTTAGAAGATAGGATGTGTTAAAAGCCTAGCATAATCAAATCATGTACCATTTAATATTCTTTTTATAAATCATTTAGTCTATTCTAGTTAAAATCATATACACTTTTCAATCTTTTGTAAACAATTCCATATCAATTACATAACCTTAAAAACAATCCATACTTCATATTTTACTACTAATTCAAGATATTACAACATTAGGGCAGCCATTAAATAACTAATAATTCAAACATAATTATTAGGGCAACCTCTAAAACATGCACATAATTCAAATTAACATGACGCAAACTCGATTCGAACTTAAATTGATTGTAACCTTCAATTAAGCAAACTAATTGCTATTATTTTCAATCATTCACAAGAGCTTCCAAACATAATATAAGCATTACAAGATTAATAGAAATAAGCAAATTAAGCATATTTCACAAGACTATCAATTTTGTTAGAAACTAGCTTAACCAGCTGGGTTTTGGCTTCAAGTCTAACCCACTTAAGTTTTCAATCATACAAAAAATTACTAAAATATGTAAGCATCCAATATATCATAAATTCATCATAAGAAACAATGAAAAAAGAATATACCTTTATTAGATTGGAATTAAACTCCAAAATTAACAGTTTTCAAGCTTAAAAGGGTGAAAACTTGTTCTAGTTTGTGTTCTATGAATTTCTATGGATTGAATTTAATTTTTATGAGTAAGAGAGTGTAGAAATATGGGAGAAACTTTGTAGAAAAGACTGGTTATTTTTGAGGAGCTTCCACAAGAAAACATGGCTAAAAATGACTTGTTTGACATTTCAAAGAGAGATAAATGGAGGGTGATGATTAGTTGACTTATGCTTGGTATCTTCTCATGCAAAGAGCCATGTTTATAGGCTAGAGAGATAACAAAAATTAATGCTTTGGTGTTATAATCAAGTGCAATGCGATTTAGAATAATTTCATACAACCCAGTCAACCAACCAATTAAACTGCACCATTTTACATATTTTTAGTTCTTAGCTAAATATAATATATTTAAAGCAAATATTTAGGAAAATAATCACTTTAGAATGCAACAAGTATGAAGCAATACAAATAATTTATTTTATAGCCATTCAACACATCAGTCTTCTACAATCGAAATACCGAGCTTTTCACTGCAAAAAGATACTTAAGGAATATGTTAAATCAAGAAACAAAAATTTGGACTCATATTGCATGTACTAATGCATGTTAAAACATAATTGGAACATATAGTAACAATTATTAATGTTCGTGCAATCATGTTATTTATATGCCATAATTCGATAATGCACATTGATTATATGCATATTCATGCAAGATGCTCATTATTGGCTATGCAAGAGAGAATTAGGCATTACACATTCTGTCCTGAATATGTGACACTTTTAGCTCATCTCCGATGGTCATACCTATAATATTCTGTATTGTTAAAAGTTTTGGGATAACTTCTAAAACTTTGACTCCTCCTATATGAGCAGAAATAGTAACACTTCTTATTAACCTTAGACTGCCTCCCCCACACACTAAATGAATTTTTCTTTTTGCTAAAATTCTATTAAGGTTATTGGTTACCCCTATAAACTCACCATTTTTTCCTAAATTGAATCCACAAAAGACACAAATACAGTTAAACTTGTGAGTGGAAGAAACTTCTAATATTTTTTGATTTTTTTTAAAGTGAGTTGTGCAAAAATGAAGTGAGTACAGTGCTATTTATTGAGGTGTCAACAGAGAAGGCATTTATTCCATGTCATTTTTTTTTTGTCAGAAAGGTTGAAAATAAGGATATACAAAATTTAAAACTTATCTACTTACACATGAATCTATATGTAGTTGTGATTATGGTTTATATCTTCCACTAATTTTACATTTAGTAATAGCTTAAACGCCGCCCTTTATGGGTTGAGGATATACTTCCCATCTAATTTTCTTATATACTGGCAAATATGATATTTTAATGTTTGATTCCGAAGACTATAATGCTCATATTCATCTCATAAATGATTCCATTAATCAAGAATTTCACAATGCACTAATCCATGTGAATGCGCCTCCAGAGTTAATATAATGTCATCTTAAAACTCCTTACTCGGTTCATCTATAATAAGTTAAATTTTATCTTCTTGATTTTTAGAATCCATTTCTAATGAATGACACTTTGTGTTGTAAGTCCATCAATCACATTTGTGACAAACTTACATTTATTTCACCCTTTATTTTTTTGAATGTATTTTTATCAAAACCAGACATGTATCTAGAAAGCAAGCTTCAAGATTTGTATGAAAACTCATCTGCTACTCTTATCTTTGCTTCAATTATCTATCGTATGTCCTCTGGAATGCCCTTGTGTATAAGCATTCTTAATCTTTCAATTCTACTTTTATAAATTTTTAAAATTATATTTTCAGGAAGAAAATAAAATTATTTCTTGAGAATTAGAAGAATGTCATCCATTTTGAAAAGAATAAAAACAAATGAGAAAGAGAGAGAAACTTTGTACAAAGATTTCAGTTATTTGGAAATTGATAAGTCCAACTTTAATAGCCACGGAGTACCATTATCCGCCACTTAATCAGGAAAATAAAAAAATAAAAGAAAGAAAGCCTACAAAATAAATTAAATTAGAGAAAATAAGTATATACACACACTAATTATAACAAGGGTTAGAAAGAAAAAAAATTTCTTCTTGTGAGTTTAACTTCAACCTGGAGTTACTTTTTTTTTCTCTTTTGTGATTCTTTCTATTTGATTTCGAATTGTACTTGTTCTATCAATCAAATGAACTTCAAGAATTGAGAAATG
The DNA here is from genome assembly GCA_019321725.1 of Paulownia fortunei. NCBI lineage: Eukaryota > Viridiplantae > Streptophyta > Magnoliopsida > Lamiales > Paulowniaceae > Paulownia > Paulownia fortunei. The sequence goes on from CM033124.1 coordinate 6,593,645, forward strand.
ATACATATAAGAATTCTAAAATTCATAAAGCAAGAATCAAATATTTTCATGATAATAAAATTTCAAGAAAAATGTTTGAGATTGGTCAAAAGGTTTTACTTTATAATTCTCAACTGCATTTATTTCCTGAAAAATTAAGATCAAGGTGGAGTGGTCTTTTTGTTGTAAAAGAGGTATATCCTTATGGGGTGATCGACATTGAAAATCCTAGAAATGATAACATGTTCAAAGTAAATGAACAAAGACTCAAACCATTTCTAGAGAATAATATTGTTAAATTTTGTCAATCACAAACATGTGGTGGTCACTTTTTGGCAAAGAAAACTGCTACAAAGGTCTTGCAATGTGGACTTTATTGGCCAACTCTTTTCAAAGACACTTGCACTTTCTGCAAAAGTTGTGAAAATTTTCAAAAGTGAGGATATATGTCAAAGCGAAACATGATACCCCTACACTTTATCCTAATGATTGAAATCTTTTATTGTTGGGGTATTGACTTCATGGGATCATTTTTAATGTCATTTGATTGTATTTACATATTGGTCGTCATAGATTATGTCTCAAAATAGATTAAAACAATTCCCTGTAGAAATAATGATCACAAAATAGTGATATAATTTTTAAAAGAAAATATTTTAAGTCGATTTGGAATTTCTCGATCTATTATCAGTGATAGGGAAAAATATTTTGTAAATATATTTTTAGAACTTTAATGAGGAAATATGAAATCTTACATAAAGTTGCAAACCTTTATCACCCTACAAGAAATGAATAAGTTGAACTTGCAAATAGGAAGATAAAATAAATTTTGGAAAAGACTTACTAATACATTTTGGGCATATAGAATTGCTTTTAAAACATAATTAGGCATGTCTCCTTATGGGATCGTTTATGGAAAAACTTGTCATTTACCTATGGAACTTGAACATAAAGGTTATTAGGCAATTACTTTCAAAACAAGTTTCCAAAGGATCTGAAGAGGTAGTGGTAGTAATATATTCATGAACAAGTTCCTCGATTGAATCCACTTCATGTATTTCAAAATCGTTTGTATGTTGCTTACAAACATTAATCACATTTAGTTCGAAAGTCATATTTCCAAAATATAACTTCAAAATACCAATCGTACAATTAATCAAAGCATTTGAAGTTGTGAGAAAAGGATGACCCAAAATGATCTATGTATGTATATGCGCAATAAGCTCAATGACCAAAACAATGAAATCTACTGGAAAGTAAAACTTATTAATTTGTACCAATACATTTTCTACCACTCCCTTTGGAACTTTAATTGAGTACAGCAGAAGTTGTTTTAAGTTCTCCTAAACCTAATTGTTCATAAATCGAGAAAGGTAGAATATTTATACTAGCACCAAGATCAGGCAAAACATGCTCTATTCTAGTGTTTCCTATGGTACATGAAATTATTGGACAACCTGGATATTTGTACTTCGATAGAGTGAATTGTTGAATGATTAAACTAATACTTTTAGTTAAAAATGTCTTCTTTTATACATGATGTTTTATTTTGATTATACATAAATCTTTCAAAATTTAGCATAAGAAGAAATTTATTTTATTATATAACAATGGAATATTAATCTCGACTTGCTGAAAAAGTTCAAAGATTTAAGAATTTGAGTTCAATTTCTGAGGTGGTTGTAATATTTAAGGAAAAGGAGCTAGAGGTGACTATTTTTCATTGTCATAATTTTCAAACTTACTTTTATTTTCAAAGCTATTTTCATTCTTCATTTCTAAAGGTGGATTATAAATTTTCTCCTTGGAATGAATATTTTTGTCGACAACTTTTTCATTTTGAAGAGTTATGATTGAATTAGCCTCCTTGATTGAATTTTCACCTAAAGAAGAAACATGATACTGAGTGGAAGGATTAGGTTGAGGTTAAGTTGGAAACTTAGCTTTCTCCTGAGTGCGTAAAGAGACAATTAGTGTTGAAAATATGTTTTTTATCTCATTGATGGCTTGTGAAGTTTGATTATTCATGTTTGTTTGTTGATGTATAAATGCTTGCAAAGTCTCTCAAGAGATTTTGTATATGGAGCTGGATAACAAGGAAAGTTTGGTGCCTTTTGTGAATATTGCAGTTGGGCACGGTTATTTTCCCGCCAACTAAAATTGGGATGATTTTTCCATGTGGATTGTAAGTTTTGGAATATGGAGAATGGAAAGGTTTTGTGAATGTGTTCATAAAATTTGCCTGTAATGAAATGTTTGGACATTAATTGGTGGAGTGCTTTATAAGTTCACAATTGCTACAAAATTCTTCCTCTTGCACAAATTTGACTTCCTTTGTTTTTTTATGTTCCATGGATTCAACTTTTTATGTTAAACTAACAATCCTAGAATTTAGATAATCTTCTTGACTAAGGTCATGTTTTGCATTATTACTATTAGAAAGATTAGATCTAATAGAACCTTTAAAAGAATTAACACTATGCCATGATTGAGAGTTTTCTACCAAATGGTCTAGATATTCTAGGTCTTCATCAGGTTTCTTATAAAAAAACTCACCATTACATACTGTTTTAACAAATTATTTTATTTCAGAAGTTAAACCTTTATAAAAGAATTAATTAAGTGTCATTTTTCAAAACCATAATGTGTGCATGAATGCAACAAATCTTTAAATCTTTCCCAACATAAAAGAAAGCTTCATTAGAATTTTGAGAGAAGTTTTGAATTTTGTTTCAGGTCAATTAATCATTAGTTTTATGAGTTGGAAAGAATTTTTTCAAAAATTTAGCTTGCATTTCTTGCCAAGTGCCAATTGACCTAGATTTTAAAAAATTAAGCCAAGTTTTTTTATATTTTAAAGAAAAATGAAAAAATTGAGTTAGCAATCTCATTTGTATAAGTCTGACCATCAAAAGTGGCACATACTTCATCAAATTCTTTCAGATGCAAGTAATGGCTTTTGGAGTCTAAACCATGAAAATTAGGAAGTAAAGAGATTATATCTAGCTTGAATCGAAAGTTATTAGCATTAACAGGAAAATAATCACACAATATTTACAAAGGAGAAATATTTAGATACCTGAATACTTACCTTACCTTCCCTAGCAACAACGCAACAAACTTGCTACAATTTTGAGGTTGCAAACTCAAGTGTAGGTTGTATCAAGTAATAAATTTATCGTGAGTTCGAGATTGATCCATAGGAAAGTTGTTTGAAGATTTCAAGGTTATAAAAAAAAGATGGATTTTATGTGGTTTATAATATATAAAAACTAATGTATGTTATAACTAATGTATACTATTTGCAAATTATCTCTTAACGTCAACACTTGTTTATGGAATCAAGTATTTATGTACACCTTTATATACAACAAATTAAGGTTTGACATTAGCAGTTGGTGTAGTAAAACCAAACGTCTAGCTAAATGAACTCAAGTATTTGTTGTATTCTTAGTGATACTTAAATCAAGAATCATCACAAAACAAGTATAGTTTAGATCAAAAATTAAAATAATAATACAACACACTTAAACATTATCTATATTTATAACCCTTTCTCTTCCTCCATCAAGGGGTTCATCATTTTTCCTTAGTAAAATAAAATTTAAAAAGACATAATGAGAGTAGAAAGACTAAAAATAGAGGAGAAACTAGAGAATATATTTTTATTACTACTAGAAACTTACATTCCTACTAGAAAACTTAATCTAAAAAAACCCTTACCCTCCTCCCCCTGCTTTTACAATTTTAATATATAGCTTATTTATAGTACTTGGAGTATACTAGAAGCCAAACGTATAGTGGAGAAGTTAAACAATCAAGTAGTATAATAGTTGTCAAGAGTTGGAAAGTTGTTGCACTAAATTCTCTAAATTTTCACCTACCCAGTTGAATTAAATTTTTAGCCTAGATACAACTAGATTTTGATAATGAGTAAAGAATAAAATTGTAGATCTTTCTGTGCTGATATATTTACATATGTCATTTTCCAAATGTGGCAACAGGATAAGGAAGATATGGTCAAATTATCGAATCATATTCAAAAGCCATCGTTCAACATCAACAACATATTGTAGCATGTTTATTGACACTTTGACATAATTTCTCACCATCTTGTCTTCAACAAACATGTTTATGTACCTTTTGTGTATAACATATCCAAAGGTTAGCGTATTTGGTTTAAGAGATATGACCTAATTGATAAAAAAGGTTAGGACTCGTCTTAACTTTAATCCGAATTTTTGGTGATCCATTTTGTATAACCACTTGTAATCTAACTTTTTTTATTCCTACACATTTAGTATGGGATCCAAAGTTTGCATGAACTTGTAGATGAATGACTTATCAATCCATAACCTCAAGAATTAATTCAAAACCATTTCAAAATCAAAAGTTACGACAGTTTATCTAAAACCTTCACAAAAGAAAATAAAACTTTTTAATCTCATTTTTTTATGTTGATTTTCCATTTTATTCCTAAAACACAAAAAATGCTTTAATTGGGAGTTTTAGTGATAATTTTAAAGTGAAAATAATTATATAAATCCTAATTAATTGTATACTTTTAAATGTTCATCACTTCTTATTAGTACATTGAATCTCAATGTTCATAGTCCCTATGGTTCTCTACTTCTGTCTGGTGAGAGTAGGAATGTACTAACTTATAGCATGAATAATAAAGAAAGAAAAATAAAATGCACCATTTAGTGCCTCAACCTCCGAAGTCTGCACTTGTCTTAGTTGTCTAGCTCTACAAGATAAGTAGCCCTATTTCTTTCTTCTAGCAAGCTTTTCCCGATAGAAAAATTTATGAAGAGTGAGGTTGACCTTAGCAAGTTAGCCAATTAAGTTTTCTCTGCTAATACGGTCATCCTCCTAACCTCTTATGCCATGATATAATTTTAAAAAAATATCTATGGAAGAATTACAAGAAATACTATCATAAGCCACTCGAAAAACAGAAAGATAACCTATATCGTAAAAGTCTCTTACATGAAAGATGGATAAATCTACTCACTTAACTAATGTCTTACAAGTGCATCAAATTTCAAATTAGACGATATCAAATCTAGTTCCTATTGGATATGTATAAAGGAGCTGCTCACAATAATTTTTAAGCTTGAAAAATAGCTCATGCATTTTGCTGAGCTTGAGGTGGCATTTCGAACTCATAATGCCTCTTCTTGTGTGCCAGTTAAACAAATATGGTTGCACAACACTTGACAATAGTCTGCTCAATCTCCAATCTCATACGATGTTTCACCAACTTCTACTATTTATAGAAGAAGAGAATTGAGAATATTAGCAAAAGAGAGAGTTTTAGTAGTCAAACTTCATTTAAGTACAATTATGAGCAAAGTGACCAATCTCATCAATGCACTTTTGTTGGCGCTTAGTTGCCTCTATCACAAAGGTAACACGTCTTGTCACTTTATTGGATCAATTTATGGTTCTAATTTTAACTTTTGCTCTCGTCAAGCTATACTTTGCTTGTTTCAACATTCACCCTAGTTAATTTAAATTGGTAGCATGAGCGACAAGTGCAACTACTTATGCATGTTCAGACTCTCAACAATCATCCTCAAATTAGGCATTTTTTTCTAACATTTAATCTAGTCAATACAACACAAACTAAAAATTTTAATAAGTCAGCTCAAATTGCAACTTAAGGATAACTAGAAACTTTTACTTATGATTGAGCTCATATCACAAAATAGAGTTCAAACTCTTTGATTAAATTCTCGTATTGGCATCTTAAACAAATTAAAGCATAAAATTTATTCTTGATTCATTAGTATATTGTCAGTGTCTAAGATGTGACAATATTGAGCAACTTAAAATCTTATGTTTACAGCTTAAATAAACTAAAGCGCAAACTTTACTCTTAGTTTACCACCAAATAATCAGCATCTAAATCACGACAATATAGACATAAATAAAATTAGGGATATCAAATTACCACCATCGTCACATATTATCTCCCACAAAAATACAGAATTATATAAAGCAATAAACGACCAATTTACATGAGCACCCAAATGTCAATGTCCATTCATTCACAATATACATTAATTCATATTGCATCAACTCAATTTAAATTGCATCATAAAATAATTCCATGCATCCTAATGTGCAAAAATATTTTTGGGTGCACCCCATGTGTAGAAATATTTTTGTATGCACCTTAATGCGCCAAAGGATTTTGGCATTAATTTGACCTATAAAAATATTTTTTTCATGCATCGTAATATGCAAAAAATATTTTTGTATGCACTTTAATGAAAATATTTTAGTCAATTTCTATTTGAATTCTTCTAATAAAATTCTAACTTATATTCAGAGGGACAAAAATATGATCAATTCATATAAAAAAAATAGAACCAAAATCAACAACTCATTGGCAATGTTGGGCATCATATGCCAAGAAGTATGCATGAACAACATCAACTCAAAAGAATTTGCCAACCAATTTTGTAAAAAATTCACTAGTGGCCCAGTGGTGGAGTGGTGCTAGTTCCATGTCATGGGTTTAGGTTCAAAATTTAGAAGGTGCACACTTTCATTCCATTTGTTTAACATAAAGTAAATGATTAGTGAAGCCTGCCTAGAATGTTTGATCCCACACGGGCGCACCACCTAAGTGCCAAATGATTGTACCCTCACTAGCTGGAGGGCGCCAGCTATGTATTGGCCAATCAAACTCCAGCGATCAAATTGATTTTCCAACAAGAGAAAATAATTTTCAATTAAAAATTATAAAAATTCATATCTCATTTAAGTCCGTCTTTGACAAATTTTATATCGCTTCAACCCTATTTTCATGCTCTACAACATGTTTCCATTTGTTAGAAAATATGCAACATGAATCATATATTCATATATACATAAGTAAATCTGGTATACCTATGCACAATGATTTGGCGATCCACGTATCCCCAATCAAGCTTGTTTACCAGTCTCCTTTTGTTCGAACCATGAATATATATTTCTCATTGGTGGTGAATAACTACTAGAGTTATTTACTCAATTACATACCTCCAATTCTTAGATATCTATGGTGATGCTCTAGTGAAAGACTAAGAGAGAAAAAGAATTACGAGAAATTCTATGGAGAGAGTGTATTGAGAGAATTACATTCACTTATATATTTCTATTAGATTGGGATTTGATATATATTCCTACATAAGGAAGAGTCCGAGTCCAATTAGGAAACTCAATCTCACTCAAACTGTGGAGTTAACATCCAACTCAAATATGGATATCAATTGAGTCAATAATCCTAAACTCGATCCAATTTCTAATACCATTAATTTCAATCAATGAAATTCCATTGCATCACCTCAACCATAATATATGTACACGCTTATTGATCCTTAATAGCAGAACTAATAAGAATTTATGTACACCATATTAGTGTTGCACAATTACAAATTAAATAGTAGTAACTTTCTCACTAATGTATTGACTTTGCTCATCTTTAAAATACACCCAAAAAGGGACGAAAAGAAGTCCTTTCCACATATTTATGTCCTTGAACTCTTTGATCCCAAGTAAAAAATAAGCAAGCACATGACAATATATAACACAAGTAATCAACAATTTTGAATATAATATCTGTAAAAAGTCTCTCTCTCCCTCCTTCTTTCTCTCTCATTTTTTTTCTTCTTAAATGGAAATCCAATGATTTACAGACATAAAAGAATCAAATCAGAGTTTGGAAATTTTACCTCAACGTACAACCACAAAAATATTTCCTCTTGATGGTCAGCCCTTCTTCGTTCCATTTCTTCTTTCTGTTTTTCTTGAGTTTATGTTATCTTGTCCCTCTTCTTTTCATCTATCCCTCTCTCTCCCTAGCATCTCCTTAAGTCGCCTCTTCTATCCCTCTCCCCCTGTTAATGTAATATAACTTCACTACCTCTATTATGACAAGTGTCTAGTGTTAAAAAAACTATTAGTTGAAACCATATTAGCTTAATAATTATGTATCCATTCAGAGTGAGAATGATACATTCAAACCTATGTAATTTTTTTCAAGTATTAATAAATTAGGTATGGGTACATGCTACACCCTTCACCTAGTCATAAGCGGTTTATTAAAAAAAACTACTACCCCCACTAAAACTCTCTTTGGAGAACCACTGTCTATCCCCATCAATAAACTACCAAATCCTAATATCTATTAGAGTTTTGCCTATGTGCTTTAACCAATGGCGGCAACAATCTAATTAGAGACATTCGTATAGTTTACCAAGATATCTTTTGGATGAAATTCAAGTAATCTTAAGATTGGGACGGTTGTAATTTATGAAGGTACAAGGATAATTTCCTTATTAGATAAAGAAAATAATATGTTATTGCTCATTTCTAATTCTCATTAATCAAAAAATTATTGCACAATTTACTGAACATGGAAAAAGCTTATTGCAAATTTCTAGTTTGGGTCATCATTGATCTGAAACATGTTCTTATTTGCCTTTATAATGAGGATAATGTTGTTAGTACATTATAAGGCTATTGTAGTGCATTGACAATTTCCTAGTAAGGGTGTCTGATGGTTCCAAGTGGTGTGAAAAGGTCTACGAAGGTAAATAGATATTCTACACAAAAAGTTCTATGTGTGAAACTTGCAAAAATTTCACAAAACTTTTAGTCACCTATCTATTGAAAGTGTTTGACTACTACATTGGTGACTTAACGGTTCATTCTACTGGACACTTAAAAATATGTTTACTAGAAAAGTTACGATGTGGGAAGTGATTTTTGAGATTTAAAATTTTTTTCAAGCTACTATTTTTAGTACATGTCAAGCTCCTTTTCTCCTCGCCCTATAGAGAAGAGTTGAGTTAATATGATGCAAAAAAGTAGAAATTAAGCAACAAAATATAAATTGCAAAAAATAAATATTAATATAAGAGATTTTTATAGTGGTTTAGTCTTTCTATATCCATCTTCTCCAATTCGTACGAAGAAGTGAACTTTTACACAAAAAGTCACACTTCTAGTTTGCAAGCCTAGTAACACAAACTTAGGCATTAGCTTTCTTAATCTGTCTACTAAAAGCTAAATTGATACTGCTGATTGAGTTGTCCTACATAAGTCATACTCTAAGTGCTAGTTAACACGAGACCTAACATTCACTCTGTGTTTTTACAAAGAGTAATTATTTATCACTTATGTAGTAACTATGTTCATACCTTCTCCACTAAGTGATGAAGATTTTGACCTACAAGACTTGAAGGCTTTTAGAGAATTTTGTTTTACTCTTGTACTTGTATTGTCTGTTACATCATGTATATCTTTCTTTATCTTTTAGGTCTTTTTTATAACCTAAAAATTAAGCTTTTGCATATCAAAGAAAGTGGCTAATACCAATTGCCAAAGAAAATGGCTCAACAACCAACCATCCACCATTTTTAAATTTTGTCACCATTCATTTGTCAAACAAGACTGCACCTTTTGACGAATGTGTGAGAAGACAGCTAAAATTTTAGCAAAACCATGTGAAAAGAGGGTTATTGGGTCTATAAATACAACACCCCATTTTGTATTTTCGTATGGTGAAGTGAGGAGAGTGTGGTAAGGTACAGAGAGTTGAGTGAGGGAAAATTGAGAGCAATTTTTTTTGAGTTGTGAGTGTTGCAAACACTGTATATTTTTCTCCTTTTAGTGAAATATCTGCAGCAGCCCGTGGAGTAGGCAAGTTTGTGCCAAATCACATAAATTATGTGTGATGTTTTATTATTTTTTGCTCTCTCTCTTATAAATCTGACATGAAGGGAATGTGCATATTTTCAACAACTGGTATCAGAACGAGGTTGTGAATTCTGTCAATTTCGTCAATAGTGAAATTTTATAGAAATTTTGCAAGCAGTATCAGCCTATCAATGGAGGTGTTCTCATACATGGTGGTTCGCAAGAATTGTCATAAAAGATCTAAAGAAAGTCAAATTTGAGTAGGGGCGATGGCCGCAGATGAAAGAAATGTGAAACTCGAGAAGTTGATGGCACAAATTTTGGATTCTGGAAAACGTAGATAGAGGATTATCTATATTAGAAAAATATATACCAACCTCTCTCAAGGAAAAAGCCAGACTCTATAAAAGAGGAAAACTATAATCTTTTAGATAGACAAGCACTTAGAGTTATCTGATTTATGCTATCCCGTAATGTTGCTTTCAACATAGCAAATGAGAAGACCACAATAGGTCTTATGAAGGCTATTGTCAGTATATACGAGAAGCGATCCGCCTCTAATAAAGTGTACCTAATGAGGCAACTATTCAATTTGCAAATGACAAAAGGCGGGTCAGTAGATTAACATCTCAATAAACTTAATACAGTCACAACCTAATTGAGTTCAGTTGGAATTGAATTCGATAAAGAAGTACAAACATTGATACTTTTATCTTCTTTACCAAAAAGTTGGAATACTATTGGCACAGCTGTGAGTAGCTCGTTGGAAGCAATAAGTTGAAATTTAATGAGGTTCGTGATCTGGTTCTCAGTGAAGTGATCTGATGGAGAGAGTCGGGTGAATCATCAATCTCCTCAGTATTACATACAAAGTAAAAAGGAAGAAATTCAACCAGAGGTAAAGGCCAAGGTAGATCAAAGAGGAGGAGGTCCAAATCTAGGAATCCTAGTAATTCCAATAGCTCAATGACCATCGAGTGTTAGAATTATGGGAAGACTGGGCACTACAAAAATCAGTATAAGAGTACACCAAAGGACCAGGAGGTGAAGGCAGAGGAAAATGTTACTTCCACCTCAAGAGGAGATAATGTGTTGATTTGCTCTATAGAAAGCAAGAAAGATTCTTAGGTATTAAACTCAGGAGCATCATTTTATGCTACTTCACAAAAGGAACTCTTTGAGAGGTATGTCCCTAGAAAATTTAGAAAGGTATACCTTGATGATGATCAACCTTGTGCTATTGTTGGTAAAGTTGTAGTGAATGTGAAGTTGAACGGGTCAGTTTGGGAGCCAAAGAATGTCAGGTATATTCCCGACCTGAGAAAGAACTTAATCTTAGTTGGGCAATTGGCTAGCAAAGGCTACACCACAATCTTCCATGATGATGATTGGAAGATTTTAAAAAGCTCAATGACGGTTGCTCGAGGCAAGAAGAGTGGTACTCTTTACATAATAATAGATACACGTTGTTCAATTATAGTTACAACAGACAATGAAATTCCAAATCTGTGGCACCAGAGGTTAGGCCACATAAGTGAAAAGGGTATGAAGATTATGCACTTGAAGGGGAAACTTCCATATCTACAGTCAGTTGAGATAGACATGTGCGAAGATTGTATACTTGGAAAGTAGAAGAGGGTCAACTTTCAAACAAGTGGGAGAACCCTAAAGAAGAAAAGGCTAGAGCTCGTTCACTCTGATGTTTGGGGATTAACGACCGTTTCATCCATTGGTGGAAAATACTACTTTGTGGCTTTCATCGATGATCACTCTGTACAAATCCTCAAATTTCTCAGATATATCGGGAAGGATCGCCAGCGTCTTGCTACAACATTTCCTAGTATGACTTTCATTAGGTTTTTTATGGTGGGGATGTCTTTAAAGTACCTCCCATGGCAATAGTTTAGCCTCTCTTCTCTGCAAAGCTATGTCCACACCAGTGGTGATTAAATAAGTCAACTGCTCTATGGTAAGTTGGCTAATACCCCCAACTCCAAATTCTGGAACCAAATTCACTTGTGGAGCTTCCGCAACCCAGAATGGAGGTACTCTGGGTGTTACTGGAGGTAGACTATCATTTCTAGCCACATTATGCACTTCTGGGCCATAACTATACCTGATGTTTCATGACGGGGCTTCATCAGACGCATCTTCACCTTGGACTCTTTTTCCAGTTATCTCACACCTTAGCTTACAAACTTTCCCACAGATGGCGGCAATTTGTAGCGCACCAAATTTAGTAGGTGTACACTAAATGATGATTCGATGCTTTTCCTTGCTCCTTCACCTGTCGGGGAACCTGTAAACAGATACTGGGTTGGCCCAGCATAAGGTCTCCTACGCTCAAGTCAGTTGGGCACTTGGAGAAGAAAGTGAAAGCATGCAAAGAATATGTGTATCAGATATGAAGAGTGTAACCCCCTTTCTTAAGCAAATTCTCTTACTTATAGATGCCAAAGTAGGGGTAGAAGGGAGATTTTAGACCTCCATTTGTTATAATTGCCTCTTGTACATGTCATCTTCTCCCTTGATTTTCCCTAAATAAGATTTTTTGTTACTTTCCCATAATAATGGTTTTGTTCTTTCTTTTTATGTGATATAGCCCTACCAGAAGGTAGTGAGTCCCTCGAGGAGGTATGACCTACCCTGGCACAATAGTAGGTCTTACAATATATAGGTTATGCACGATACATATAGTAGGTTATGCAATGTAGCTCATGCGACACACTAGTAGGTCATGCAATATATATCTCATGCAACATAATAGTAGGCCAGGCAATATGTAGCTCATATCATATGCGTAACAGGTGTTGCATATTCCCAGCTTATATGTCGAGTAAGTGACCGGCTAACTGCCTGTACTTTATTCAAGGCAAGACGTCACTATTTCCTCTTAATCATTGATTCGAGCCATATGGGTCAATCCTGACTTACTCCATATCACTCTGGTTAAACTATTTTGAATTAGAAGATATGATAGAGTATCATACTAGGCTCGTGGTACTTGTTTCAATCCACATAATGCCTTGTTTAGTTTGTAGACGTGATCAACAACTGAGTGATTGACGAATTTAGGGGACTCCTCCACATAGACTTCATCTTAAAATTGTCTATTCAGAAATACACTTTTAACATTCTTTGGTAGACAGTGAAATCTTTGTAGGATGCATATGCTAGAAATATTTCGATTACTTCTAGCCTAGTCACAGGAGCAAATATTTTGGGAAAATCTGTGCCCTCTTCTTATGAATATCCTTTTGCTACTAGTCTTATTTTGTTCCTTGTGATAATACTTTATTCGTCCATCTTGTTTTACAATTACTAAATCATGTGATGGCCTGGGAACAAGTTCCCTTGTTTCTTTCAAATTGGTTGAGCTCTCTTGCATTGCTTTAATCCATCTTGAATTTGAAAGAGCTTCTTTTATCTTTTTTGGTTCAACTTGTGAAATAAATGCATGAAATATTTCTTTAGTTATTGGTCACATTTTGACCTCTATTGTTAGAGTTTCATTCACCAGCTCTTGAGGATGGTCCTTCAGTCCCCTCAAGCTAGTTGCAGTCCAGTCCTATACCCTGCTGTAACTCTACTTCTCCTTGATTGCTTGACCTATCTGATATATTCCCATCAGTTGAGTGCCTTCATTTTCATTGTTCTTGTTTGAGTCTTCAACATTCTTGTTGTTAATGTATATGTCTTTTGCAGCTTCATCGTTTAGCTTCAAATCTCGTAGCTTTTTGATTCCTCACTGCCCTGTTCTAGTCCATCAGCGGGTGCTTTATGACTGAATGCTAGTTTGATCTCCATCTAATTTGGTGTCGAAAATGTGAACTTGATCTTTGCCATTATTGAATATAGTACTTGCATCTAAAGACATGGAAGTAGAAGCTGGGCTTTCTTCCTCTCTAAAATTCATAAGATGTCTTCTTGTGTTGATCATACATCTACTGAGTGTAACAAGCAATATTTGTTATGTCAGCCCATAACCTCTTTGAGCTTGGATTCAGCAAGCATAGTCCTTGTTGCTTCTTTGAATGTTCTATTTCTCCTTTATGCTACTCTATTATGTTGGGGAGTCTTTCAGCAAAGTACTTATGCTGAAAATGTCATGCTCAACATATAACTTCTTTACTCCAATATTTGTGAACTTAGTATCTTTGTTTGACCTGGCCTTCATAATGGCTTGGCTCTCCATTCGATTTTTCTTCCTCAGCTCAGTCGACTTTCTCCATTCGACTATTTTCTTTTTTTGGAAGATGACCTATGCGTATCTTGTATAGTTGACTACAACCACTAGGGTGTATTTTTTTCCACTTAAGCAAACTGATAGCGTCCAAACAAATCTCTGTGTTGTAGCTCCAGTATTTTGGTGGTTGATAGATACTTCTTGCTCTTGAAGGTAGATTTGATCTATTTTTCCTATAGGCAAGCTTCACAAATTATAACATTTTGGAAAGTGTTGCTGGGTAGTTCATCCACCAATTACAGCTTTAAGAGCAATCGAAGTTGAGATGGTTTATCCTTCTGTGCCATAGCTAAACCTACTCAAAATAACTTTTGGCTATAAAGCAAGTAGAGTCATGTATTTGATAATGACCACTGAAAATATACACATTGCCTTTTCTAGTAATTCCAGTTAATTTTATACGACCAGTAAGAACATCTTTGACATAACAGTAGTTGTTTAAGAATTCAATAGTATGGCCTTTGTCAAATAATTGACTAAAGTTAAATTTTAAAGCCTTTAAAATGGGACATAAAAAATTGTAATGTTACCTTTACATTGATTGCCAATACCAGTGGTTTTGGCTTTAGAATCATCTCCAATACAACATTTGCTCCTTTTGTAGGTGTAAAGTTTCTCAGTTAAGTTCTGTCTCCAGTCATGTACCTTGAGCATCCATTATCAATATACCATGGGGGTGACACATTGAATGCCATGTATACCTACAAAAGAGTCCTTAATTCTTAGGTACCCATTTTATTGTGGTCCTGCACTTTTTGTTATTGTTGTAACCCATGCTTGATCGTTTTTCTTTGAGGATCAACATTTTTTGGTTTTTTATGCCTAGAAAAATTATGATACACTTGAAATGCAATCTCTCATGTTATTTGTTTCTCAAGATGAGTGGTGTCGATGTGAAGGTGAGTGATGCACGTGAGCACGTGAGTGGCAAAATTGTGATATGAAAGTGAGTAGATTCTGAGTGTGAATGAGTGATAGACTCTATATGTAGGTGACTGATAAGCTCAGTGTCATGCAACCAAGCAATACTGACAATATAAAATAGGTGAGTGATCAGTATACTCTGTGAGGTCTTAAAAATCTATCCCGATAATGATATTAGACTCTCACATTTTGGAGAGCTTTAGTGGGATGTTCTGTGTTGGATTTCTTAGAATTTCCTCGCCTAAAGTCCTCTTCCCTGGGTTAGTTCTTCTAGTCCCTTCGCTTTTAGATTGGACTTGGCTGGTTTGTGTTCATCTGAATATCCAACCCCGCTACTTATAGCCTTCTTGGCCTCGTGCATTTTCTATTTTTAGTTTCCATGCATGTTATGGCTTTGTTTAATTTAGTTTGAGTACAAAGATCATCTTTCACTTCTCTTTAAAAAGATCCTCTTTGCCAGTAACATATGCCATTAAGGATGTGGTAGCATTGTGGTGCTCAAATCCTTATCCATGTTTGTCATCATATGCTTTCTGCACATTCATAATGCTATCTACCATTTTAGATTCCTTGGAAAATGAGGAGATTAGCTTGTCTAGTTCTACATATTTGATAGCAAGCTCAACTTCTCTATGTGCAACAAGTACCATGTCATGCTTTATTTGAGAGTTCTCAACTCTCTGTTTATTACACTCGTCTATGCAGCCTTACTGAACTTTCAACTCAATTTTTAGATTTTTGTGCTCACTCTTTAGCTATTCATTCTCTTCAATAGGTTGTATGAGTTTGTCAATCAAGAGTTGAAGATCTCTCATGACATCTTTAAAAGATTAATTGAGATCTTTCTTTGTTAAGTCATCCATGTAATAGGAGGTTACCTCACTACTCTATGTAGTAGAGCTGCCTATATACACATCAAGACTTTCTTTTCTGACTCGTTGTCACTGTTACTAGACGATTCAGACTCTGCTTCAACAAGTTGTTTGCTGGCTTTTGCTTCAACCACTGAGATTTATTCTTTCTTTCTTTCTTATCCTCCTTTTCTTTTTTTGGGTTAAGGGTATTCTCTGGTAAAGATCTCTGATTTCCTACAATTATAGCACAAGTCAGTCATTTGTTTGACTTAATGTTTTACTTAACTTACCTGACTTTATTCATGTCGCGTTGGTATTGATGTCCATCCGTTGTGCTTGAAATTTCCTCATGAACTTTTTAAACTTCTTCAAATAGTACCATTGACTGATCTTCTATCAGGTCAGTCATTCTTTTGGTGGGATGATGTTGACGGTTCCTCTTCATTTCTCCTTCCCATCTCAAACTCAAAAGCTTTGAGGTCTGTGCAAGTTCTTCCAGGAGCAATAGTTTGATTCTCTTATGGACTTCATCTTTATGTCCTACTATCAGGGTAGTGCTTTTAACACGTTAAGCACCAACTCCCTATTCGTGTATTCTTTGTCCAAGGAGGCCAGCTCATTAATAAGGTTAGCGAACCTCTAATCCATCTCATCCATCTCATCCAACTTCTAAGCTAGCTTCATCTAGAAATTCTTAGATTTTTGGACAACTACTGGGAGCTTGTTCTCCTTGAATTGATTTTCTAACGTCACAGATCATGGTGATCTTCCATTGGATCTCCTTTCTTGTCTTGCTTTTTTTCTAATCTTACTGAACATGACTTTGTCTATAGTCTCGAACAGGATGTCCTTTACCACGTTGTCTAGATTTGCTTTTAGTTTGTAGTAGTCCACTTTGCCTTTTGGTTTTGGTACATAGTCACTTGTTCCTATGGTATCCACCTCTGTAATCTTGATGGGTCCATCCTCAATAACAAACCACATTTCATCGTCCATTTTAGCAATGTGTTCTGGCATATACATATTTCAGTCATCATATCCTTCTAATGAAAACATGGGAATTTTAGTGCAATTCAACCAATGTTCTCCATGCTAAAAGTTTCAAGCAAGTTAAAAATAAATTGAGATTCAAATCTCTAGATTTGGAAAACAAAGGTTTTCAAAGATCAAAACTTCTGCAACTACTTATGGTCCTAAATGGTATGAAAGGGTATAGAAGCGAGATGAATAGACCTTCCATAGATTTTTCTAAGAGTGAAACTTGCACACAATTCACAAAATTTGTAATTGCCTATTTCTTAAAAGTATTGGATTACTCGACTTTTGAACTAATGGTTTAGTCTATTGGATACATAAAAACGTGTTAAGTAGTTAAACATTGCGGTAGTGAAAATGTATAAATAAAAATGTAGTGATTGTAAATCTAGAAACACAATATAAAGTGCAGAAAATAAAAATCGAGATAAGAGATTTTTATAATGGTTTGAAGGTGATGTAATCTTTCTACATCCACTCTTTTCCAGATCACTGTAGGAATCCACTAGAAATTTATGGACTTTTACACAAAAAGTCACACTCCTAATTCTTCAACTTAGTTACATAAACTTAAGGGCCAAGTTCTTCTTAATTTGCCTGCATAATGCAAGATTGATGTTGCTTATTGTATCGTCCTATACAAGTCGGGCTCAATGCTAGTCTATAAAAGACCTAACACTCTCCACTCTTTTATAAAGAGTAATTGTTTATCTCTCAGCAAGCAACTAAGCTCACAACTTCTAAACTAGTTGATGAAGATTTTGGACTATGTACCTTTAAAGTCATAGATGCATATTTAATAATTATCGTTATATATGCTACCATGCTCCATAGTTATATATGATGTAAGGACTTCATATGTTATCATATATTTTCGTACAATGACTATAATTGCTATACATGATCAACTATCTAGATCAAAAGGATAGAAATTCCAAATATAGCATGTTGTTGTAAACTAGTAAGATTGGATCATTGAATTGGACCACTTAATTAATTTATTTTAGAATTACTATACAAAATAAATAATCAGGAAACTTGATCCTAAATTCTACCAATATGCTGATTTTTGCATGTAGTGTAACTCACTCTGATGTACTTATCCCACATGGAATTAAAAATGGTAAAATTGAACATGTTGTAAGTTTTGACTAGAAAAACTATATGCGTTTATAGGAGGTCCTTTTTGAGCAAGTTGTTCACATTCAAATTTCAATTTGCATATGTGAGTTTTGAGGCAAATTTGCTTCCAACGGGCTAGTAAATCCAGGGATGACAACACATTGATTTACATTGCGTGGTTGCATCACATATGATAAGGAAAGATATTCAACATGAAATCTGAAATATATTTTTGATAGATGAGAGATATCCCCTATATTAATTTACACTGGTTTAATTTACTAAATATTTGGCTAAAGTACTTCAAGTAAAGTGTCACAAATATTATATGAAAACAATAATTTTTACTATGAAAGATTTGAGAAAGACTTCCAATCTTAGGATAAGGATGTCTAAGATGTTCACTCATATTGAACCAAAACCAAAAAATTCATAGGTACCAAAAATGAACAAAAAGTTTTAGTTCGGTATTTAGTTTTATTTTTGCAAAAAAATCTCTATTTAGTTATATTTCGTTTTTGTATTGGTTAATTGTATTATACTAAGTAACGAATCATAAATTTTAAGTTTGTGCACAATACTTTTGCATTTAATTTTATGCAAGTTTTTTTATAATTTTATTATTTAGTTTTTAACTATTTTATTAGTTTTTTTTATTTGTGAAAAAAAAAATTGTTAACCGAATTAACTAGCAAAAATATTGTAATTTTTTTTTTTGTAATGACCAAACCAAAATCGATGAATTCCGATCATTATTCGGTATAATATTTTGGCATATCAAATTTTTAATTTACTGAAATTTCGATTTAGTAGGATTCGTTTTTAAGAAAAACAAATAAAAGGATAGTCGTTCATATTTCATTTCTAGCAAATATAGTGGGTCAATTGCCAATAATAAAAGAAATAGACCTCTCCAATAATTTATAATGGTTGACTGTGACAAAATTTACTTGATAGAATTAAAAGCTGCTAAACTTAAATGAATATTATTATTTGGAGCTAGGATTTTTTTTTTTTTTTTCCTAAGGCCGCTTGGACAAATGTACATGGTAAATTCAAAGTAGGGAGCTCTCAAATAGTCTCTCTTTTTATTAAGGAAATTGAATTAAGAAAAAGTTACTAGAGGAAACTTCTAGAAAAATTATTCTGATTTAAATATTTTCAAAGTCCCAGCTGTGTTTTGAGGTAATTGCAAAAAAGACCCTTGATGTCTTAAAGAGTTATGGCTTCTTCACAAAACTATGACCCATCTTGCATTAAATTAATTATTATTCTTTGTTTGCAGATTAGTTAGTTCAAACTAGTTGATTTATTTGATTTGATTTTTTCTTTCTTGCACGTTCATATAGGGTCTAAGTGTTTTACAATATCACTTTGGTTGTGTCCACTCTTGGGATTATTTTCAAGATAATCCCAATAACTAGTATCTTGATATACTCATGTATGACCTTATATGCTCATATATGACATGAAGTAAAGCAAATGAACGATTTTAAATAAAATAACTATTGATAGTGATAATTAAAGTTTGATTTCAACAATGGAAAAACTATATTGCATGATCGAATTATAAATTTTATCATGTTAGTTTGATTTGATATAATGAATTGGTGCGTATGTCATATATATACTATAATACATATCCAAATTTATTTACCTATATTTTTCAGAACCTTTCATAAGTAAAAAGTTTAATGAGCATAAAACGTATATAAAGATAATGCATCGCTCTTAATATTAAAGAGAATGCTTTTCTTTTGTTATATTTCAACTGGCTATAAATAAAAGCTAAAAAAATGCAAAAATAATTTAACTGGTTAATGTGTTTGTAATAATGAACTTACATACATATCAATGTAAAAAGTCCAACTTGGATGGATGGATACATTGTGCACATAAAGTAAAATGGATAGCAGTTGGTGACACTTTTATAAAATCTCTTCGCTTGGACAATGTTAGGTGAAATTTGTGAGATGAGAAATTTGATCATATTTTTCTCTATACATTTTTAGGATCTATTGTCTAGAGATCAGAAAATTTAATAATTTCAATTGGCTTAGGATCCAATCAAGTGGGCAATTGACCAAATTACTACTAACTTTACCAGTTTGCTATATCTTTCATGTAATATTCCTTGGGATTTGTTCACAGCCAATATCAAACATATTGATCTTTCCAACAACATTTTTGAAGGTTCATAGCACAAGACATTGAAAGATTCCAAAACTTGAGTTATCTAAACCTTGCAAAAAATCGATTTTCAGGTGGGAATCTGTCACAAATCTCTTTCTTAATAATCTATTCCAACAAACCAAATGGAGAGATTCCATCATCCATTTGCAACTTGAGATCTCTTAGACATTTTCATCTATCAAGTAACACTTTGGAAGGGCCAATTCCACAGAGTTTAGGAAACTTAAGCAAATCTTTCCGCGTCTTGCATTTAAAGAAAAATCACTTTCATAGCTTTGTTAGTGCAGAATGCCCAAAACCCTAATTAAATTAAGTGTATTGTATTTTTTTCTTTTGTAAAAATAATTTTATTGGAAATCGTATTAATAAAAAATTATTTTCTTTTATCTTATGTTTTGCATTTTTCTTTCTACACATTAGATGAAATCCTTAGACCAAATTTAGCTACGGGGAATGGTTGCATAAATGATGGCAATCATGGAATATGCCTATAAGATTTTGGTCTAAAATAAGTCGAGGGCTTTTTGAGATAGGACATCAAATAACTTAGTAAAACTCATGCATACGATGCATACTCATAAGACGAGAATGTCATATTCCATTGGTATTAACGTAGAGACGTAAGTGTATATATATAGGTGTTTGTTAGAGAACAAGTACACAAACATAGCCTGCACAAAATTCTTAGCTAGAGGCTTTACCTATCGAAATAAAAAATTATGTGTTGTAATAGTACACGGCTAGTCCTCAAACTTGAGGCGTGATGGTAGCCTTGTGTGCATCCTGCAACACTTTGATATATATTCTGATTACTTGACAATCACAAAGAGGGTATGTTGGGTATTCCACTGGTGTGCATGGAGATTTGTCAGTGGCTAATATAAAATTCGATACTTGTCTATTTAATAAGAGAATCTCGTATGTTTTTCATAGTTCATGATTCAAAGATCTTGCTAAGGCATGATGAATTTTAATTCATCAGGAATCATTAAAACTTGAAGTGGGATCATAGTTATTCAATCATTTAGGATTTTGATAAATAATCCATGCCCTACATTCAATCAGGAGATTAAATATTTGAAGGACCTTATGTGTATGGGACTCACAATTGAAATAAATTTACTCACTATTTTACCTAAGACTAGACTACCATAATTACTTGCTAGGTATTTTCAAGGATAGTGAGGTTTTTGGAATTAAAGAGTTAATTCCAAGTGGATTAATTAATTAAAATAATTGTTATTCATAAGTTATAAATGTTGGAAGTCCATTGCTAGTTTAGTAGTGAACATAAGAGGGCCAAACATCTTTATAGATAGTGACATTTCTATTTTGGGATTTTTTAATAGTTGGAAATTAATTGATATTGATTAATTAATTATGGGTTTTAATTAATTTAATGATTAAATTAAATAATTAGATTATTTAATTGGACCTATTTTGATTAGGAGCCTCAATGGAGTAAATTAGAATTAATCAATTAGATTGATTAATATGAGATTAAATCAATTGGATTAATTTATGGACTTTTTAAGTCCAAGCCCAAAAAGTGAAGTGTATTTATTAAGAAGCCCACTAAAATAAGAAAATGATAATTAAAATAAATATGATTTATTTAATTAAAATATTTATATATAAATAAATAAACGGTGATCGATTTTTATGTGATAAAATCTGCCACTAGGATTTTTATTATAAATATATATAGTTATGATATATATTTGATATATATCTATCTTTATATTATTTGAAGAGTTAAAATAAATATCAAGAGTATATGTGGACATTTTTAATGATTAATGTAGTTTCAAATAAGTTCACATACATTGAAAAAAAAGATAAGATTTGTTGGAGGATTTAAAATCCTTCCAAGATCACACTTTGAGATCATTCAAGGTTGATAGAACTCTCCAAGTGTTGGAAAATAAAATTTTTGGCCCCTATATATTTAAAAATTTTATTTTGTCTTGTCTTCAATTTTTCTCCAAGAAAAAGAAAAGAAAAAGATAGAAAAAAAGGGTTTCTTGAAAATCTTTTTTTCTTGTTATTTAGAAAATTATTTTTTGGATATTCTCTTCATATCAAAATTTCAAGAAGTTAAAGTTTTATCTTTATTGTTCTTGATAGCTTGTTCTTAATCCATCAATTGGGTTAAAGGGAAAAATTTACTCTGGATCTTGATTAGAAAATAATTTTGAGGATCCTAGACCTGATAGATGAGAGATACGTGGATCTCTGCAGGATTGATAAAGGTCAAAACCTTCAATCTTGAATTGCTAGTTTTAAATCTCGTCCAACGGGCCAACTCTTATGGATCGACTAGTAGAAGGGAAGTCAAAGGGCAAATAGAAAAAAAAGTCATTGAGAGAACATCTGCTATCATAAAGAAAGCAAATGAGCTACTGAGTACGAGCCTTCATAGGCGCTAGCCAACCCAAAAAGCAAGATCATAGTCTTTAAAAAGAAGATAGGCTTAGAAAACAAGGGGTCCCTGAGTTCATGAAGGAATGGAATAAGGGGTAACTGATTGTAGCTAGTAGCTACTCGACCTGCCTATTCCAATAAGGAATAGAGTAGCAATCTGCCAGGTGCTACATCATAGGCACATTTGGAGCATAGATAATTGTAACCATATACATATAAAATGACAATAATGGAATGCCAACCAATCAATGAGTACTTCCCAAAGCACTTTCGGTTCAAAACCATCGTGAGCACAGGGATAATTATTACACCGTGGATATGGGTTCTCTTTTACATATACCATGATGCTCATAGGCAGCTTATCCCTAATTGGATTTCCTTTTGGGATGGTAAAGGGCAATGTCAGGTTCTGGCTAAGAGATGTCTTTGCACCATCCACCTTCTTGTTAGTTAGCACAACCCTTGTAGTGGTCAGCCTTTTCTCCAACCAGATGTTAGAGTTAATTTCATTGTTGGTTTGACTTTGTTCATATTTAGTAGCAGCTTGCTGGTGTCCCTTCAGGTCAAGAACTCTTGCACCATTCTACGCTTTCATTGAGAATCTAGGATTGCTATATCGAATGCAGATCTTAACAACAAATTTTAGCAAGTAGAAAGAGCATAGAGCTTATCTCGTTGAATGGACACAAAAGACTAATTTTTTGAAAAAATAGCTTTCAAGGTCTCATTGCTTATGCATGAGCTTCGAAAGTGTAGATGCTAGAGAGACCTACACCCTTTGTCATTCCACCTACTCTATTTTAGGTTCATAAGGGATTTGATAGTGGACTCTACACGAATGTTTGATGGGTGCAGTTTGACACTTAGTACCATATGGGCTCATAAAATTGAGGTGTATAGGAAGAGGTGAGGAAAAACAAACTTAAGGGTTATATAGTGATACAATCATCAAAGAGTTGACTACCGATAAAAATATTTCATGGGCTCATAAAATTAGGGTGTGAAATATTTTCGTTAGACCTCAAGTCCACTAGAAAATTCAATTTCTCGAACTTTTATTAGGGATAATAGAATTCGAAAAAAATAGTGGGAGACATTTAGTATTGAAGACCTTATATTAAATGAATATAATTTTTCCATAGTTTACTCTTTTTCTAATTCATGTATATTGCAGATTTTTCTAGTAAAAATGGAAAAGAATCCACAAACATTAATTCTTGAGCAAAATAAATTAACTGGACCAAACTTTAATTGACTAAGAAACCTTAAGATAATTCTTTAATTTGAGAAGAGGGCATATGTACTCGGCACCGTGCCTCATTCTGTTCCACCAAATGATATTACTTTAGAGGCTTATGTAGATTACCTATCATGTTGATGACAATTTGCAAGCTCGATGCTACATGTTGGCATCGATGTCAAATGAGCTGCAGAGACAGAATGAGGATCAAGATACTGCTTACAGGATCCTCTTTCACCTACAAGAGTTATATGGTGAATGAACTCGACAGACGAGATATTAGATCTCGAATGAGCTTTTTAGATGTCTTATGATTGAGGGCTATTTAATCCATAACAATGGATTAAAGATGATAGCCTCATTGAAAGATTGGTGACCCGTGGAGTCGATATAGAGAATGAACTTAATACAGTCCTTTTGTTGCCGTCTCTATCTTCCTTATTTTTTACCTTTGCTGTTAACTTTAATATGCACAACATGGAGACTAGTCTCCCTGAGCTTGTGAACATGTTAAAAATGGTTGAGTCCACCATGAAAAAGGATAAGTCGGTTATACTTGTTGGATCCTCTTTTGGATCAAAGGCTGTAAAGTCTAAGAGAGGAAAGAGGAAAGAGGAAAGGAAAGTGTTCCTACAAATCCAACAAGCTGAAGGTGAAGGATAGTGTCAAGAAGGTTTCTTCTCAAGCTCTACGACAAATCAGAGTATTGGAAGAGGAATTGCAAGAAGTATCTTACAAACCTGAAGAGCTTAGGTATACAATTTAATAAAGTTAACTTGTCTATTAACAATGCTTCTTGGGTATTGGATATCTGTTGTGGTTCACATATTTGCAATGACTTGCAGATAATGACAAGAAATAGAAAACTAGATGGATGAAAAATGGTCCTAAGGATATGGAATGGCATAAGAGTTGTTGCATTAGCTATAGGCACTGTTAATCTAGTTTTTGAGAATGATTTTGTAATAGTTTTGAACAATTATCTTTTCATTCCAGATATTATTAGGAACATATCTCTATTCCGATTTTAGATAGAAAATATTTTAGAATTATCATTGAGAATGGAAACTATTCCATTTTCAAATGTTTGATTTTATCTATTTGGGTTCTTTGATGAATTATTTATGGCACGAAAGATTATGGCATATTTTTGAGAAAATGATTAACAAGTTGGCACAATTGTTTGACTTAAAGGACCAACAAGAACTACTAACATTTGAATCTTATCTTAGAGGGAAAGATAACCAAATCTCCAATTATTGGATAACTAGAGCAAGCCAAATACATAATGGATTTGATCCATACAGATGTATGTGGGCCACTAAATGTTAGTGCCCGAGGGAACTATAACTACTTCTTAACCTTTATTGATGACTTCTCTAGGTATGGTTTTGTGTATCTTTTAAGGTACAACTCTAAAGTATTTGAAAAGTTCAAAGAATTTAAAAGTGAGTAGAAAGACAATCTGGCTTAAGTATAAAGACACTTTGATCTAATTGATGAGGTTAATACTTAATCACAGAGTTTTTAAATTATCTAAAAGAGAATAAGATTCTCACACAGTAGATTCCTCCTTATACTCTACAACTTAACAGAGTTGAGGACAGGAATTGAACCTTGTTTGATGTGGTTTGATCCACGATGAGCTTTACCACATTTCCTTTTTCATTCGGGGGTATTGCTTTGGAAACGACGATATACCTACTAAACAGGGTGCCATCTAAAGCCATGCCCAAAACACCATATGAAATATCGTGTGGTAAGACACATTCCTATAAATATCTTTGGGTATGGAGGTGTGTTCTTCATGTAAAGCAGCAAGTGAGAGATAAGTTGGATATGAGATCCAACTTATGTAACTTTATGGAGTATCCAAAAGAGTCTACTGGATTCTATTTTCACGATGTCTTGGAACCAAAAGTGTTTATTTCAAGGAATGCAATATTCCATGATGAAGAATTTGTTTTTGAGAGAAGTGGCAAAGTCATTAAACTTGAAGAAGTTTAAGAACCATAAAACGTTCCAAATGTTGCATTAGATAACACACCAGATAATGTTGGGCTCTCTGAGGTGAAACCTCTTCGAAGATTCGAAAGGGTCTAAAGGTACCTAAGAGATACAACAGTTTGTTAGAAAACAAAAAAGAGGGACTCCCCTTGGATAATGATCTAAGCTATAGAGAGACAATGTTTGACCTCAACTCAAAAAAAAGTGTTAAGAAGGTATGCAACCGAGATGGACTCCATGTACTCCAACAAGGTATGGACCTTGGTGGACCCACCACAGGGAATTGTTCTCATTGGTTGCAGATGGGTTTACAAGTAGAAGCTTACAGTAGATGGAGAGGCAACAACCTATAAGGCATATCTCATAGCAAAAAATTATACTCAAAAGCAAGAAATTGATTATAAAGAAACATTTTCAATAAGGATAAATACCTTTTCATCATGAGGTTAACTCCATCCAGATTCTGCTAGTCATATCTGCATATTATGATTATAAGATATAGCAAGTGGATGTAAAGACCACTTTTCTTGGTAGAAATATTAAGAAAGATCTATATGAAGCAGCTATAAAACTTCATATCCAGTGGGAGTGAGCAAAAGTTCTGCAAGCTCCAGAGATCCATTTATGGACTCAGACAAACTTCGAGGAGTAGGAACATCTGATTTGATGAAACAATCAAAATGTTTAATTTTTATAAGAACTCGGATGAACCTGTGTCTACAAGAAGGTTAGTGGAAGAGTGAAGTTAAGTTTGTTATGTTCTACATTGATGACATCCTACTTATTGAGAATAATGTAGGGATGTTGCAGTCAATGAGGACTTGGTTGTCTAATTAGTTTTCCATGAAGGACTTGAGATATGCATCTTTTATCCTAGATAAATATCTATAGAGATAAATCTAGAAGGATGATCAGACTATCCCAGTCCATGTACATAGATAAAGTGCTAAAAAAGTTTAGCATGAAGGAATCCAAATGAGGATTCCTGTCTATGAGTTATGTGGTTTCACTCTCTAAAGCTATGTCTCCCAACACACCTAAAGAGAGAGAAAAGATGACTCACATATCTTATGCTTCTGCAATAGGGAGCACAATGTATGCAATGTTATGTGTAAGGCCTGATGTCGCACATGTTTTAAGTGTCATAAGTAGATATCAGTCAAATCTAGGGAAAGAACATTGAAAAGCCGTTAAGATGATACTTAAGTACTTGAGAAGGACTAAGGATATATTTTTTATATACAGCAATGGAGAACTAAAACTGGAGGGATATACAGAGTTTAATTTTCAATCTAATATAGACGACTCAAAGTCCATGTCTGGATATATATTCACCTTGAATGGTGGAGCGGTCAGTTGAAAAAGTTTCAAGCAAGAGACGACTACAAACTCCACCACCGAAGCTGAATATATTATTGCATCAAATATAAAAAAAGAAGCAGTTTAGATAAGAAAGTTCATTCAAGGATTATGTGTAGTTTCATCTATTGTTGATCCAATTACGATTTACTGTGATAACAATGGAGCCATTATACAATCAAAAGAGCCAAGATCTCATCAAAAATCCAAGCACATAATGAGACGATATCACTTAATTAGAGATTATTAGTAGAGATGACATCATTGTAGATCGAGTTGCCTCAGTAAAAAACGTAGCAGACCCACTCACTAAGCCCTTAGCACAGAAGATATTCGATGGACATCTTGAGAAAATGAGCCTTAGATATATAGACAATTGGGGCTAGGGCAAGTGGGAGATTATTAGAGTAGGATGCCCAACGCCCCAATTAGATTGGGTGTATTATAAAGACAATCTTATTAGGAATCGTGTTAATAAAAAGACACTTTTTATCTTATGTCTTGCATTTTTCTTTCTGCATATTAGACAAAATATTTAGACTAAATTTAGCTACGGAGCATAATTACACATATGATGGTGATCATGGAATATGCCTCTAAGGCATGGGTCATAAATAAGTTCCGAGTCGAGAATTTTTTGAAATCGGATATTAAATAACTCAATAAGACTAGCACACACAATGCATGCTCTAAAACGAGGATGTCACATTCCATTGGTAATAGCATAGAGATGCAAATGCATGTATGTAGGTGTTTGCTATAAGAACACCGAACATGGCCCGCACAAAATTCTTAGTCGGAGGCTTTGCCTGTCAAAATAAGAATTTTGGTGTTGCGATAGTACACAGCTACTCCTCAGACTTGAGGCACAATGGTAACCTTGTGTGTATCCTGCATCACTTTGATATATTTTATGATTACTTAACAATCACAAAGGGAGTATGTTAGGTGTTGCACTGGTGTGCATGGAGGTTCATTAGAAAGTTCAACACTTGTCTATTTAACAAGAGAATCTCCTATGTTTTTTATAGTTCATGATTCAAAGATCTTAACTAGGGCAGAATGAATTTTAATTCATCAGGAATCATTAAAACTTGAAATGGGATCACAGTTATTGAATTATTTAGAGTTTCGACATATAATTCATGCCCTACATTCAATCGAAAGATTAAATGTCTGAAGGACCGTATGTGTATGGGACTCGCAACTGAAATAGGTTTACTCACTATTTCACCTAAGACTAGATTGCCATGATTACTTGCAAGGTGTTTTCATGGATAGTGAAGTTCTTGAAATTAAAGAGTTAAGTACAATCAAAATAATTATTATTCATAGGTTACAAGTATCATAAGCCCACTACTAGCTTAATTGTGAATTTATGAGGGTCACACATTTTTATGAAGAGTGACATTTCTGTTTTGGAATTTTCAAATAGTTGAAAATTAATTGATATTGATTAATTAACTAATTAAGAATTTTATTTAATTTAATGGTTAAATTAAATTATTCAATTGAATAGTTGAATAACTGAATTATTCAATTGGACATATTTTAATTAGGAAGCCCAATTGGAGTAAATTAAAATTAATCAAATGGATTGATTAATATGTGATTAAATCAATTGAATTGATTTAAGTCCAAACCTAAAAAATTAAAGTGGATCACTTAAAAAGCCCACTAGAATATGAAGAGGATAATTAAAATAAATATAATTTATTTAATTAATATATTTATATATAAATAAATAAATAGTGATCGATTTTTATGTGACAAAAATTGGCCACTATGATTTTTATTATATATATATTTATGATATATATTTGATATATATCTATCTTGATATATTTGAAGATTTCAAATAAATATCAAGAATGTATGTAGAGAATTTTTTCATGACTAATGTAGT
This sequence comes from Paulownia fortunei, assembly GCA_019321725.1. Lineage (NCBI taxonomy): Eukaryota > Viridiplantae > Streptophyta > Magnoliopsida > Lamiales > Paulowniaceae > Paulownia > Paulownia fortunei. The sequence goes on from CM033124.1 coordinate 6,622,630, forward strand.
TTCAAATAAGTTCACATACATTGAAAAGAAAATATAAAATTTGTTGGAAGATTTAGAATCCTTCCAAGATCATACTTTAAGGTCATTCAAGATTGATATAACTCTCCAAGTGTTGGAGAATGAAATTTCCGGCCCCTATATATAGGGAAAGGGCTGAAAATTCATTGAATTTTTGAAAATTTTATTTTGTCTTGTCTTCTATTTTTCTCCAAGAAAAAGATAGAAAAGAAAAGAGTTTCTTGAAAATATTATTTTCTTATTCTTTAAAGAATATTATTTTCTTGATATTCTCTTCATATCAAAATTTTAAAAATTTAAAGAATTCATCTTTATTGTTCTTGATAGCTTATTCTTAATTTATCAATTAGGTTAAAAGACAAAATTTACTCTAGATCTTGATTAGAAAATAATTTTGAGGATATTTACAAATTCTTTTAATCGGTGTTGCTTTTCCTATCCTGAATCCCTACAAGATTGATAAGTAGGAATATAATAATTGATTGCTTCATTATATATAACAACCAAAGTACTCAAAGCAATAAATCTAAAATTTAATATATTTATTTACATATTCATTTGAATAAGTGCGATCTTTAGAATCTCTTTCAAATTGAGGCGATGTAATTATCTGATAAATCTTTGTTATTATAAATTTTTTATTTTTTCACTGTGCTTACCTCTACGATTCTAGCAAACTCAACAGGCCTCGTCCCAATAACATTTACAAAGGATTGTATTCTTGAGTTTCTTAAATTGAATGATAATAATTTTGAAGGAGCATTACCCCAATCCCTGGTCAATGGTGAAATACAAGACATATTTTCCTTTTGGATGGAAACTCTTCTTCAACTTCGAGTCCTTGTCATGAGGTGTAACAAATTTAATGGTACTATATTACTCACTTCGAAGACTAAGGTCCATTTCCCAAGTTCCAAGTTCTCGACATATTCCAAAATGCATTTACTAACTCTTTACCTAGTAGATATTTAGAGAATTTCAGAGCCATGATAAATGTGAAGGAAAATAGAATAGGAAAAGAAAATTGGTTTTCAAGTTATGAAGAGTCAATGATATTCGTTTTGAAAGGATTGGAGCTTCCTGTGGAGAGAATCCTAACAACCTTTACAACTGTTGACTTATCCAATAACAAATTATCTGGGAGTGTTCCACATTCCATAGGAAAGATAAATTCCTTGAAATACTTGAATGTGTTACATAATAGCCTCACAGGACAGATACCAACATCTCTTGGAAATGTGAGTGCACTTGAATCATTGGACTTGTCTTCAAACCAACTGGTGGGGTAGATTCCATGGTAATTGATAAGGTTAACATTTATTTATAAGTTAAAACTTTCAATGAATAATCTTGTTGGGTAGACTGGTGGCCAGTTTTCTACATTTGACAATATTTCATACATGGGAAACTTAGGATTATGCGGACCTCCATTGACAAAAAAATGTAAACAGAACAATATACGACCTTCATTTCCAATGTTGCCACAACAAGGTGATGACTCTGATTTTCTTGACGAATTTAATTAGGAAGTTATTTTTTTAGAGTATGGACGTGGATTCATGTTTGGAACTATCATGGGTTATTTTATTTTTTTGACATGGAATGCCCAAATAGTTTGTGCACTTTTTCTTTGGTGTTTAATACAAGATAAAGGGAAGCGGAAGAAATGTGGTAGGGGCGGAGAACTTGATTAAAGATGAAACTAGTCAAATTATGTTTTCTTGAGCTTCAATTGGAACTTTTGTATGATTGATCTTCATAGATTACTTAACATAGATGAAACTTTAATATTTGATACTTTGGTGTTATCTTAAGATTTTCAGTTAGAAGGGATAAGCACTTTGCCATCCCTCCCTTCCTCTTTCTATAACAGGCTACACTACATAATGTATAATGAGTATTGTTATTTTGCTACATTCATTCACAAATGAGAACATCAATATATTCTTGCTATGGAGCCCATAAATGTGTTACGGATACTGCTATATGAACATAAAATAATGGATATCTAACACGGAGACTTGTTGAAGCCCCACGCATATATTGCTTTTCTTGAGTAAATCAATCATTTGTCCTTAAGGGTCCACCATTAATTCTCTCTTACCTACTAATTGATGTAATTGAGATGCATTTCTTCTACATTTCCCCTAGCTCTCCAAAAAGACATTATATGAAGTGAAATGTTTTTGCTAGACCATAAAAAATTAAGATGATGTACAGAACAATAGACATTAATGTCATGTTAGTTTCTATAAGGTTGGTTTATGCATTAATGTTAAATTATTCCTGTAGAATTGCTATGTGAATGAGCAAAAAAGAATGTATAGTAGTTACAGATGGCATATTTTTCTAGTATTCTTCTACTTAAACTGACAAAAGTTTTGCTTTCATATTTTGAGAAATTTTAAAAAATGGCATTCAATTATCCTTCCCCTATGTTTCTCTAACAAAAATTTCATTCTTCCTTATTCTTTTTTGGATGCTTTAGACCGGTCCTGTGTTAGAACTATATATACACATACACACACACACACATATATATATATAAAGACATTTTTGTACAAGATTTCTTAATATGCATCTCATTAAGAAATCCAACCACTTTGAATTGATTGTCAATCCCTTTTGTTATTGTGTCTTGAATTTTACGCCAATTCAATTGCATGGTAAATTGGGTGGACAAGTAAGTGTTAAGCAAACATGCTTAAGGTTAAAAGGAATAAATCAATGGAATTGGAAAAGCCAAGTCTGCCATATCCTTTTTAGTAGCCAACACCTTTCTTTGTGTTTGAAATTATTTAGCCACATCACCACCTTGATTGCATAAGTAAATCAAAATTGATTCTTAAAAAAAGTGAAGTGACGTAACAATTTATTGGAAATTGAGATATAGCGCGCTCGATGTCTTGTTTCATTGCCTATAAATATATGTATTTTTTTCTTTATAAATTTGAAAACTACTCATGTTCAAATCTAGCTGCACCCTCAATTTAAAAGTGCTTCAGTTAGATTAGCTCCTAGTCAACAATGGATTTCAGGCAATGCAATTAATTTGGTACTTAAGTAGGTTTTGTTGTTTTATCAACTAACTAATGAAGTTGTGATATCACATAAAAGAAATTAGAATCTTCATATACGAATTCAAATAATTGGACAGTGATTAACATATCCTGGGTGAGAACATATTGATGAATAGTATAGAAATGGCATATTGATTCTATTGAAATGATGCCTTTCAGTAAACAGAGATGGGGGAGGTTTGACTTAACAGCTGCCCCATTAAAAGGGTATATGTCACACCTACAATCCAGACACTATATCTATATAGTGTAACTTGACTTGACAGCCTATCTGTAAATGTGTAATTTTTTTTTAATTTTTTTCCTGTAACACTTTTAATAACTAACAATTAATTTCACATCACTCTGCATTTATATACACAGATGTAGAAACATGACTATTTATATAAAAGCACAACACTGACAACCATCCTATTTACAGACTTATATACAGTAACGTTTCGAAAATAACATAGAGTACATGTCTCAAAATATAATACAGAAAACTCCGCGGATCAAAACAAAACCAATAAAATAGCCCAACAGATTGTTATTTATGTACACTGATTCTTAGAACCTGTAGGATCCCCAACGGCTTGCCCAGTAAGTCCATGATATCAAGTATCACCAGACTCACCTATAACGCGTGAACTACGTAAGCTAATGCTCAATAAGTAAAAATCATGTATGTTGAAGAGATAATCTAACATCTATGCGATGCATCTATGAAATCATGCTAGGAATGCAAGCTCCTGAACCAAAATAGTTCATTCAAAATCATCTTCCATCACTAGGCCTTTGGCCTACCTACTATGCACCGGATAGAGCTCTAAACAATATCAATAATCACATGGCTATAAATATATTGACTTAGTCAAGGGGTCATCTCCTAGGATCACCAGAGGTCTACCCCCTGTCTTCCCCTGTGATTCTCCAGAAGTCTTCCCACCAGCACGGTCAAGTAGTCCACCCTCTCGTGACCACTAGAGGCACACACCCTGTCAACCCCTATAATTCTCTAAGAAGTAACACTCGTGGAACCACAAAATATCATATAAATAGGCCACACAGGTCTTGTACACTAGTAGTTGCCAACCAAAATATTTTTTTTCTAAAAATAATGTCATGCATGGAAAATCTCAATTGTGAGCACATGTTATGCATGCACGTACAAATGCTGATAAATGGCATGTTCAATGAGACAATGGATCCCATGTCCCACCATCTAATAAACGTATGCACTCTAAGATATTAATAATACTCATAATACACTCATCTAAACACAAGGATCACATTTAATATATTCAATTTCCTTAACAGTACACCAAAACAGATTTTGCTACTTTGGTAGTTTGAGTGTTTCTCCAATATCATGCTCTATTTCAATTTCTAACAAATGAAAATTAATTTCAATACTCATAAATCATATATGGACAAGTAAATGATGATAATTATAGGTTTTATTCAACATATCATACACTTTTGAAGTCTAAAATACAATAAAACAGCAAGGTGACAGTTTTTGCCACAAGTATTTTCTATTAAGTTTTAGTCATCAAAAACCATTTATTTGTGCACCAAAGTCTAACTAAAAATTTCCTAACACTTTTATAATAGATATTGAAAGCTTAATAAACAATAAACCCATTCATAATAATCTAAAAACTAAAGGCAAAATTATAGGTAAGTGTTACCTATGCAGATTTTGAGGTTAAACTTGATGGTAATCACTTCTCCTTTGCTTATCTTGCTTTTATTTCAACTTGGAATCAATTTGGAGCACTTGGAGACCTTAAGGTGTGTGTTTGGAAGTTGAAAATGGATGAAATGAGGGTCTGGTTATGGCTTAAGGGAGAAGGGTTTGAGGTGTTAGCTTGAGATGCTAGCTTCTGCTTAATAAGAAAGCATGAGGTGACAAATGGTGGTTTAAATATGTTATTATACACAACTTATACAGCTCTAATCCAGTATTTCTCAGCATTTATTTTTTTATTTACAACCTATTTTAGTTTCCGTACGATCGGATAATAAATTCTACCCAAATCTCTTAACCGTTCATTCGATCTTTAAACCAATTTACATTCGATTCTTAAATAGATTGTCTAGTTTTCATTTCTAAAATTATAAGCACATATGGACCTTAAAATATGACACTTAAATCAAATTATATCATATTTATTATCCCAAGTATTATTAATTAATGAATGTATACTTTTAAAATACCTTGATCTAGTTGAATTGAAACATATTAGTTTACAAGTAACACCTTTAATTACTTCTTAAATTATAACATATAACCTATGAATATCTAATAGATTGACCAATCTATTCTTTCTCTTATCTAAATATTGAATTTTTTAATTAGGGTATAAGATTTCAACCACTAACATCATGTGATAGCATTAGAGGTCTAACGATTAAGAATACTATATAAGATGTCATAAAAATGTTAATACAAATTAGCATATAAGTAGAATGTAATGCATGAATCACATTGGCCAAGTGAGTAGTGTGATGTTTGGGTATTACATCCTCCCTTCTTTATTAAAATTTCATCCTCGAATTTACTTATCGAAATAGTTCTGAATACTTAATTTTCATATCATCTTTCTTTTCCCAAGTAGCATATTCTGTTGGCTAATCTCTCCATAATACTTTAACTAATGGAATATTTTTTTTCCTTAGTTGTTTTACTTCTCGTAGAATAATCTTTACAGGTCTTTCATCATAACTCAAGTCTGCTTTTAGCTTTATAGGTTCTTTCTTCAGAATATGTGATGGATTTGTAATATATTTCCTCAATATGGATACATAAAACATGTTGTGCACCTGAGATATTGATTCCAATAGGTTGAGTTTGTAAGCAGCATCCCCAATTCGCTCAATAATATAAAATAAATCAATATATCTTGGACTAAGCTTTCATTTCTTTCCAAACTGCATAATTCCTTTCATTGGAGATACCTTCAGAAATACTTGATCTTCTATTGCAAATTCTAACATTCTTCTTCTTTGATTTGCATAACTTTTCTATTAACTCTAGGCAGTTTGCATTCTTTATCGAATTTATGTTATAGTTTCTATCATTTCACGAATTATATTTGGACCTAAAAAATTCTTTTCACCAATCTTATCCTAATGAACTGAAGATCTATATTTTCTACTATATAATGTTTATAGGGGGCCATTCTAATAGTAGATTGATAGCTGTTATTATAACAGAATTCTACTAAAGATAAAAATTTGCTCCATTGATCATGAACATCTAATACACAAGCTCTAAGCATATCTTCCAATGTTTGTATTATTCACTCTGATTTTCCATTAATCTGGGGATGATATGCAGTACTGAAAGATAATTGTATTCCCAATACCTTGTGTAAACTCTTGCAGAACATAGAAAAAAACCTTGAATCTCTATCAGAAATAATAGATAATAGTACACCATGAAGTTTAACCACTTTCTATATGTATATTTGTGCATATCGATCCATAGAATAGGTTGAGTAGATAGGAAGAAAATGAGTTGATTTAGTTAATCTGTCCACAATCACCCAAATAACATCAAGACCTTTCACGGTCTTAGGTAAACCTGCCACAAAGTCTATAGTGATTTTTTCCCATTTCCATTCTAGAATAAGCAGAGATTGCAAAGTTCTTGTTGGTCTTTGATGTTTTGCTTTTATCTACTGACATGTCAAACATTGGTCCACGTACTATGTAATATCCCCTTTCATACCTAGCCACCAGTAATGTATCTTCAAGTCTCTATATATTTTAATAGCCCCTAGATGTATTGAATAAGGTATTGAATGTGTCTATGCAAGAATATCTTTTCGGATGTTATTCACATTAGGCACGTATAATCATTCTCTAAATTGTAGCACCATATTCTCAGATATTTTAAAATCAGATGGCACCCTCGAAGCAATATCCTTCTTTAACTTGGCAAAATATTCATCCCCTTGTTGTCCTTGTTGGATTTTATCAATTAACGTTGGTTAGAGTGGCAAGGCTGCCAACTTTATTTATATTTCTCCCAACTGTACAATCTCCATATTCATTTTCTAGAATTCAATCAACTTTGGTCTCTAAACAGAAAGAGTAGTTGCAGTACCTTGTATTGATTTTCTATTCAGTGCATCTGCCACTATATTAGTCTTACCGGGATGATAGTTGATAACACAGTCATAATCCTTCACTAGCTCCAACCACTTTCGTTGTCATATATTCAAGTTTTTTTACATGAAGAAGTATTTTAAGCTCTTGTGATCCATATAGATTTCACACCGCTCCCTATATAGATAATGTCTCAATATCTTCAGTACAAATACTATTGCAGCAAGCTCTAAATCATGTGTAGGGTAATTCTTTCCATATTCTTTCACCTGCCTCAATGCACATGCAATCACTTTCCCATTTTGCATTAGTACACATCCCAAGCCATTCTTTGAGGTGTCATTGTAAACTACAAATCCTCCAGCACTTGATGAAATTGAAAGAATGGGTGCTCATGTCAACCTCTTCTTCAATTCTTGGAAATTTTGCTCGCACGCCTCTGTCCATTTAAATATGATACCCTTTCGGGTTAACTATGTCAAGGGGAAAGCAATCTTGGAGAATCCCTCTACAAATCTATGATAGTATCCAGCTAAACTAAGAAAGCTTCATGACTAGCTATTAATAGCTTCAACATTACTTGGATATATTGATATCCTTGCTCTTGATATGACATGTCCTAAGAATACCGCCCGGTCTAACCAGAATTCACATTTTTTAAATTTAGCGTATAAATGTTTCTCTTTCAAAACCTTTAACACCCTTCCCAAATATGTCACATGCTCTTCTTTTGTTTTAGCAAATTTATCCATAAAATCTTTGAATACCCAATTTATCAAGTCCATGAAAGCTATTGGGGTGTTACTCAACCCAAATGGCATTACCAAAAATTTATAATATCCATACCTCATGCGAAATGCTATCTTCGGAATATTATCTTCATTTATTTTTAGCTGATGGTACCCACATCGTAAATCAATCTTTGAAAATACTGTTACACCCTAGAGCTAATCGAACAAATCATCAATCCATACTAAAGGATATTTATTCTTGATTGTAACCTTATTTAATTCTTGATAGTCTATACACAGTCTCATCGTACCATTCTTCTTTCATACAAACAGGACGGGCATACCCCGCAGTGAAAAGCTTGATCTTATGAAACCTTTATCCAATAACTCCTATAATTGTATCCTCAATTCCTTTAACACGGATGGAGTCATTTAGTATGAAGCTTTGGAGATTGGAGACATTCTCGACTATAGGTGAATAATGAATTCTATCTCACGATTGGGTAGTAACCCAGGGAGATCATCAGGAAATACTTCAGGGTATTCCTGAACTATTGGTACTTCACTAAGGGTAGGGTGGTATTGTTCTTCAATGCTCATAATACTGACTAAATACCCCTCAGAGCCAACTTCTAGTAAATATTGTGCCTTCAGTGCTAATATTAATGGGAATCTAAAGCTCGTCATAATCCCAATGAAAGTAAAAGGTTCTTCTCTAGGAGGTTGAAATGTCAATGCTTTTTTCTGGCAATCTATGGTAGCACAATACTTTGATAACCAGTCCATACCTAAAATTATATCATAGTCATTCATGGCCAATACAATCAAATCAACATATAGTTCTCTACCTTTAATAGAAATACCACAGGCTTTCAAGATTTGATTAGTTTACTTTGAGTCCCCAAAAGGAATTACCACATTGCAACTAATCTCCATTACATCAGGTGTCCTACCCAGCCTCTTCACATACTCAGTGGATGCAAATGAATGTATAGCTCCTGAAATAAATAATATAGATGCTGGAGCATCATGGATAAAGAGTTTACTTATCACCACTGATGGATTTGCCTCTGCTTATGCTCTAGTGATGGTAAAAACTCTAGCTAGTACATTATATTGCTTTGTAGAATTTGGGTCCACAGGGCATATTTTGGCAATATGGCCAGCCTTTCCATACACATTGCATTTTCTAATATCTATAAAGTAGTTTTTCGTATGTTGGCCACTGCATCTAGGGCACGTAGATTATGGCATCAATGCTTAGCCTTGCTTTATCTTTGATCTCTTATTTTGTTCCCACTGTTGCTGCCCTTGTTTTAGTTGGAATTTAGGTTTCTGGCCATGAGCTTGGAATGTCTCTTCCTTTTACTTCCAACATATCTTTGTTGTTATCCTTGTATAAATTGGTGATGAGCTCCCTACGCACGAACAATTCTGAGTTCAGCCTGCTCAACAACTAATGCTCTCTCAACAATCTGTGAATAGGTGACTCCTTGAATTCTCGTGATATTAACATCTCTGTATAGCTCTGGCCTCAAACCCTCAAGAAATCTCTCTACTTTCAATGCATTAGTGCTGACCATGTGTGTGACAAATGTAGACAACTATTTAAATGTATGAATGTAGTCCCTGATTATCATAGCTCCCTACAGCAGCTATATAAATTCATTCATCCTCATTGCACTAACAAGAACTGTGAACAACTTGTTCCTCAATAACTCTTTAAATATTTCCCAAGTCATAGTCGTGGGATCCTCTATACTCTTCATTTTACCCCATCAGTGTCCAACACTTCCACAAAGCATAAAAGAGGCGCACATTATATTCTCTTCCTCTAGGCCTTTGCTATACTAAAACATGTTCTGTAATGCCCATTATCTCCTACATATCCAATAATAAATATCTTGTATGAATATGCATCTAATCAATGTGTATTATCGGATTTTTTTTTATAATCTTGAAATTTTCAAATAACTTTCGTGTGGATCGATCTTGAACTCGCGAGAAATTTATTACTTGACACAACCTACACTTAGGTTTGCTACCTTAAAATTGTAGCAAAAGGTATGAACATTGAGATTCAATGTACTATTAGGAAGTGAGAATAACTTGTCTAAATAGTTTGAACACGTGTGTGAGAAAAATAGAGTTGCAATACGAAGAGGGATAACACTTAAAAATGTCTAGATTTATGATGGTGCAAATTGATATGTATCTCAGTTGGGATGATGCAATCTTGATTGCAACCTACATAACGAAAAATATGCCTCCAAGTGAATTCTCCAACCATATATGAACTTTAACATAGCAACAAGCCCAAATTAATAGGTATGTGCCGAAGTAAGTTCAAGAAGGTGCATTCTCAAGATGATGAACACCTTGATGGAGAAATGACAGAAATTATGTCGCACTATATAGATTTCCTCAAGAAGGATTTACAAGCATATGAGAAGTCAAATGAAATCTTGTGCTTTACGAGTTGCAAGATCCTTGAAGAGATGCTCAATTTTCTAGCGACGATGATGTATTTTAAACTAATCCAATAATCATTGGGATATTGGGAGTGACCCAAAGTGAGTGAGAGTGTCTCACTTGAAAAAGGACTCTCGAGTTTCATAAGTAAGAAGGAGTGAACATGAGAAAGTTCCCTATCGTCTATATAAAATTGAGTGGATATCCTTCATGACTACTCTTGTGGATGTTGATGAGTCAACTTAGACTTTTGACTTCACTTGATACTTTAATGGGATAGCTTCTATAAAGGAAAATATGAGTCAATAACTAAGAATAAAGTCTAAGAGCTGGTTGATCTTCCTTCACGGTGCAAGACTATTAGAAACATGTGCTTTTCAGAGGTCGAGGGCAAAGTAGATGGGTTTATTGACATAGGTGTAGCTCGACTAAGGATGAAATGTTTGCCTAATAGAAGAGCATAAATTGTTTGGGATGTTCTCCCTAAGTCACGAGATTGCCTCAATTTGCCAAATATGCTATCAATTATTATCATTCTAGGTTTGTCCTGGATGATTGAAGTTGACATATATAAATAAGGAGTAGAAAAGAAGATCTATGTAGATCGCCTAATGAATTTAAGAAGTAGGGAAAAAGTGCAAAGATTGTTGATCTAGAAACTCCATTTGTAAATTAAATCGATGCTATCAATTTTTATCAAGTTATAACTTTGGTGGGCTTATGATAGTCGAGTAAGATACTGAATATATGTCAAGATAAATAAGAGAATTTAGTTCTCACTATATTTAGGTAATAATATGATAGCTAGAAGGGACATGAAAATGTCGCCACTTAGAAGTGGTTAACTATTACATTTAGAATGGACATAGGAAAAGCCGATGCATACTTTGTGTTATGATACCAAGTTTTTGTATGCATCACACTAATCCTATTAACACTTCATAACCTAAGAATTATGTTCTGAGGTAAAAAAAATGCATTGAAATGGAAGAGTAGAAGAAATACTAGTTGTTATAGCATTGAAGAAAGTTGTACACTTTCTAGTCTTGTGCTTAGCAGTAAAAAATGGTGAGTGGATATCAAAGTGATCCTTGATGCAAATTTTGGGATGCAGTCAAGTGGATCCATAGATATCTTAATAGAGTGGTTTGAGATTTTTTAGAGGTAATCTAGTATTTTGAAATGATGCACATTGTGCACATATTTGTGAGGTTGTTGTCGTCTTTGGGATAATAAAGCCACTCTGGTATATGCTTTGAGCACCGAACATTGCTAGAGGACCAATCATACCTATACCAGTAATTACTTCACTTAAAGGAGTATTTCACATAGTTAAATTATTCTCAGGCATGTTTCTACGAGTGGGGTGATCGCTTATCCCTTTTACTGAGCCTTTATATGGAGATATGCTACAAAGGCATGTGAGTAGTATGGGAATACGCAAAACTTGATCTTTCTTGCTGGTGAGAACATGTGATTAATGTGATATATTAGTGTTCTCATTATATGGTTGATACTAGATTTTTGAGTTGTCACCAGACTTTGATTGACCCTCTCACACGGGCAATCATCATGGGCCATGAAAGTGAGCATGATGAGACTTAAAAGGTCATATCACATGACCAAGGTTTGTGAATGGTCACCTTTGTGCTTGGAGTAGCGAGGAAGGTTAATTTGTGTAACTAAGAGTTGCCTTAGATTGGAGGCTCAGATAAGGTTAGAGTTGATCGATTATGAAGTATGTCCAAACTTTATAATAAGTCTATTTGTAGCTAAATGTGCAAACTACTAGAAAGCATTTTAGAGAGTGACTTCTATTTATGCGCTAGTCAGACGCTTAGAGAGCGACTAGACTTAGGATTTAGAGCATTAGATGTCCAAATTGAGTGAGAGCTCCATCATAGCATATATTCATACTACATGTGCTTTAAGATGACCTCCTATGGGAAGTGACTAAATGGGTCCCTACTTCGTCATTATGTGAGCCCATATTGTTTTTGGTACCCTTTGGAACTCCAAACTGTGTCATGAAGTGTAAGCTTGATAATGCTACTTTAGAATGCATCCAATGGCAAAGCATGATTTGGTTTATCGGAGCATGTTTAAAAAAGTTGTTAAGACCAAGCTGATTGATATGAGAGGTCAATGAAGGACTAAGTTGGTAATATAATTATGTTCTATGGTTCATAGCCCGAGTAACTGTGTCAAAATGTGTTTGACTAGTTATGAAAATAGATACATATTTGAGTGAGTTGAGCATGCTCTACTTATTTTATTAAGGAATCTATAGATGCTTGATTGGGTGCGACCATTTGGTTTGGGGTACACAATAAGCTATTGAGTTGTAGGGTTACGTTAGTTTGGAGATAACTTAATATAACTCTCCTCGCCTACCTTTCCGCCTAGTCACACACCTTATTTCTTGTATGAAGGAAATGACATGAGATTAAGAGATTGTATGATGATGAGATTTGAGAAGATCAAGTTAAACATATATGAGCGAGAAATGTTGGAAATTGGATTGGGTTTAGGACACTTGACCCAATTGGCAACCATATTTAAGTTGGATGTTAACTTTACAATTTGGATGGGATTAAGTTTCCTTGTTGGGCTAGGACTATTCCTTGTGTAGGAATATATATCAAATCCCCATCCAACAGAAAACATGTGAGTGAATATAGTTCTCCCAATACACTCTCTCCATATTATTTATCTCAATTCTTTTTCTCTCTTAGTCTTAATTTGCATCACCATAGATATCCAAGAATTTGATGTTTGTAATTAAGTGAATATCTCTAGTAGTTATTCTCCATCAACAAGAAATGCATGTTCGTAGTTCGAACAAAAGGAGGCTGGTAGATGAGTTTGATCGAGAATACAATGATCGACAAACCATTGTGTATAAGTATACTCGATCCACTTATATACTCATATACTCATATATGATTCATATTGTTGCATATTTTCTAACAAATGGAAACATGTTTTATCATTGAACTTGCACATTTTTATGATATAAGAGATTGGTTAAAGGCCAATTTTGCTGATAGGTTCTGTAAATTAAATCAATTTTTGAATTTCAATAGCCTATCATTATCACTTTTCGTTTATATTTTTGGTCAAAGCATGTTAAAATTGGCAAGCATCTTCTTGTAAATTCAGGATTTTCAATTTGAGGTAACTGACCTTTCACTTTTTTAATTCATATAGATTCCAAAATATAGTACTTTTAGCATGAGTGTGAAATTTTTATAATTTGAGTCAAGCGAACTTATGTAATTACTGAATCGTGAAATGTGAAATTTATTTGAATTTCTATAAATTTTAAATATGAAAGCTATGAATGTATTAACATTTATTTTCATGAACTTGGTGTAAACTTGATTTGTAAGCATGATATTGTGGATGTGTTTTTAAAATCTATTGTTAGGACTGCACAAAGTTGACTATTCCATAATAGGCTAAGGAAACTGAGACCAACTATTGTTAAATGTTGGTTCATGACCTAAGACGAGAGGTGAAACCTGCTACATAACAGAGGTTGCCTTATATTTTTTTTCATATACTAAGTTTCTTTAAATGATTATGTTACTTAGATTCTTTTTTTTTTGTTGATTATATAAATATTTTTTGACTTGCCTGATTCAATTAGTTGAGTAATGGTTATTTATTGGGTAGTTGTGCTCATGATCTCACTAATATTTTTCATATGTTGGGGTATAGTGCATGAAAAAAATACTCGTAGTACTAGGAAGCTTATGAAATGAGTTCGAGCTTAGTGACTTTTATCATATATAGAATTATTTAATTGGATATACTTGGATATTGAGAATTTATTATTTTTCTTTTGACTTGGTGAATGATTTCAGGCATTGTAATTTTGTTTATATTTTTTAAGATAAATGTTTTAAGGATTTTTGACTTATTTAATGAAATCTTGAAATCTTGTCTAGTAGATATTTAATAAACTACAAGGTTTATTTGGGCGATGGAATATATCGATTTATAATTGCTAAATGATTTGAGGTATAGATGCTCTATAGCAATATCAAATATTGGATTATACAGAAGATTAATGGGGCTAGTCTTGCAGGCTTCAGGATGTTCTCTAAAACTTATAGTGGTTGTTATGGTCTCGGGGTTTAGGGCGTGACAATTCCATTCCTAAACTTAATTGGGATATTAGATGAGTAAGACCTTATTTGTACAGAAATCATAATTAAAAAGGTTGGCTTCGAAATTCTCTTATATCAAGGTCAAACATGTTAGAGTTAATCACTAGTACGTATTCAAGAACTAATGAGATTAATTCAACAATGGATATTTAATGATGCAATCTATTATTCTAGAATTAATGAGATTAATTCTAGAATGGATATTCAATGATGCAATCCATTTGGAGTTGGATTTTATGGACCATTTTGAACATCTAAAGAACTCCTAGTTTGCTTAGGATAAATTTTATTTAATAATTACATTTGCAAGGAGTAATCTGTAATTTTTTTGTGATTTTTGTATTTTGCTATGAGTAGCTTGCAATTTCTAGTTGTCGTTTGCTATATTTGAACAAATAAATATTATCTTTCGATTATAATTTTTTTTCCAATGAAATAAAAATCAGAGAACTCATTCTCTTCCAAAATTTATCGGCACTCTTACGAATCAATGATTGATTTTGTATTATTCTTCCTAATTGTGTCATTCGCTACATTAGTTTGTATCAATTTCAGCATGATCCTATATCATACCTCTGAGACTATGCACAAATGATGCTAATCTTGATGAAGTTTTATGTCGTGATGAGGTGACCTAACTTTGTCAACAAGTTGAACAATAAACTCGTCAATTAGCGAAACTCCAGAATCAACAGCCACAAATAAACCTAAAGCCATGGATGATGACCTGGACCATGGTCTTAACTCGTTCACTGCCTTGGTGGCTCATGCATGCGCAGATGATCGATGTTGGGAGATTGGTTTCAAGGTCAGAATAGCAGATCTCATGGTGAACTCCAACTAGATAGGTTTCTGGATTGGCTGAGTGTTTAGTTTGTTTTGTACTAATAATTTGTATGCCTTTTGATTAACATTTGGTTTATTTTCAAGTATTTATGTTACTTTTTATGCATTTAGTTTGATATCTTGTAGGTAATGGCAAAAGTAGAAGAAAATGAAAAGAAACATAAAACTTGGTTAAAATTTAGAAGAATCCTTTTTATGGTGCTATTAATGGCAGTATTCGTTTCAAACATAACTCTTTGCTAAAATATCATTTTGGCTTGATTCTTAAACCATTAGAAATTTTGGATTTTTTTCTTCTTTCGTACATTTAGAGAATATTGAATCGGAGATTAAGCCAAGAGATAGATCTATAACTTCTATGTTTACCACAAAATGCAGTTCTTTCTATTTCAATAAGAAAAATCGAGTTAAAGAGTTTGAACTTGACTGAAACTTTTTGGTATAACACATTTTGGTATTGTTGGCATAACTTATTCATAGATTTCATATCGAGTTGATTCAAGTAGGTATAGAAATCTAAAACACAGAGCTACAATTCATTCAAAGGCACAAAAAACTAATTCATCTTAGAAAGAGGTCAAAAACTAGTTAAAAAGGGCTGAACACTTAAAGCACTTAAGTGAAAGAGAAAAACTATAGCAACGGCACCTAGGCGCCAAAGAAAACTAAGGGCATAGTGCCTAGGTGCCTAGGCACCAAAACAGGGCGCTTAGGTGCCTAAATAGAGCAAATGGTGCCTAGGTACCACGAGTCGGTGCCTAGGCACTGCTAGACAAAAAAAATGGGCAAAGTGGGTATTTTGCCCTGTTTAGGGAATCTTCCATCCAATTTTAAGGATCCCAAGATCCTCCAAGTCAGCTGGGAGAGGGAAGAGGAGAGAGAAGAAGAGGACAAGGAGAAGGAATTTTGGGGTGGAAGAAAGAAGCCAAGAAAAAAAAGAAAAAAAAAAAGAATTCTTCCAAGATTGAAGAAGACATCTACAAGGAAAAAAACTCATCCTTTTCCAAGTTTTATTTTTATTTTCCTCTTTCTCATTTTGATTATATTTATGAATATTGTTAAATTATATTTTATTTTCACCAAGAACAATTTTTTTTTTGCAGGGTTGTGATGTAATCTAGTAAGGATGTTTTGAATGTTTTTATCAATTCAATTTTTGATTTATTTTTCAAGTTGAGTTTTTTACATAGTTTATAATACTTTCAATTACTTGTATACTAATTGAATGATTTGCTAATCATATTGACTGGAGAAGTGATATATGTGTCTAGTTCTATATATAAAAAATTATAAATTGCACGTGAGATAGAAATATATTTGCATGGTTTGGGTAGTCTTATTTATGATCCATAAAACCAAATAAATTGTTGATTGCTGTACTTCACATAGGAATATAATGGGTTAGCAATTGATGATATTTTTGTTAGATCTCGGGAGAGGCTGGTGGATAGATAAGGGATTCATAAGATAAATTGAGATTGATAAGATAAATTATTCAAACCAGACTAATTATGGTAAAATCATAACTATAGATATTTAGGTCATTGAAGTTCATCTTTATTTGATTTTTTGCGCATTATTCAAATAGTAATATGTGACAAAAATTTATTTATTTTTAGTTTCCATGTAAAAAACATTTGTGGTATCCAAAGAAGGTGACTCTATCCCTATTTCTAATAAAGGCATTGAGTTTTGGTAGCAGGTAAAGAATAAAATAATAATATCTGTTAATGTCTTATATATTGATATTTATAGAAATTATCATTTTGTACAGTGGATGAGTGTTGCAAGAAGTGTTGTAAGTGATGTTGCAATTGTTAAATTGGTTTTATACCTTTAATTTGGATACCTTTAACTTGATATTTTCTTAGTCTTCAAGCATTTTTTAGTTTTTTTATGTGTTATATATGTTTTTTATAGGAAAATAAAGTGGTAAAGTTCTCCAAGAAATTAAAAAAAAAAAAGCTTCGCCAAAAACTTCAAAATACAGGTCTTAGAGATCCAAATCAAACTTTGGGCAAGTTTTGTATTTTGTGCATAACGTTGCGCTTCAAAGTTTAATTGAAGCAATTCTTGATGCTTTGAAAATCTAAGATATGGAACTACAATTTTTATATTGCCACTTAGTCAAGTTCGATCGTTATAAAGGAAAAAATCGGGTTAAACAATCAGCACTGAACTAAGACTTTCAAATGTGGCACATCTCAATATTTTTGACACTACTCACTCCACAAATTTAACATTAATCAGATTCAAGTGGCTATAAAAAATCCAAGACATTATGGAAGACGATAGGGTAGCTAATGATAACAACAACGTGCCACAACAGGCACCAAGGGTCAATAATAGGGCATTTCTTGATTATGCATTATCATTGGTAAATGAAAACCTTTTTGGAATTAGACGCCCTACAGTTTAAGCTAATAATTTCAAGATTAAGTTTGCTATCATACATATAGTTCAAGTCAATCAATTTTATAGGTTATCCAACAAGGATCCAAATGCACATATAGCGAACTTCCTTGAAATTTGTGATACATTCAAGCACAATGGTGTTACTAATGACACCATTAGACTGAGGTTGTTCCTTTTTTCACTAAGGGACAAGGTAAAGATTTGGCTAAACTCATTACCACCTAGTGCAATCAACACATAGGTTGAATTAGCTCAAATCTTCCTAGCTAAATACTTTCGACCAGCTAAGAAAATAAGATGAGGAATGACATGACTACCTTCACCCAATATGACATGGAATCATTGCATGAGGAATGGGAAAGGTATAAGGATTTGTTAAGAAGGTTCCCTCATCATGGTTTTCTAGAATGGTTGCAAGTTCAGATATTTTACAATGGATTGAGTGGCGCAACCCAAACTCTAGTGGATGTAGCCACTGATAGAGCTCTTATAGGTAAGACACATGAGAAGGTCTATGATCTTCTTCAAACCACGGCTATAAATGCTTATCAATGGCCTTCTGAGAGAATTGCACCAAAGAAAGAATTTGGAGTTCATGAAGTTGATTCACTCATTACTGTCACTGCTCAAGTTGCTATATTATCTCAATAATTTAGCTCTTTTAATGCTAATCCTGTCCCCATATCAGTTGAGGTATGTAATTTTTGCAATGATCCTCACCATAGTGCAGAGTGTTAAGTTGGGAACACTTTTACTTCATCTCAGCCAGAGCAAACACAGTTTGTAGGGAATGCTACATGGAAGAACAATCTATACTCTAAGACATACAATCCAAGATGGTACAACCATCTAAACTTTTCATGGAGGAATGGATAAAATGCAGTGAGACCACCACCATCAAATTTTTAGCCACTAAATCTATCTCAACAGGAACCTAAAATTTCTCTAGAAGATGCTCTCACATAATTCATGGCAAGAATAGAGGCAACATTGCAGAAACGAAAGTATTCTATTCAAAATCAATCAGTGTCTGTTCAAAATTTGGAGGTTTAAATAGGTCAGATTACCAATATGTTGAGTGAAAGACCTCAAGGTTCATTGCTTAATAACACTGAGACTAAACCTGAAGAGAATGTGCAAGCCATTACTCTTCGTAGTGGTAAAAAGTTGCTGCAGCTGGAAAGAAAATTCGTTGCTCCAAAGGAGCTGGTAAAGGAGAGTGTGGTAGAAGAGTCTAATGACACACCAAGTAAGGAAGTAGAGAAGCCTAAGTTAAAACTGTTTCCCAAACAACCTTCCCCCATACATGCATCCTATCCCATTTCCTCAATGCTTGCACAAATAAAAATTAGATAAGTAATTTTCTAAGTTCTTAGATATCATTAACAAGTTGTACTTTAATATTCCTTTTGTAGATACCTTAGAGCAAATGAAAATTGGAGGAATATGAGATAGTTACACTTATTGAAGTGTGCAGTGCTCTCTTGCAATTAAAGCTTCTCCCTAAGCTAAAAGATCCAGGGAGTTTTACAGTTCCTTGCACAATTGGATATTCATTTTTTGATAAAGCTCTATGTGATCTTGGAGCAAGTATTAACTTGATGCCTTTTTTTATTATAGGAAGCTTGGGCTTCGAGAAGCAAAGCCGACTACAGTATTTCTATAACTTGTTGATAGGTCCATTAAGTATCCAAGGGGAGTAATTAAAGATGTGCTAGTAAAGGTAGACAAGTTCATCTTCCCAGCAGACTTCATAGTTCTAGATATGGAGGAAGACCAAAAGATCCCCATCATTCTTGGTTAACCTTTCTTGGTAATAGGAAGGCCCTCATCGATGTCTAGAAAGGCTAATTAATCTTGAGGGTGTAAGAAGAGCAAGTAACTTTTAATGTTTTCGAGGCAATAAAATATCTAAATAAGAAAGATTGCTGCTTGAGAGTGGATGCCACCAAAGAATGTGTAAAAGAATTCTTTTAATCCAGTTATCCCATGGATCCTCAAATATTTTGTTTGGGATGAGTGACTGGAAATGATGATGCAAAGATCTCGAAGTGTTTGAAAATACTTGATGCAGCACCACTGGTGTTCATCAAGAGGCCATTTGAAGATCTTGGGAAGGCTTCTGCCCAACTAGCACTATCAATCGAGAAATGACCCATTTTAGAACCAAACAATTATCAAACCACTTAAGGTATTCTTTTTTAGGTGATTCTTCTACTCGTCCTATTATTATTTTTGTTGCATTAAATGATGAGCAAGAAGAAAAGCTATTGAGGGTATTAAGAGACCATAAAAAGGCATTGGGATGGTCTATTGCTGATATTAAAGGCATTAGTCCATCCATATGCATGCACAAGATTTTGATGGAAGAAAGCTACAAGCCATCTGTGGAGCATCAACGTCGTTTAAATCCAAACATGAAAAAAGGTGGTAAGAGCTGAACTTTTAAAACTACTCGATGCAGGTATTATCTATCCTACTGGAAGAAAGTTATAACTTTGAACATTCGATTTTTCTATTTACTTAGAGAAAGTTTATGTGAACTCAATACTTCTAGCGATCTTATAGAATTCAAAAACTTGTTTGATTGTCACTCAAGATAAATTCTAGGCTACATAATAGTAGGGAAGTGATTTAAGCTATTTTTGGACAATTTAAGCCTTTCAAGCTATCTTGTTTATGATGTATAATCCCTAGTGTCCTTTGTTGAGCGTGTTGAGCCATTTTTTTGTTACCCCACAAATTAACCTTAGACAAATAATTGAAATAAATAATTTATCTTATAGATTACCCCACACTAAGCTCATAGCTATTCTACTAACATCATTTTGAGCATCGAAAGTAGTTTAAAAAAAAGGCAAATGAAAGGTGGTGATTTGTACAAAACTTCCAAAAAAAATTGTAAAGAAAGATGAGGAAAGAGTAGAACACCCATTGTTCATAAAAAAACAAGTTTAGGGGCGTAGCACTTCAAAAAAATAATTGTGAAAAAAAAGAATGGAGTTTAATGAATAAAGTGGTGAAACAAATTAAGAGATGAAAGGTTCGTGAAGGTGTGAGATAAGGATGTGGTGGTTCTCATCAATAAGATTCTAGAATAGTGGTGTGCTATTAGTAATTTGAATATTGTTTTTTATCCTACCATTACCTTAGCCACACGTTACAAGTTTTTCTAATGATCTGTGATGTTGTGTTAGAGACATTAGTGGAGAGTGACATAAAGTAAGCCTATGGAGTTCTAAAATATATAAATAAAAGATCAATAATTTTGTTGTGAGTTTGCATAAACCAATTCGAGTGGCGAAAAGTTAAGCGTAAGCGGCTAGACACATAACCACACTATTTAAAGATAGGTGAATTTGGTACTTGAGTTGAAATTGTGCATTTTGATGATATTTTGGGGCCCATTTGGTCAGTAGATTTGATTATCACTTGATATTTTACTTCTTTTACTTCTTTCTTTTGCTTGGGGATAAGTAAATAATTAAGTTTGGGGTATTTGTTTAGTTTTATACCAACAATTCATATGCATTTTGATTAACATTTGGTTTACTTTCAAGTATTTATGTTACTTTTTATGTATTTAGTTCAGAATCTTGTAGCTAATGGCAAAAGGAGAAGAAAATGGAAAGAAACATAAAACTTGGTTAAAATTTAAAAGAATCCATTTTATGGTGCTATCAAAGGCAGTGTTCGTATTTCAATTATAATTTTTTCCTCAAATATCACTTTGACTTAATTTTTAAACCATTAGAAAGCCAATAGATATATCTATAACTTCTATGTTTACTAAAAATTCCAGTTCTTTCTATTTCACTAAGAAATATTGGGCTAAAAAGTCTACACTTGACTAAAACTTTGTGCTATGACACATCTTAGTATCATAGGCATAAAATTTCATATTGAGTTCATTTAGGCGTCTATGGAAACCAAAGACATAGAACTAGAATTTGCTAGAAGATAACAAAAGCTAATTCATTTTAGAAAGAAGTCAAAAACTAGTTAAAAGATGTTGAATACTATCAAAGCACTGAAGTGAAGGAGAAAAACTACAGCAACGGCACCTAGGCGCCAAAGAAAACTGAGGGCATGGTGCCCAGGCACCAAAATAGGGTACTTAGGTGATAAAAATAGAGCAAATAGTGTCAAGTCACCATGAGTCAGCGCCTGCTAGGCGAAAAAAACTAGGCAAAATGGGCATTTTGCCCTCTTTAAAGCATCTCCCATCTAATTTTATGGATCCCTAGAGCCTCCAAGTCAGTTGGGAGATGGAGGAGTAGAGACAAGAAGAGGAAAAGGAGAAGGAATTTTAGGGAGGAAGAAAGAAGCCAAGAAAAGAAAGAAAATAAGAGAAGAAGACAAAGAAAAGAGGAGAGAATTCTTTCAAGATTGAAGAAGAAGACATCTATAATGGAATAAACTTATCCTCTTCCAAGTTTTATTTTTATTTTTCTCTTTTCCACTTTAATTATGTTCATGAATATTGTTAAGTTATATTTCATTTTCACTATTAATAATTTCTTTTTCTAGGGTTGTGATGTAATCTAATTAGGATGTTATGAATATTTTTATCTATTAAATTCTTGATTTATTTTTCAAGTTGAGTTTTTTATATGGTTCTTAATGCTTTCAATTACTTGTATAGTAATTGAATGATTTGCTAATCATATTGACTTGGGAGGTGATATATGTGTTTAGTTCTATATGTAGAAAATTATAAATTACACGTGAGATAGGAATATACTTGAATGGTTTAGGTAGTCTTATTTGGATCCATAGAACCAAATGAATTATTGATTGTTGTAATTCACATAGGAATATAGTGTGTTAGCAATTGATGATATTTTTGTTAGACCTCGGGAGAGGCTAGTGGATAGTTTAGGGATTCTCGACTATCACTCAGGAAATAAATTGAGATTGATGAGATAAATTATTCAATGCGGACTAATTATGGTAAAATCATAACCAAAGGTCTTTAAGTCATTGAAGTTCATCTTTATTTTATTTTTTTGCATTATTCTAATAGTAATATGTGACAAAAATTTAATGTTTTTTAGTTTTAATGTCAAAATCATTTGTGGTATAAAAAAAGGCAACTCTACCCCTATTTCTAACAAAGGCATTGATTCGTTGGTAGGAGATAAAGAATAAAATAGTAATATGTGTTAATGTCTTAAATATTGATATTTATAGAAATTATCATTTTGTAGAGTGGATGGGTGTTGCAAAAAGTGTTGTAAGAGATGTTGCAATTGTTAAATGGTTTTATACATTTAATTTGGATGTCTTTAACTTGATATTTTCTTAGTCTTCAAGCATTTTTTTATGTGTTATATATATTTTTATAGGAAAATAAAAGTGGTAAAGATGTCCAAGAAATTTAAACAAAAAAGATTAGCTAAAAACTTTTAAATAGAGGTCTTAAAGCTCCAATTCAAACTTTGGGCAAGTTTTGTATTTTGTGCCTAATGTTACGTAACAAAGTTCAATTGTTGTGATTCTTGATGCTTTGGAAATCTAAGATATGGAACTACAACTTTTATATTACCACTTAGTCCAGTTCAATCATTATAAAAGAGAATATTTAGGTTGAAAAGTCAATACTAAATTGAGACTTTTAGATGTGGCACATCTTGATATTTCTGACATTACTCTCTCCACAAATTTAATATTAATCACATTCAAGCAGCTGTAAAAAGCCAAGACATTATGGAAGACATCATGGAAGACTTTATGGACAATAGGATAGCTAAAGATAACAACAACATGCTACAACAGGAACTAGGGATCAACAACAGGGCGCTTCGTGATCATGTATTCCCATTGGTAAATAAAAACCTTACTGGAATTAGACACCCTGTAATTCAAGCTAATAATTTTGAGATTAAGCCAACTATCATACAAATGATTCAAGCTCATTAATTTCGTGGGTTAGCCAAAGAGGATCCAAATGCACATATAGCCAGCTTTCTTGAAATCTGTGATACATTCAAGCACAATGGTGTTACTAATAACACCATTAGACCAAGGTTGTCTCCTTATTCACTAAAGAACAAGGTAAAGATTTGGCTAAACTCATTGCCACCTAGTGTAATCACCACATGGGCTGATTTATCTCAAACCTTTATAGCTAAATACTTTCCACCAGCTAAGACAACAAAGATGAGGAATGACATGACTACCTTCGCCTAATATGACATGGAATCATTACATGAGGCATGAGAAAGGTATAAGGATTTGTTAAGAAGATGCCTTCATCACGATCTTCCAGAATGGTTGCAAGTTCAGATATTTTACAATAGATTGTGTGGCGCAATCCGAACTCTAGTGGATATAGTCGCTGGTGGAGCTCTTATGGACAAACCACATGAGGAGGCCTATGATCTTCTTTCAGACCATGGCTGTGAATGCTTATCAATGGCCTTCTAAGAGAATTGCACCAAAGAAAGTATTTGGAGTTCAAAAAGTTGATGCACTCACTTCTTAAGTTGCATATTATCTCAGCAATTTAGCTCTTTTACTGCTAATCCTGTGCCTATATCAGTTGAGGTATATAATTTTTAAAATGGTCCTCACCACAGTACAGAGTGTTAAATTAGGAACCCATTCACTCCATCTCAGCCAGAACAAGCACAGTTTGTGGGAAATGCTACACGGCAGAATAATCTATACTCTAAAACATACAATCCGGGATGACACAACCATTTAAACTTCTCATGGAGGAATGGACAAAATATAGTGAGACCACCACAATCAAATTTTCAGCCTCCAAATCAGTCTTAACAGACACCTAAAGTTTCTCTAGAAAATGCTCTCACGTAATTCATGGCAAGAATAGAGGCAACATTGCATAAACAAGAGTCTTCTATTCAGAATCAATCAGTCTCTATTCGAAACTTGGAGGTTTAAATGGGCAAGATTACCAATATGTTGAGTGCAAGACCTCAAGGTTCATTGCCTAGTAACATTGAGACTAACCCTAAAGAGAATGTGCAAGCCATTACTCTTTGTAGTAGTAAAGAGTTGTCGGAGCTGGAAAGAAAAGGCAATGCTCCAAAAGAGCTGGCAAAGGAGAGCGCGGTAGAGGAGCTTGATGACACACCAAGTAAGGAAGTAAAGAAGCTAAATTTAAAACTATTTCCAAACAACCTTCCCCCATACATGGCTCCCATCATATTTCGTCAACGCTTCCAGAAATAAAAAATAGATAGCAATTTTCTAAGTTTTTAGAAGTCTTTAAAAAGTTGCACATTAAGGAGATTATCACACCTACAACCCAGACAGTATATCTATGTTGTCACACCCACAACCCCTTAAGGTATGTGTTTGGAAGCTGAAAATGGCTTAAATAAGGGTCTGGTCATGGCTTAAGGGTGAAGGGTTTCAGGTGTTAGGTTGAGATGCTAGCTTGAGCTTAATAAAAAAACATGAGGTGTTAAATTGTGGTTTAAATCTAATATTATACACAACTTATACAGATCTAATCTGGTATTTCTCAGCATTTATTTTTTTATTTACAGCCTATTTTAGTTGCATTATGATGGATAATAAATTCTACCATAATCTCTCAACTGTTCACTCAATCTTTAAACCAATTGATATCGAATTTTTAAATAGATTATTTAATTTTCATTTCTAAAATCATATACACATATGGACCTTGAAATATGACACTTAAATTAAATTATATCATGTTTAATATCCTAAGTATTATTAATTTATGGATGTATACTTTTAAAACACCTTGATCTAGTTGAATCGAAATATATTAGCTTACTAGTAACACCTTTAATTACTTCTAAAATTATAACATATAGCCTATGAATATCCAATAGACTAACCAATTTATTCTTTCTCTTTTCTAAATATTAAATTTCTTAATTATGTTATAAGATCTCAACCATTAACATCATGTGACACCATTAGAGGTCTAACGATTAAGAATGCTATATAAGATGTCATGTAAATATTAATGCAAATTAATATATAAGTAGCATGTAATGCATGAATGAAATTAGTCAAGTGAATAGTGTGAGGCTTGGGTATTACATCATCCCCTCATTAAAATTTTATTCTCGAAATTTACTTACCGAAATAATTCTGGATACTTAATTTTCATATCATCTTCCCGTTCCCAAGTAGCTTCTTCTGTTAACTGGTCTCTCTATAATACTTTAACCATTGGGATCTTTTTATTTTTGAGTTATTTTACTTATTGTAGAAGAATCTTTATAGGTCTTTCATCATAACTCAAGTTTGTTTCCAACTATATAGGTTCATTCTATAGAATATGTGATGGATTTGCAATACATTTCCTCAACATGGATACACGAAAACACATTGTGCCCCTGAGACATTAATGCCAGCAAGTCGAGTTTGTAAGCAGCATCCCCAATTTGCTCAATAATATAAAATGGACCGATATATCTAGGACTGAGCTTTTCTTTCTTTCCAAACCGCATAATCCCTTTCATTGGAGATACCTTTAGAAATATTTAATCTCCTACTGCAAAGTCTAATATTCTTCATCTTTGATATGCATAACTTTTCGATCACATTGGGAAGTCTGCATTCTTTGTCGAATTTGTGTCACAACTTCTATCATTTCATGAATTATATTTGGGCCCAAAAGCTTTTTGTCACCAACCTCATCCCAATTAACTAGAGATCTACATTTTCTACTATATAATTCTTCTTAGGGGGTCATTCAAATAGTAGACTGATAGCTGTTATTATAAGAGAATTCCACTAAATGTAAAAATTTGCTCCATTGACCATGAAAATCTAATATACAAGCTCTAAGCATATTATCCAATGTTTGTATTATTCGCTCTAATTGCTCATCAGTCTAGGGATGATATGCAATACTGAAAGATAATTTTCTTCCCAATACCTTGTGTAAACTCTTTCAGAACATAGAAAAAACCTTGAATCTCTATCAGAAATAATAAATAGTGGTACACCATAAAGTATAACCACTTCTTGTATATATATTTACATGTATCGATCCATGGAATAGGTTGAGGAGATGGGAAGAAAATAAACTGATTTAGTTAATCTATCCATAATCACCCAAATAACATGATAACCTTTCACGGTCTTTGGTAAACCTACTATAAAATCTACAGTGATTCTTTTTCATTTCCATTTCGGAATAAGCAGAGGTTGTAAAGTTCCTGCTGGTCTTTGATGTTCTACTTTTACTTGCTGACATGTCAAACATTGGTCTTGTGCAATATCCTTTTTTATACCTGGCCACTAGTAATGCATCTTTAAGTCTCTATATGTTTTAGTAGCCCCTGGATATATTGATTAAGGTGTTGAATATACCTCTACAAGAATATCTTTTTGGATGTTATTCACATTAGGCACGTACAATCGTCCTCTAAAATTTAGCACCTTATTCTTGAATATTTTAAAATCAGACAACACCCCCAAAGCAATATCCTTCTTCACCTTGGAAAAATATTCATCCCCTTGTTGTCCTTGTTTGATTTTGTCAACTAATGTCAGTTGGAGTGCCAAGACTGCCAACTTTATTTCTATTTCTCCCAACTATACAATCTCCACGTTCATTTTCTAGAATTTAATTGACTTTGATCTCTGAATGGAAAGAGTAGTTGTGGTACCTTGAATTGATTTTCTGCTCAGTACATCTGTCACTACATTAGCCTTATCGGGATGATAGTTGATAACACAGTCATAATCTTTCACTAACTCCAACCACCTTTGTTGTCGTATATTCAATTCTTTTTGTGTGAAGAAGTGTTTTAATCTTTTGTGATCCGTATAGATTTCACATTGCTCCCCATATAGATAATGTTTCCATATCTTCAGTACAAATACTACTGCAGCAAGCTCTAAATCATATGTAGGGTAATTTTTTTCATATTCTTTCAGCTGCTTTGATGCATATGCAATCACTTTCCCATTTTACATTAGTACACATCTCAAGCTATTATTCGAGTTGTTACTGTAAACTACAAAGCCTTCAATACCTGATAGAATTGAAAGAATGGGTGTTGATGTCAATCTCTTCTTCAATTTTTGGAAACTTTACTTGCATGCCTCTGTCCATTTAAATATGATACCCTTTCGGGTTAACTGTGTCAAAGGGAAAGCAATCTTGGAGAATCCTTCTACAAATCTATGATAGTATCCAGCTAAACTAAGAAAGCTACGTACTTTTGAAGGATTTGTAGGTCGTGACCAGCTATTAATAGCTTCTACTTTGCTTGGATCTATTGATATCCCTGCTCCTGATATGACATATCCCAAGAATACCACTCGGTCCAACTAGAATTCTCATTTTTTAAATTTAGTATATAGTTATTTCACCTTCAAAACCTCTAACACCCTTCTCAAGTATGTCGCATGCTCTTCTTTTATTTTGGAGTAAATCAGTATATTATTGATAACAAATTTATCGAGAAAATCTCTAAATACCCAGTTCATCAGGTCCATGAAAGCTACTGGGGCGTTAGTCAACCAAATGGCATTACCAAAAATTCATAATGTCCATACCTCGTAGTACCTAGATCATAAATCAATCTTTAAAAATACTGTTGTACCCTGGAACTGATCAAAAAAATTATCAATCTGAGGTAAAGGATATTTATTCTTGATTATAACCTTATTCAATTTTTGATAGTCTATACACAGTCTCATTGCACTATCATTCTTTCATGCAAACAGGATGGCTGCACCCCACGGAGAAAAGCTAGGTCTGATAAAACCTTTATGCAGCAACTCCTACAGTTGTATCCTTAATTCCTTTAATTTAGATGGAGTTATTTGGTATGGAGCTTTGGAGATTAGAGATGTTCTTGGCTACAGGTCAATAACAAACTCTATCTCATGATTGAATGGTAACCTAAGGATATTATCTGAAAATACTTTAGGGTATTCCTGAACCACTAGTACTTCACTAAGGGTAGGATGGTGTTATTTTTCAATGCTCGTAACACTGACTAAATACCCCTCACAGCTAGCTTCTTGTAAACATTGTGCTTCAGTGCTGATATTAGTGGGAATCTGAAGCTCTTCATAATCCCCACAAAAGTAAAAGATTCTTCTCTAGGAGGTTGAAATGTCACTGTCTTTTTTTGGCAATCTATGGTAGCACAATACATTAATAACCAATCTATGCCCAAAACTATATCATAGTCATTCATGGCCAATACAATCAAATCAACATATAGTCTTCTACCTTTAATAGGAATAGCACAGGCTTTCAAGATATGATTAGTCTGCTTTGAGTCTCCAAAAGGAATCATCACATTATAACTAATCTCTGATACATCAGGTGTCCTACCCAGTCTCTTCACATACTTAGTAGATATAAATGAATGTGTAGCTCCTGAATCAAATAGTATAAATGTTGGAGCATCATGGATAAAGAGTTTACCTATCACCACCGACGGATTTGCCTCTACATCTGCTCTAGTGATGGTGAAAACTATAGTTGGAGCATTCTGTTGCTTTGTAGAGTTTGGGTTCTCCAGGTATGTTCTAGTAATATGGCCAACCTTTCCACACAAATAGCACTTTTTAATATTTATAGGCCAGTTTCTTGTATGTTGGCCACCACATCTAGGGCATGTAGATTATGGCATTGATGTTTTCCTTTGCTCTATCTTTAATCTCTTATTTTGTTCCCACTGTTGTTGCCCTTGTTTTGGTTGGAATTTAGGTTTCTGGCCTTGAGCTTGGAATGGTCTCTTCCTTTCACTTCCAACCCACCTATGTTCTTGTCCTTGCTTAAATTAGCAACAAGCTTTCTATGCATGAATAATTCTGAGTTCAACCTGCTCAACAACTACTGCTCTCTTAGTGATCTGTGAATAGGTGACTCCTTGAATTCCTGCTATATTAACATCTTTGCATAACTTTGGCCTTATACCCTTAAGGAATCTCTCTACTTTCAATGCGTCAGTGTTGACCTTATGTATGGCAAACCTAGATAACTATTTAAATTTATGAATTTAATCCCTGACTTTCATATCCCACCAGTGTCCAGCACTTCCATGAAGCATAAAAAAGGCACATGCCACCTTCTCTTTCTCTAGGACTCTACTATATTGAAACATGTTCTCTAGGGTTCCTAACCAATCCTTTGTGGCTGTGGGATCTACCGCATCTTCAAATCTTGGTGGATTGAGTTGCCTGAATCTTTCTCCAACTATCTCCACCTGTTCCCCTCGAAGTTGTGGTTGATTCATTTCAGCTCTCTATTATCCGCCCATATCCCTCTATTGGATAAGTTGTTGAATCTATTTTGACTCTCACTGAATAAGTTCTGTAAGTATTTATGATAGTATCTTGGTCAACATTTGGCATAGGTGTCTTCCCTTCTTGGTTTCTACCTCCACTACTACCCTCACCCCTTGTTCTTACCATGACTGCAATACCATTTTAGAATATGGCCAGTATAATTCATGAAATAATAATGCATTATATAGTAAAATAAAACTTACGAGCAAGGCTGTGCTTCCATAAATTCTAAGTTCATGTAAATGGATAGTCTACAAAATCTTAAATTGAGCTTTGATAACACTCTGTCATACCCATAACCCAGACATTATATTTATATAGTGTAATCTGACTTGATAGGACCTATCTGTAAATATGTAACACTTTTAATAACTAGCACATAACTCGGCACTTACATACACAAATACAAAAACATGACTATTTATATAAAATCACAACACTCACAGCCATCCTCTTTACAGACTTATATACAGTAACATTTCAAAAATAGCATAGAGTTCATGTCCCAAAATATAATATAGAAAAATCCGCGAATCAAAACGAAACCAACAAAATAGCCCAACAGATCGTCATTCATGTACACTGATCCCCAGAACTTGTAGAAACCCCAATGGCTTACCTAGTAAGTCCACGGCATCAAGTATCACTAGACTCACCTACAATGTGTAAACTACGTGAGTCAACGCTCAGTAAGTGAAAATCATGCATTTTGAAGAGATAATCTAACATATATACAATGCATTTCTATGAAATCATGCCAGGAATGCAAGCTCCTAAACTACAACAGTTGATTCAAAATTATTTTCCATCACTGGGCCCTTGGCCTACCTATTATACATAGGATAGAGCTTTGAACAATATCAATAATCACATGGACATAAAAAAAATGACTCAGTCCAGGGGCCATCTCCTAGGATCACCAGAGGTCCACCCCTTGTCTTCCTTTGTGATCCTCTAGAAGTCTTCCCACTGGTAGAGTCAATAAGGGCACAGTCAAGTGGTCTACCCTCTCATAACCACCGGATGCATACCCTCTATCAACCTCTATAATCCTCCAAGAAGTAACACTCGTGATATCCCAAAATATCATATAAATAGGCTACACAGTCATCGATACTCTAGTAGTGGCCAACCAAAATATTTTTTTTCTAAAAATAATGTTATGCATGCAAAACCACAACTGTGAGCATGTGTTACGGATGTACGTGTAAATACTAATGAAAGGCATGTTCAATAACACAATAAATCTCATGTCCCATCATCCAAGTAATGTATGCACTAAAATATATTTATAATACTCATAATACACTCATCAAGACACAAGGATCACATTTAATATATATAAGGCAAGAAATACTATTTTCATGCATTATAGTTGCAAATGGATATTCACTTACCTTTAATCTATCGTATCTTACTTCTTAGTTTCTTAGGTGTTATTCCCCAACCTTAGGTGTGAATAATATGTAAAAATATAATATATCAATCACTATCATCAATCAACAAGTTCATTAATCTTAATCCAATACAAGGACCTTGAACAGATTTCCATCTTCTATTTTCCTTGCTGTTATATTAAGTTTTATAGTAATTTTGACGTCCTTAAGCATATTTATTCACTCTAAAAATTTTACCAAACTCAGCTAACATATAAAAAAATAACTATGCCATAGAATTTCCAAAACTTATGGATTTAGGTCCCGTAATTCAGTCTCCTTCATAGCACACCAAAACAGATTTTGCTACTTTGGCAGTTTGAGTGTTTCTCCAACATCATGCCCTATTTCAATTTCTAATCAATTAAAATTAATTCCAATACTATTAGCTCACATATGGATATGAATATGGTGATAATTATTGGTTTTATTCAACATACCATACACTTTTGAAGCCTAAAACATAAGAAAACAATAAGGTGATAGTTTCTGCCACAAGTATTTCCTATTAAGTGCTTGTTATCAAAAACCCTTTCTTTGTGCACCAAAGTCTAACTAAAAACTTCCTAACACTTTTATAAGAGATATTGAAAGCTTAATAAACAATAAACCCATTTAGAATAGTCTGAAAACCAAAGGCAAAGCAGTAGGTAAGTGTTACCTATGCAGATTTTGAGGTTAAACTGGATGGTAATCACTTCTCCTTTGCTTTTCTTGCCTTTATTTCAACTTGGAATCAATTTGGAGCACTTAGAGACCATAAGGTGTGTTTGAAAGCTGAAAATAGCTAAAATGAGGGTCTAGTCATGGCTTAAGGGTGAAGGGTTTGAGGTGTTAGTTTGAGATGCTAGCTTAAGCATAATAAGAAAGCATGAGGTGTCAAATGGTAGTTTAACTCTGATATTGTTCACAACTTATAGAGCTCTAATCTAGTGTTTCTAGTATTTATTTTTTTATTTACAACCTATTTTACTTTCCGTACGATTGTTCATGATATATTTTGCAAACCGCAAGTGAACGATATTAAGTTTTAATATAACGATGAGTTGAGTTGAGTATCAACAAGGATTGTAATCAAAAATTACAGCAAGTATTGTAGTTCAAATAGTCATAATTTTATCTAAAAAATGATGATTGGTAAACAAAGTAGAATAAGATAAAAATTACATAAATAAAACTAGAGTTCTTAGAAGTAATACAACAAACACCTTATTAATAAGAAATTCTAGAGGAATGACTCACCTAATTATCATCTATGTTCTTCCTTCCAAAACATACTAATTCAAGTTAATAATATATGTAAGTCAAGAATTCCTAAGCTCATCAATTCCCTCTCTCGAGTGCCGGATTAATTATGAGTTCTAATATGAATTTCAATATCTCTATAAAAACTCAAGAATAAAACTATACAAAGGTTCAATGATTTTTTCTTCAAAACTTCAAAGGTTTCACAAGCTTCTCAACTCTATGATTTTTATGTTATGTTATCTTTATGATTATGTATAATATTCTCTCTCTCGAGTATCGAATCTCATACATCAAACACTCTCAATTAATGGCCAAATAATCAATATACAATACTAAACAAGATAACACAAACAAGATGAATAACTTGAACTAATAATATTTGGAATTCAAAACATAGCTCAGAAAGGTTACATTATCCTCAAGAAAGAAATGTTTAGTTCATCATGTATGAATATAACATAAAGAAATACATAAGAATGAGCATGGAAACTGTTCACCAATTTGTGAAATATAAGAAATGTTGAAGCTCTCCTTGTTTCCAAGAATGGCTCACTTTTCTCTCCAAGAATAACTCTCTGTCTAGCAGTAAGCTCTCACTGTCCAGCAGCCTTCTTCGATCCAAGAATAACTCCTCATATCTAGTACACCTTTGGAGGCTCTTTGGGGTCCTTAAAATTAGATTGGAGAAGCCCTAACAGGGCAAAAAACCCATTTTGTCCCTTTTATCCACGTGGCAACGTGTAGGCACTGACTGGATAGCCTGGCATAGCTAGGTACTGAAATTTCTGTCTTCAGCGTCTGTAGCATCTTTAAACCAATTTTTAACCTCTTTACAGTCCAAACTGGCTTTCGGTGTCTTCATAAGAATTGTAGCTCTATCTTAGCTTTCAATCGGCACTTAAATTAACTAAATTTCAGCCCAGTATGACTCTTAAACTCAGTATTTCTCATCAATAGAATTGAATTTTATGGTAAACATAGAAGTTGTAGATATATCTCTTAGCTTTCTAGTGGTTTAAGAATCAAGTCAAAATCATATTTGAGCAAAGAGTTATGATTGAAATACGAAAACTGTCATTAATAGCACCACAATTCATATTCTTCAACATTTCAACAAAGTTTTTGGTTTCTTTCCATTTTCTTATCTTTTTGTCAGTACCTACAAAATTTCAAACTAAATGCATAAAAAGTAGCAAAAACACTTTAAAACAAACCAAATGTTAATCAAAAGGTATATGAATTGTTGGTACAAAACTAACTTATCAACAATCAGGTAATAAATTATTCTCTAATCTCTTAATCGTTCATTTGATCTTTAAACCAATTTACATCTATTCTTAAATAGATTGTCTAGTTTTCATTTCTAAAATCATATGCTCATATGGACCTTGAAATATGACACTTAAATCAAATTATATCATGTTTAATATCTCAAGTATTATTAATTTATGGATGTATACTTATTAAACACCTTGATCTAGTTGAATCAAAACATATTAGCTTACTAGTAACACCATTAATTACTTCTAAAATTATAATACATAATATATGAATATCCAACAGATTGACTAATCTATTCTTTCTCTTATTTAAATATTAAATTTCTTAATTAGGTTATAAAATCTCAATCACTAACATCATGTGATAGTATTAGAGGTCTAACGATTAAGAATACTCTATAAGATGCCATGAAAATATTAATGAAAATTAGCATAAAAGTAGCATGTAATGCATGAATTACATTGTATAAGTGAGTAGTGTGAGACTTGGGTATTATAGAGATCCTCTCCAACAAACGAAAATTGGAGAAATATGAGACAGTGACACTTACTGAAGAGTGTAGTGCTATCTTGCAAAGGAAGCTTCCATCTAAGCTAAAAGATCCGATGAGTTTTACATTTCCTTGCATAATTGGAAATTCATTTTTTTGGTAAAGCTCTATGTGATCTTGGTGCAAGTATTAACTTGATGTCTCTTTCTGTTTATAGGAAGCTTGGGCTTGGAGAAGCAAAGCCAACAACAGTATCACTGTAACTTGATGATAGGTTCATTAAGTATCTGAGGGGAGTCATTGAAGATATGCTAGTAAAGATGGACAAGTTTATCTTCTTAGCAGACTTCATAGTTTTAGATATAGAGGAAGACCAAGAGATTCCCACTAGAACTATAATTGGTTAGCGTGTGTGTATAGATTATTGGAAGCTAAATAAGGCTACTACGAAAGTCCCCTTCCCTCTAGCCTTTATTGATCAAATACTGGATAGATTAGCCAGTCATGCTTATTACTTCTTTTTAGATGGTTATTCAGGTTATAATCAGATTTCCATTGTACTTGAGTACCAAGAAAAAACCACTTTTACATGATCTTATGGAACTTTTATGTTTAAGCACATGCCCTTTAGGTTTTGTAAAGCACCGACCACTTTTCAGCGGTGTATGATGGAAATCTTCTCTGATATGGTGGAATATTTCATAAAAATTTTAATGGATGACTTTTCAGTTTTTGGTGACTTATTTGATATTTATTTGCAGAATTTGACACTTATGTTAAAAATGTGTGAAGAAACTAACTTAGTTTTAAATTGGGGGAAGTGTCACTTTATGGTGCAAAAGAGGATTGTCATTGGCTATAAAATTTCTACAAATTGGGAGTGAGAAATTTTCTAGGCCATACAGGGTTCTATAAACACTTCATCAAAGATTTTTCAAAGATAACAAAGCTTTTATGCAATCTTCCTATGAAAGTGGTGCCTTTTAATTTTGATGATGAGTGTCTTGGTGCTTTTCAACAGTTAAAATCTGCTTTAATTTCTACCCTTATTATTGTTACCCCTAATTGGAGTTTACCTTTTGAGCTAATGTGTAATGCCAATGACTTTGCCATTGGAGCAGTGTTAGGACAACAAAAAGATAGAATTTTTCATGTTATCTATTATGCTAGTTGGATACTAACTGATGTACAAATGAACTACGCAACTTCTGAGAAGAAACTCTTAGCTGTTGTTTTTTTGTTTGACAAGTTTCGACCGTACTTGATTAGCATAAAGATAATTATGTACACTGATTATTCAGCCATCAAATACTTGAACAAAAAGAAAGAATCAAAACCAAGGCTGATTCAATGGTCTTACATCTTCAAGAGATCTATTTGGAGATTTGAGATGAGAAATGAACTAAAAATGTCATTGCAGATCACCTATCTTGATTGGAACAACACGAACAAGATGTTGATCCCAATCTCCCCATCAATAAAACCTTTTTGGATTAGCAACTTTTTACTTTAGTTGTTGGTAAGCTTTATTAGTATGCTGATCTAGTAAACTTTCTAACAAGTGATATCTTTCCCCCTTACTTAAGTCGTCAACAAAAGAAATAGTTTCTTTATGATGTTAGACATTATTTTTGGGAAGATCCTTTCTTATTTAAACTTTGTCCAAATTAGATTATACGAAAGTGTGTCCCAGATAAAGAGATACAAAGTGTTCTTTATCATTATCACTCGTCTCTATATGGTGGGCATTTTGGAGAGAATAGAGCAGTTGTTAAGTTTCTTGAATGGGTTGTTTAAAGATTCTCAAGCTTTCGTGGCCTCTTGCGATAGATGTCACAGAATATGAAACATATCTAGGAGACATGAGATGCTATTGAACAACATTCTAGAGGTATAGTTGTTTGATGTTTGGGGTATTGACTTCAAGGTCTATTTCCATCGTAATTCAATAATCTCTACATCATTGTAGCAGTAGATTATGTTTCCAAGTGGGTTGAAGCTATTGTCTTGCCAACATACAATTCCCAAGCAGTGAGAACTTCTTGAGAAAATAAATTTTCACTCATTTTGGCACACCAACGGCAATCATAAGTGATGAAGGTAAACACTTCTGTAACAAGCATCTTGATGCTCTTTTGGCTAAGTACGGGGTTACACATAGAGTCACTATTGCTTATTATCCCCAAACTAGTGGCCAAGTTGAGATTTCAAATAAACAGCTTAAGTGGATCCTGGAAAATACTGTGAATTTTTTTCTCACAAGGATTAGTCTCGCAAGCTGGATGATACTTTTTAGGCCTACAGAACTGCATACAAAACCCCCATTAGTCTACCATCATATCATTTGGTGTATGGAAAAGCTTGTCACTTACAAGTTGAGTTGGAGCATCAAACATACTGGGCTACCAAAAAACTGAATTTTGATCTTCAAGCAGTGGGTGAACACCGATTGTTGCAGCTGAATGAGTTAGATGAGTTCCACAAAGGGGCTTATGAAAATGCCAAGAAGTGCACCAAGAAGTGGCATGATAAGCATGTTCTACAATGAGAATTTATTCTTGGTCAAAATGTTTTATTGTTTAACTCTCATTTGCATTTGTTCCCAAGTAAGCTATGATCGACATGATTTGGACCATTCACAATAGTCCAAGTTTTCCCACATGGTGTCATTGAAATTTAGAGTGAGGATTGAAAGTTTGAAGATAATGGCCAAAGGCTAAAGGCATTCATTGAAAGTGGATAGTATTTGCAAAAGTCTACCATCATCTTTGCCAAACCACTCTCATGATCCTCATTGAAAGTTTGGCTGGAGACTTTAAACTAAGCGCTTCTTGGGAGGGAACCCAAGTATTTTATATTTTCTTATATTTTTATTACGTAGGTTTATTTAGTTGTTTAATATTTATTTATTTTAGTTTGATAAAAAAATTATTTCTCATTTCAGGATCTAACTCAAGTGGGGAAGGATTTGAAAACTAAAGAGTGATATACCACTGACTAATGAATGCACGTTCATCAATATTGTTTAAGATGATGATGATGAAGTTGATGAGAACTAACACTACCCTCATTCAGAGAAGTCTTCTATGCCTTATCTTGTTTTATTTAATATTGAGGATAATATTAGTTCTAAGTTTGGGGGTGGATGTATGTGCTTCATTTGATCTTATTCGTTTATAACTTTTGGAAATTGATGAATGTTGTTTTTATGTATGTACTTGACTCTTGTGGAATTTTTACCTTTCTTATATTTCTTTGAAATATTGAGCACATAGCATTGAACATTTAATTTTTCTGTTTGCTTGAAAAAGTTTATGTGAACTTGATACTTCTAGTGATCTTATAGAATTCTAAAACTTGTTTGATTGTCATTCGAGACAAAATCCTAGGCTACATAACATTAGGAAAGTGATTTAGGCTATTTTTGGACCGTTTGAACATTTCAAACCATCTTGTTTATGATGTATAATTTCTAATGTCCTCTGTTGAGCCTATTGAGTTAATTTTTTTGTCACCCCATAAATTAACCTCAGCCAAAAAAATTGAAATGAACTATTTATCTTACATATTACCCCACACTCAGCACATAGCTATTCTAGTAATATCATTTTGAGCATTGAAATTGGTTTTAAAAAATGGCAAAAGAGAGGTGGTGATTTATAAAAAAATTATAAAGAAAGGTGAAGAAAGAGTGGAACACTCATTGTTTATAAAAACAAATAAGTTTGGGGGCATAGCACTTTAAAAAAATTATGAAAAATAAAGAATGGAGTTTAATGAATAAAGTGATGTGACAAATCAAGAGATGAAAGGTTCGTGAAGGTGTGAGATGAAGATGTGGTGGTGTTTATCAACAAGGTTCTAGAATAGTGGTGTGCTATTAGTAATTTGAGACACTATATTGTCTTTTATCCTACCTTTACCTAGCCACACGTTACAAGATTTTAAAGTCCTAATGATCCATGATGTTATGTTAATCTACATTAGTAGAGAGTGACATGAAAAGCAAACCTATGAAGTTCTAAAATACATAAATAAGAAATCAATAATTCGTATGCTTCTTGATTAACATTTTGTTTATTTTTTTGTATTTATTTTACTTTTTATGTATTTAGTTTGAAATCTTATAGGTAATGGCAAAAGGAGAATAAAAGATAAAGAAACATAAAACTTAGTTAATATTTAAAGGAATTCGCTTTATGGTGCTATTGTCAGGCAGTGTTTGTATTTTAGTAATAACTCTTTGCTCCAATATCATTTTAAATTGATTATTAAACTATTGGAAATTCAAGAATATATCTATAACTTCAATATTTTACAAAAAAATCTAGTTCTTTCTATTTCAATAAGAAAAATTGGGTTAAAAAGTCTGCACTTAACTGAAACTTTTAGGTATGGCACATCTTGGTATTATAGGTATAACTCTTTTCATAGATTTTATATTGAGTTGATTCAAGCATCTATAGAAATTAAACACATAGAGATACAATTTGTTAGAAGACACCAAAAGCCAATTCAATCTAAAAAGAGGTTAAAAACTAGTTGAAAAAGGCTGAACACTACCAAAGTAGTGAAGTGGAGGAGAAAAACTACAACAACGATACCTAGGTGCCAAAGAAAACTGAGGGTACATCACCTAGGCACCAAAACAGAGCACTTAGGTACTAAAAATAGAATAAATGGTGCCTAGGGGCCATAAGTCAGGGCCTAGATGTTGCCAGGTAAAAAAAAAAAAGGGTCACTTTAGGGCATCTCCCATCCAATTTTAAGGATCCGTAGAGCCTCCAAGTTAGTTGGGAGAGGGAGGAGAAGTGACAAGAAGAAGACAAGAAGAAGGAATTTTGGTGAGAAAGAAAGAAGCCAAGAAAAGAAAGAAGAGAAGAGAAGAAAACCAAGAGAAGATGAGAGAATTCTTTCAAGATTGAAGAAGAAATCATCTATAAGGGAAGAAACTCATCCTCTTCCAAGTTTTGTTTTTATTTTCCTCTTTCTCTCTTTGATTATGTTCATGAATATTGTTAAGTTATATTTCATTTTCACAATGAACTAATTTATTTTCTAGAATTGTGAAGTAATCTAATTAGGATGTTTTGAATACTTTTATCAATTCAATTCTTGATTTAATTTTCAAGTTGAGTTTTCTACATGATTCTTAATGCTTTTAATTAATTGGCCATTAATTGAATGATTTGCTAATCATATTAACTTAGAAGGTGATATGTGTCTAGTTCTATGTGTAAAAAAATCATAAATTGCATATGTGATAGGAATATACTTGCATAGTTTGTATAGTCTTGTTTGAGATCTATAAAACCAATTGAATTATTGATTGTTGTAATTTACATAGAAATATAATAGGTTAGCAATTAATGATATGTTTGTTAAATCTCGAGAGAGGCTAGTAGATAGTTTAGGGATTATTGACTATCACTTTGGAAATAAATTGAGATTGATGAGATAAATTATTCAATTCGAACTAATTATGGTAAAATCATAACCCTATGTCTTTAAATCGTTGAAGTTCATCTTTATTAAATTTTTACACATTATTCTAATAGTAATTTAAGTTTATTTGCATTAATCGTCACCCACTTTTATTTATTCAAATAAAATTAGAGTTGACAAAATTTTGGTACTTAGTAATTCAACAATCCTCATAAGAACGATACTCACTCTTCACTTTATTAATTGATAACGATAACATATACTTGTATTCACACTCAGCACTCTTGATCATGATGTTTTTGAGTTCAAGGACATCCCCAACTCATTGTGTTTCATCAATTACCACCCATTTATAGGGTTGCCCCAAGCATGGTGGCAACATCAGAAAGGCACTCGGGCACATATAGTCTCAATCTTGGGACAAATTTAAGAAACATATACGGTCGGTGTTCTTACCATATAATTATGAATGTGACCTTTATCCACATCTTCAATAACTTCGCTAAGGCACTCGTTCCATTGATAATTACACAGAGGACTTGTATTGCTTGGTAGCCCTCACGGAACTTACTGAATCTCTAACTCAATTAGTTTCTCAATATATTAGTGGTATGTTTCTTCTGCTAAAAGATGTGTCTCAATTTGTTTGATCCTTTTACTATTTCTGAAGCCCATCAATGCATCCTCCAAGGAGAGAAGCAACTTAATAGACAGACCACTCCTTTATGTCCTTTTGGGAGCACGACATTGTATCCTCTTCTCCTTTCTTACTCCATGACCACATATACAGATGATGATGTTGGGTTCACTATAATTGCTGGGGAATATACAGTAAAAAAATTAAAATTTTATCAAACATAAATTTAACTCTTTTGATTCGAAAGCGAATTTACTAATTGCAATTATTTAAGTGAATATATAAATAGATATAAAATTCGGATTATACTTTCTGTGCACTTCGGTTGTTGTAGGAAATAAAGCAATCAATTGCTTACCTTGGACTTTTAGAACTCGCAGGGATCTAAGTGTCTCCCCTCTATCAAGTCCACAATACGAAAGAACAACACCAATCAAAAGTATTTGCTAGTATCCTTTTAATTGTTTACTAATCTAGAACCTGAGTAAATTGTCAAGAATAATAAAGATTGATTCTTTAACTTTTTGAAACAATAATATGAAAATAATAACAAGAAACTGATTTTCTTTTAAAGAACAAGAAAATCAAGATTATAAGAAAAAGCTTTCTTTTTCTTTCTTTTCTTGGAAAGAAAAATAGAAGACTTAAACAAAACAATTTTTGCTTAAAATTTTTGAATTATTATGTGTAATTTTTTGTCATAACTATTTATAGGGCTGAAAATTTGATTATTCTCCAACTCTTGGAGAGTTTGACAATTTTGAACTAATTCAAAGTTTTATCTTGGAAGGTTGCCAAATCTTCCAAGAATTCTTCTCTTTTCTCTCTTCTATTGTATGTGGACTAATTTGAAATTACATTAATCATCAAAACTGTCTACATATATTTGATATTAATTTGAACACTTCAAAAAATATAAAGATAGATATATATCATATATATACTATAATTATATTTATAGATAGATAAATATAGTGACCGATTTTATCATATAAAATCGATCACTATATTTATTTATCTATAAATATGTTAATTAAATAAATCACATTTATTTAATTTATTCTCTTCATATTTTAGTGAGCTTCTTAAGTGGTCCACATTAATTTTTGGGCCTAAACTAAAAAATTCACAAATCAGTCCAATTGATTCAATCCCTATTTAATCAATCCAATTGATTAATTTAATTTACTCCAATTGGGCTTCCTAATCAAATTAGGTTCAATTAAAACTTAATTAATTAATTGAATAATTTAATTTAATCATTAAATTAAATAGAACCTTTAATTAATTAATTTATCAATTTCCAACCATTGGATAAATTCTAAAATTTGAAATATTACTTTTCATAAAGATGTGTAACCCTCTTAGGTTCACTACTAAGCTAGTAGCGGACTTGCAACATTTGCAACTTATAAATAATAATTATTCTAATTAATTAATCCGCTTGGAATCAACTCCTTAATTTCAAGAACTTCACTATCCTTGAAACACCTAGCAAGTAATCATGGCAAACTAGTCTTAGGTAAAATAGCGAGTAAATATATTTCAGTTGCGAGTACCATACACATATCGTCCTTTCGACAACTAATCCGATTGAATCTGGGGCATAGATTATAAGTCAAAACCCTAAATGATTCAATAATTGTGATACCATTTCAAGTTCTAATGATTCTTGATGAATCACGATTCATCTTATCTTGGCCAAGACCTTTGAATTACGAACTATAAAAATACAAGAGGTTTCTATGTTGGCCACTGACAAACCTCTGTGCACATTAGTGCAACACCTAACATACCCCCTTTATGATTGTCAAGCAATTAAAAAATATACCAAAGTGTTGTAGGATGTACACAAGGCTACCATCATGCCTCAAGTTCGAGGACTAGCCTTGTATTATCGCAACACAGAAATTCTTATTTCGACAAGTAAAGCCTCCAACTAAGAATTTTTTGTGGGCAATATTAGGTGTACTTGTTCCCTAACAAGCACCCACATATATATACTTGCTTTCTATGCTAATGCCAATGGAATGTGATATCCTTGTCTCATGAGCATGCATCATATGTGCAAGTCTTACTGAGTTATTTGATGTCCCATCTATAAAAAACTCTCGACTCGAAATTTATTTAAGACCAAAGCCTTTGAGGCATGTTCCATGATCACTATCATATGCATGACCATGCCCCATAGCTAAATTTGGTATAAGGACTTTATCTAATGTGCAAAAATTAAAGATGCAAGACATAAAATAAAGAAAATACTTTTTTTATTAATATGATTCCCAATAAGATTATCTTTATAAAAGAAAAGGAGTATAATACATCCAATCCAATTGGGGAGTTGGGCATCTACTCTAACAATCTCCCACTTGCCCTAGCTCTAATTGCCCATATATCTAAGGCCCGTCTTCTCAAGATGTCCATCAAATATCTTCTGTGCTAAGGGCTTAGTGGGTCTGCTACATTTTCTGCGCTTGGATTTTTGATGAGATCTTGGCTCTTTTGCTTGCGCTATCGCTCCATTATTATTACAGTAAATCATAACTGGATCAATAATGGATGGAACTACACCCAACCCTTAGATGAAGTTTCTAATCCAAACAGCTTCTTTTGCTGCATCTAATGCAGCAATATATTCAGCTTCAATGGTAAATTCTATAGTCGTCTCTTCCTTGGAACTCTTCTAACTGACCGCACCACCATTCAAGGTGAATGTGTCCGGACATGGACTTTAAGTTATATATATCAGACTGAAAACTAGAGTCTATATATCCCTTCAGTTTTAGTTCTCCATTACCGTACATTAGAAAGATATCCTTAGTCTTTCTCAAGTACTTGAGGATCATCTGAACAAATTTTCAATTTTCTTCCCCTGGATTGGACTGATATCTGCTCGTGACACTCAGAGCATGTGTTATATCAAGCCTTGTACATAACATTGTATATATTATGCTCTCTATTGCAGAAGCATAAGGTATGCGAGCCATCCTTTCTCTCTTTTCAGGTGTCTTTATAGACATAACCTTAGAGAGTGAAACCCCATAACTCATAGGTAGGCATCCTTTCCTGGATTCCTCCATGCTAAACCTTTTTATCACTTTGTCTATGTACAAAGACTAGGATAGTCTGATCACCCTTTTAGATCTATCTCTATAGATCTTTATCCCTAAGATAAAAGATACATCTCCTATGTCCTTCATGAAAAATTGATTAGATAACCAAGTCTTTGTTTACTGTAATATCCCTACATCATTTTCAATGAGTAGGATGTCATCAACGTAGAGCACAACAAATGTAACTGCGCTCCCACTAACCTTTTTGTAAACACATGGTTCTTCCGGGTTCTTATGAAAATCAAATGTGCTGATCATTTAATCGAACCAGATGTTCCAACTCCTCAAAGCCT
Source organism: Paulownia fortunei (assembly GCA_019321725.1). Classification (NCBI taxonomy): domain Eukaryota; kingdom Viridiplantae; phylum Streptophyta; class Magnoliopsida; order Lamiales; family Paulowniaceae; genus Paulownia; species Paulownia fortunei. The sequence goes on from CM033124.1 coordinate 6,666,681, forward strand.
GTTTGAGTCCATAAATAGATCTTGTAAACCTTTTGTTTGCTCCTACTGGATATGAAGCCTTCTGGCTGCTTCATATAGATCTCTTCCTTAATGTTTTCATTAAGGAAAGCGGTCTTCACATCCATTTTCCATAATATGTAAATATGGCCAGCAATATCCGTATGGATTAAACATCGCTACTGTCAAAAAAGTTTCCTCATAATTAATTCCTTGCTTCTGAGTATAACATTTTGCTACCAGTCATGTCTTATAGGTTGCTACCTCTCCATCTACTCCAAGCTTCCGCTTGTAGAACTATTTGCAGCCAATAGGAATAATTCCCTGTAGTGGGTCCACCAAGGTCCATATCTTGTTGGAGTACATGGAGTTCATTTTGGACTGCATAGCTTCTTGCCATTTCTTCGAGTCGATGTCAGACATCGCCGCTTCATAGCTTCTTGGATCATTATCTAAGGGGAGTCCCTTTTCTTTATGCTCTAACAACAAGTTGTACCTCTTAGGTACCCTTAAGACCCTTTCGGATCTTTGAAGAGATTATGCCTCAGAGGGTCCAGCATCAGCTGGTGTGCTATTTACTACGTCAGTTGGAGTGTTTCGTGGTTCTTGAACCTCTTCAAGTTCTATGACATTGCCACTTCCATCTAAAAGAAATTATTCTTCAAGAAAGGTAGCATTCCTCAAAATAAACACCATTTGTTTTGAGGTGTCGTACACATAGTATCCAATAGACTCCTTTGGATACCCTACGAACTTACATAAGGTGGAACTCATATCCAACTTATCTACCACTTACTGCTTCACATAAATAACATACCCTCATACCCTAAAGTATTTATAGAAAGGTGTCTTTCCACACCACATCTCATATGGTGTTTTGGGCACAGCTTTAGATGGTACCCTATTTAATAGGTATGCCGCCATTTCCAAGGCATAGCCCTAGAATGAAAGAGGCAATGAAGTAAAGTTCATCATTGATCGAACCATGTCCAATAAGGTTCAATTCCTACGTTCCGCAACTCCATTGAGTTGGGGAGTAGCATGAGGAGTCCACTTTGAGAGAATCCCATTCTCTTTTACATAACCCAAAAATTATGTGCTTAAGTATTCACCTCCTCGATCAGATAGAAGAGCCTTTATACTTAGGCTAGTTTATTTCTCTAGTTCGGTTCTGAATTCTTTGAACTTTTCAAATACTTTAGACTTGTACCTTAAAAGGTACATATAACCATACCTATAGAAGTCATCGGTAAATGTTAAGAAGTAGTTATAATTTTCACGAGCACTAACACTTAGTGACCCTTTTATATTTGTATGGATCAAATCTAATAGATGCTTAGCTCACTCCACTTTTCCAATAAATAGAGATTTGATCATCTTTCCTTTGAGGTAGGATTCACATGTTGGCAGTTCTTGCTCTTTCTTTAGATCAAGCAACTATGCCAATTTGTTAATCCTTTTCTCATAAATATGTCCTAATCTTACGTGCTACAGGCTCATAGAAATATGATTATCTAATTTTATTTTATTTTGTTGAGTTTTGAAAATGGGGTTATGAGGAGTAACAGTATATAAACAATTTTTCAAAAAAACAGAATAGATAAAATCAGAATGTTTGAAAATAAAACATTCTCCATTGTCAACGGTAAATTTAAAACCTTCTTTATCCAAAATTGGAATAAAGATAATGTTTTTAATAATATCCGGAACAAAATGACTATTGTTTAAAACTATTACACAACTATTTCCAAAAACTAGATTAACGGTTCCTATAGCTAATGCAACAACTCTTGTTCTGTTCCCTATCCTAAGGATTGTCTGTTCTCCATCCAGCTTCCTACTTCTTGTGATCATTTGTAAATCATTGTAGATATGTGAGCCACAACCGGTATCTAATACCTAAGAAGTATTGTTAACAGACAAGTTAACTTCAACAAAATATATACTTGAACTCCTCAGGCTTGTAATATACTCCTTGCAATTCCTCTTCTAGTGCCCTGGTTTGTTGCAGTAATGACACTTGTCATTGGGTTGAAAAGAAACCTTCTTAACACCACATTTTGCCTTCAGCTTGTTGGGTTTAGAGGAACCCTTTCCTTTCTTCTTTTCTTTCTTGGGCTTTTTAAGCCTTTGATTCGGAAGAAAATCCTACAAGCAGAATCGGCTTGTCTTTTTTCACAGTGGACTAAACCATCTTTAACATGTTTACAAGCTCAGCGAGACTAGTCTCCATATTGTGCATGTTAAAGTTGACAACAAAGGTGTCAAATGATGGAGACAGAGACTACAACAGAAGGTCTGAATAGAGTTCATTCTCTATAACGACTCCAAGGGATGCTAGCCTTTAAATAAGGGCTATCATCTTTAATCTATGATCATGGACTGAAGAACCCTCAGTCATATGACATCTGAAAAGCTTTTATGAGATCTGATATCTCGTATGCCAAGTTCTTTCACCATATAACTCTTGTATGAAAATAAGGATGCCATAAGCAGTATCTTGATTTTCATTATGCCTCTGCAACTCATTTGACATCAATACCAACATGTAGCATTAAGCCTGCAGATTATCCTCAACATGATGTAAGTAATTTGCATAATCCTCTAAAGTAACATCCTCCGATGGAACTGAATGAGGCGCAGTGTCGAGGATATATACCCTCTTCTTCGACTGAAAAACTATCTTCAGGTTTTTTAGCCAATCGACAATGTTATGTCTAGTTAATTTATTTTGTTCAAGGATTATTGCAAGTGGATTCTTTGTCATTTTAGTAGAATAATCTACAAAACATACACGAAGTAGAAAATGAGTAAATTATGGAAAAAACATATTCATTTAATATAAGGTCTTTAATATTAAATGTCTCCCACTATTTTCTTCGAATTCCATCACCCCTAATGGAATTTCGAGAAATCAAATTTTCTAGTGAGCTTAAGGTCCAATGGAAATATTTCATACTCCAATTTTATGAGTCCATGAAATATTTCTATTGGTAGTCAACTCTTTGACGATTGTATCGCTATACAACCCTCAAGTTTGTTTTGCCTCACCTCTTCCCATATACCCCAATTTTATAAGCCTATATGGTACTAAGTACCAAACAATACCCATCAAACATTTGTGTAGATAGAGCATCAAGATGTCCCATGACTCATGACTAACATAATGACGATTCCATCCTACGAGCCCTCAATGCTTGGTAGAGATCACAGCTTTCCAACACAAAACCACCCCACGACTCATGACCAGTGATCAAGTGCGGTAGTGGTCATCATGTCTCTACCTTTGATGGTAGGTATGGAACGTTAGGTCCCACCTAACTTGTCCATTTTTGTTTGAAATAGAATTTTCTAAAAATTCTTTTACTTAATTTTAGTAAATTAAGTGGGGTTTAATAATAATCCAAGACCTCATCATAATTTAAATTAGATTGGTTATTTAATGCATGACATCATAATATCATTGCGTAAGCATAAAAGTATTAAATAAAATGCTAAGCATGCATCTAATACACACTTAAATAAATAGATGATCATGAACCAATCCTATATAGTCCATTTGAGCCAAAAATGGACCTAAGGTCAGTATAAAAGTAATAAAATGGAATAGAGCCTATTCTATTACATAATTATATCCCATACAAAGTCTAACCACTTCTTATACATTTATCTTTCGATATATCTCCATGAAATACCTAGGGTAAATTGAGAAAGAATGAGCATATTCAGTTAACATATGAACAATAACTCAATTTCATTATCATATACAAAATTCATGAATGTTTTCCCATTTCCACCTGAAAATAAAAGAAGAACTAAATCATTCCTACATATGCACTTTTACATATATCCCCCTTTTTTTAGTGGCAAACTAGATATTAACAATATATTCCATAATAGCTCGCCTAGTATCCGATATCTGTATATTTTCTTGTGATCACAAATACCATTCATACCACTAAATAAAACAAATAAAAAGGTACATGATCATCACCTAAAACTTAGTCTTGTAATTTCGTATCCCTCATTTTTGCATCTATCTCTTATTAAGAGATTATTATCACTTATCACAAAAATCTATTTAAATACCTTTTATGCCTTTCATCTTAGTCTTAACCTTTCATCAATCTTATTTTGAGCATTTGAAATTGGATCAATTAAAATCAGTCTTACCAAAATATTAATAAACATATAATTCCCCATTTACTCTAATTCATCCTCTGTATAACCCTCAACTCCCATCATAGTTTATGATGTAAAATTTATTTGAATATTAGTCTATTGAGATATTTCATTCCAATGACATCTGTGGTTATATAGATTATACAATATATTCATTTCCTAATAATATCCATCCTTTTTTCAAGTTCAACTCCTTTTAAGTATATAGACATTTCAAGTACTTCAGTTTTGTAATGTCACATGTAGTATTACATAAATAATCTAATTAACTCAAATAGTGTCTAGTAACTTTTCTATATTACATCAAACATATACCAAAACACAATGAGATACACCACTATATACAATAAATAATTTATATCTAAAGTTAGAGTCACTACTGATGCTCAAATCAATTCTCTTTAAGTAATTAGAGATTTCTTCCCACTTAGCGAACCATTCAAATTTCATATACCTGCATGTATGATGAAATAAAGCAATAACAACTATGGAGGAATAATAATATCACTGACCCAGAATCTTTTCTTATTTCTATCACATTTATTGGTCTTCCCTATTTCAGTACAACCTCAAAGTTTTGAATATTTACAAGGACACTTTCTTAAGAAAATTACTAGCCACAAAAATAAATATTGTATTACATAACTAAAAGATCGTATTTACTAAACTGAACAAATAATTTTCTACTTTTTTAGAGTTTCTAAGATCATATTGAAATGTCAATCATATTTCTCCTCATTGTACACTAAGATATCATCAATGAATATTACCCTAGACATACCAATATAGAATCATCAAACAAATTATTCATCATGTATATCAAAATAGTTAAGGTATTAGTCAACCCAATGGCACAACAAGAAATGCATAATTAATTCAAACTTAAAATCAATCCTCAAGATCACAGTAGCTCCTCTTAATTTATCAAATAAACCTTAGTATGAAAAATTATACTTATTACAAATTATTACTCAATTCAGTTGCAATAAATAATACATAACCTCAAGATTCATCTTTCTTCTAAGTGAATATGAAGTGGAGCTTGCTTAGGAGAAGCACTATACCTAAATGTCTTGCCCAATATTATAATAATATCACTAAATATTCATCAAATTCCAATAGGTGTATATGATAAACTAAAAAAGTTCTTACAACTATATCCAGGATAACCCAAAGATCGATAATAACTCTTTCTTACTATTCTCTTTCACGGTAAATGTAGAAAGTTATAATTTGACAATCTTCTTTATTTTTTGCAAATAGTAAACATTTTTCTGCCATGGTCTCCATAAAATTTCTAAATTTTCATCACCTTGAATTTAAAAGTCTTAATAATCCTAAAATAATCCACAATACATAATTCTCAATAAATTAATCTACACAAAAGGTTATATCATAATTCTAGCCAATATAACAAAATTAACCTAAAGCTCTTAAAATATAATTAGTTGATCATGAACTTCCAGATGGAATTAAAATATTGTAACTGAACTCATATATATATCAAGTACCCTATCTAGTCTTATTACACACTTAGTGGATAACAGATAATAAGTAGCTCTAAAGATATAATACCAACTATAAATTTTGTACTTGTTATTACTGATGAGTCTACCTCAACATTATTTTACACAAAATTTTAAAACACATAGCCAATATTATTCATGAAATAAAAAATGAATTATACAACAAATAAAACTTACTGGCATGGTTGTGCTCCACCAGTTTCAGAGATCATGTACATGGACAGACTACAGAACCACAAATTGGGCTTTGATACCACTCTGTAACACCCCCCAACACTGAATATAAATATTGAAATAATAATATTTTTTACATGGTAGCACACATGTGTGCATGTGTATATATATATATATATTTGTCAACTATAGCACTTTGAGAAACAATAAAAGTATTTTCTCACATATAACCTTATATATAGAAAAATCACCATTTATATAAAAATACAATACCAATCACAATCACACTATTCTCAAACTTATTTACTATAAAATTTCTAAAGTATATAGGACACGACATCTCAAAGTTATAATACAATAGACTCAAAAATCAAAATAATAGCCTATATTTTCAGAAGAAGTAAGGACATTTTTCATCTTACAACCCTTTTTATATAGTCAACATTTTACACAATAATAATGATTGTAAAAATTAGAATATGCCCACAACACAACTCAATAGGTTGTCATCCATATACAGTGATCCTTAGAAGCCTCTAGGAGCTCCAACAACCAGCCCAGTAAGCCTCAGAATCTCAGGTATCACCATTCTTAACTACAATGCATGAACTACGTGAGCTAATGCTCAGTAAGTGAAAATCATGCATGATGAAGAGATAATCTAACACATATGAAATGTATTTCTATGAGATCATGACAAAAATGCAAACTCATACATCCAAAACAGTTCATTCAAAGTCATTTTCCATCATTGGGCCCTTGGCCTACCTACTATGTATCGAATAGAGCTCTCAATAATATTAATAATCACATGGCCATAAACAGATTGACACAGTCTTATGGCCATCTCCTAGGTGTTGGGTTCACACGATCCCGAGAGACGTATACGCAGCGGAATTTAAAATTTTTTAAAAAAAACATAAATATATATTACATCACATGTAATTAAAATGAATCCCGAAACCCTTTCGCGATTGTTCAATTGTGCATTTTTTGATAGTTAAAGTAAGAATGTTTTAGAAACTCTTATCTTGATTTGCACTCCGGCTGATGTAGGGATTGAAATAATTCAAATCGTTATTCCTGCATGAAAGTATCTTCATATTCTTCAATTCAAAACCCCTTTGATTGAAATCTGATTCACTTCTAGGATCCCAAATATTATCCCTCTAACAGTATCCACACCTTGGATGCCGACTCGCAACCGAATCCTATGCTATCCTAGAACGATTCGATAATTCTATCCTAGAACGATTTTGTTTGGAACAAGAACACACTAACAATTAGTATTTTAGGTGTTTAATTTAATTCTTAATTCAATAATTAAATCAAGAATTAAACTAGATAAAAGGTTGGTGAACATTTAGAGATTGAAAGGAAATGAGAGACGAATTTTTGGGGATGAAAGAAAACTATTTTTCTTCACAAAAATCTGCAATTAAAATCCCCATAAAAATATACAAGAAGATTGTCAATGAAGGCAACCACAAGTCTTTTCCATATAGAACTCTTTTTCCTTTCTTATCTCCAACTCTTTTGGTAAGTTTCTTTATCCTATAAGGACTTTCCTTTTTCTTTATTACCTCTTAGAAATTGAATTCTCAATTCAACTTCCTCTAGGAATTGGATTACCAATCCAATTTCCTAATGGGCTTTCTACAAGCCCACACCCAATGGGTTTAGGGTTAAGTAATCGATTAGGCTCTACTTTAATTGATCCAATCAATTAAATTAATTCATTTAATTAATTAGGCTCATCTTACTTAATTGATCCAATCAATTAATTAAATATTCAAATTGGGCTTCCTAATCCAATTAGGTCCAATCAATTAATCTAATGAATTAATTAAATTAATTCCACACTTGAATTAATTTAACCCCATTAATTAATCACATTAATTAATTTAATCCAACACTTGGATTAATTTCTAGGCTAGAAATGGACTTGTCCAAGTTTTGTGTGTGACCACTTAGGTTCACTTTAAACTAGCTGTGGGCTCACAACTCTTATGACTTAGTTGAACAATTAATTGTTCTGATTAATTAATCCAATTAATTAATTCTCTTGAAATTAACTCATTAATTCCAAAAACCCACAAGACATGGGAAGTATCTAGCAATGCATCATGACTCATAGTCTAAGGTGAATGTGCGAACCTATTTCAATTATGAATACCACGCAAGTACGGTCCTTCTGTCATCTAATCTCCCAATTGAGCCTAGAGCATGGATGTTAAGTCGAAACCCCATTAGCTCAATAACTATGTTTCCATTCCTAGTAGCTTGACTCAATAATGAATAATTAGGAAACCCCACGTCTAATTTTCATCCAACCTTGGCCAAGGATTTTAGAGTTAAGTACAGTAGAACACATAGGAGATTCACCTATTCATCTAGATAGGTGACGGATCCTTTGTTGGCCATTCATTAATTTTCATACATGAAGATGTTACACCTAATATAATCCCCTTATGATTGTCATGCAATCGGAAAATATATCAAAGTACAACATGTCATGCACAAGATTACCATGATGCCTCAAGTCCTAGGACTAATTCTTGCATTATCATAACGAGAAAATTCTCATTCGACAATAGAATATTTCCAATTGGAAATTTTCAGGTGGGGTTGTTCAGTGTACTTGTTCCCAACAAGCACCCGCATACATGCGCTAGTGTCTCCACACCAATACCTATGGAAGGAGGCATCCTCCTTTTGAGCCTACATCGTATGCGCAAGTTTCAACGAAATCAATGATGTCCCATCTCTTTGATCCTTAACTTGGAATGTTTTAAGATCACAGCCTTAGAGGTATATTCCACGATCACCATCATATGCGCAACCATGCCCCATAGCTATGTGTAATCTAAAGACTTTATCTAATTCTTATGATGAATTTAAGATAAAGATTACCAATTAAATGATATTAATATAAATAAGAATGATTTGCAAGAGTATAAGAATGGCCAGAACAATTGGCACGCCAGGCACTACTCTAACAATCTCCCATTTGCCCTGGAGACAATTACCCTCGTATTAAAGCTCATCTTCTGAAAATGTTCTTCAAATACTTATCTAAAGGGTTAAAACAGTGGGTCTGCTATATTTTCTGCTAAGGCAAATCTTTCCACACTGATGTTGCCTCTACTAATAATTTTCATAACCAGGGTATCGCTAATCTATTTCTGCTTGGATCCTTTGATGAGACCTTGGCTTCTTTGCTTGTGCAATAGCCCCCATTGTTATCGCAGTACTCCAGTACTCAATTAATAATGGTTGGAACTACATCTAATATTTAGATTAAGTTCCTTATCCAAACAATCCATTTTTCCAGCATCATATGCCCAGATGTATTCAACCATGGTGGTGGAATCCATGGTTGTTATAAGTTTGGAACTCTTTCCAACTAACTGTCCCACCATTTAGGATAAACATAAATTTAGACATAGACTTCAAGTCATCTACTTTAGACTAAAAACTAGATGAAGCATCTAAGTTTCAGTTCTCCATAACTGAACTCCAAAAAGAAATCCTTAGTGCTTCATAAGTACTAAAGACCGTCTTTACAGCTTCTAATGCTTTTCGCATCAAGTTGATTGATATTTTGTTCATAACACTCAGAGCATTTCTAATATCAAATCATGTACATAGATTTGCATATTTTATGCTTTCTTTCAAGGATGCATAAAACATGTGAGTCATTATTTCTCTTTCATTCAAAAGTCTTTAGGGACGAGGACTTCTAAAGAAAAATCCCATGACTCATAAATAAGAATCTCTTCTAGGATTCTTCCATGCTAAACCCTTTTAGAATCTAATCTATGTACTTGGATTTAGGATAGTCCAAGCATCCTTTCAGATCTATCAACATAAATCTCAATCCCAATCCCTAAGATGCTTATCCCAAATCTCTCTTGGAGAACTTTGTAGATGACAAGTCTCAATTGACTGCAAATTTCTACATTATCTCTACGAGTAAAATATTGCCAACGTAAAATACAACAATCATCACCATACTCCCACTAACCCTCTTGTACACATATGGCTCATTCGCATTCCTAAGGAAATCAAACCATTTGATTGCTTTAGAGAATCGAATGTTCCACATTCGGAAAATTTATTTTGAGTTCTTAACAGATCTCTAAAGCTCGCAAACTTTTTGCTTGCATTTGTTTGATATGAAGACCTCAGACCACTTAACTTATATCCCTTTCTCAATACCCCTATTGAGAAAGACGGTCTTCATATCCCTTTACCATATCTAGTAGTCGTAATACGTAGATATAACTAGCATACTCTAAATAGACTTTAGCATCACGTCTGGTAAAAAGTATCCTCAATAGTCAACACCTTGACTATAATCATAACACTTTAATACCAGCCCTGCCTTTATAGGTCACCACCTCCCCATGTTCTTCAATTTATATTTGTAGACCCATTTGCAGCTAATGGGAACCATTCCCACTAATAGGCCCACCAAGGTCAAACCTTGTTGGAGTACATATAGTCCATTTTGGATTGCATGGCATTTTTCCAATTTCCGAATTGATGGCATACATCTTTACTCCTTATGCAAATCAATATTTAAAAAGGAGATCCTCCTTGCTGCTCTCTAGCAAGAGACTCTTATCGTATAAGTAGCCCCGAGATCCTTTTAGATCTATTTGGAGTTTGTGTACTAGAAGTTTTAGTAATTTGTTCATACACCATTGCCACTTGTGAGACAAATTGTGGTTCTTGAACTGTTTCAAATTCTATGGTCTAGCAATTTCTATCTAATAGAAATTTCTTCTTCTCAAGAAGGTGGTGTCCCTAGAAAACAAACTCTTTTGTTCTTAGGAACCATAGAAATGGTATTCTTTAGATTCATTTGAATACCACACATATTTGCATAAGCTGGATTCACATCCATCATATCTCCCACTAACTGCTTTAAAGAAGCAGGCCCCTTTATACCTTTAGGTATATATGCTAGGGGTTTTTTACCACATCATATCTCATATGATGTTTTGAGCACCGATTTAGATGATATCCTTACTTGATAAGAATATTATCTATTCTAGGGTAAATTCCTAGAATAAATGAGGAAATAAGTGAAACTCAACTTGGATTCACTTAAAGTGAGAATCTAATTCTCCATTTGATAATCAAGAACTTACCATCTTAGTATTCTCTTCATCGATCACATCGATTGATTTAATACTTTAGCCGATTTAATTCTCTACTTCATGTCTAAATTCTTTGAACCCTTCAAAGGATTTTAGAATAATGAAGTAAGAATAGTTCGCTTGTACACTAACACTTAGTGGACTGTTTACGTCCCTTTGGATCACATCTAAAGACATAGTTTACTCCATTTGTCCCACAAATGGTGATTTGGTCATATTTTCCTAAAGATAAGATTTACAAGTTAGCACCTTATGCAAGTCCAAAAGGTCAAGCAAATGTACCATCTTTTAAACTCTTTCTTTAGAGATATGACCTAATCTAGCTAACCACAAGTATGCACTGTTTTGATTATCTAATTCTTAGATTACTTTGTTGATTATGTAGCATGGAATATTGAGATTGTATAGTTCGTTTGTCAATGTATCAAAGATAATTAACTAATACTATCCTCATTCCATCCAGAGTTAAGTGGATCATTCCTATAGCCAATAAAGCAACACTTACTTTATTCTCAAGCTTAAGGATCGTCCTTTATCTTAGTCTCCATTTTTCTTGTCATCCACTGCAATCCCTTGCAAAGATAGGATCATATCCGATATCCAATATCCAAGAAAAAATTTATCAACCATAATGGTTGATATCAATAATGTATAAACTTGAATTAGAACCCCTTCTAATTCAACTAAGCAAGTCAATACTTGTGTTTCCTCTTTCTATGCCCTAAATATCCACAATGGTGACAAACATCTATATTGAGCTAGTAAGTTTGTCTGTTTGTCTAGATTATCCTATGTAGAATTACTAGCGATAACTATTATCCTATGCGAGGCAGGAATTTAAGCATTCATTCAATTAATAACCATTTATGATATGGTCTTTAATCATAAATATCTCCCACTATTTTATTCAATTTCCATCATCCTCTAGATGGAAATCCGAGAAATCTAATTTCTTAGAGCGCTTGAAGTCCAACTAGCCTTGCCATACACCCCTATTTTATGAGCCCATACAACAGAACTAAAAGGTAGCTAACAACATTAGGAATTGCATCCCCATGCAACCCTCAAGCTATTTTGCCTCACCTCTTCCCATACACCCCAATTTTATGAGACCATATGTACTAAGTGTCAAACATTACCCATCAAACATCCATGTAGATGGAGCATCTAAACGTCCCACGACTCATAGCCAACAATAAAGACGAGTCCACCCTATGGGCATCTCAATGCTTAGTAGTGGTCACAGCTTGCCTACACTTAGCACATCCCACAACTCATGGCCAACGGACTAAATATGGTAGCGTATCGACATGCCACTACTTTTGATGGAAGGCATGGACGATTGGGTCCTACTCAATATTGCCCATTTACGCTTGATATTGAACTAATAAAAGTTCTCAATTTGAAACATTTTCAAGTGAGGATCATACTAGATTTTTCATACAAGGTCTCATCATTTTCTTTTCTTGTTTATTTAATGTTCACTATCCTAATGATGACAAGTATACATCATAAGGAAACATTAAATAAACACAACATGTATCACATACACACTAAAATAAATAGATGATCATGAGCCTTTAATCCTATGCGATCCACTTGAGCCAAATTGGATCTAGGTCAATCTAAGGGTGATAATTAAAATGCAAATAGACCTATCTATTACATAAATATATCCCATACATTCATGGACCTTGTTTCCTCATTTTTTTCTCCGTCTTCATTCAATGTTCTTGTAATGTCCGCCAAATTACAAAAAGATTAACCTCACCGCCTAATTTTACTCTCAATACATTTGCTAAAACTGCAAGAAACCTTAGAACAATTCCAAGGGAAGATACATAGGAGGGAGATAGAAGTACATCAAGAATAAAACAGAGAAAGGAGAGACTCGCAGGTCTTATTTTAATTAAAATCTCAAAATAACCAATTATGCATAAAATTAAACCAATCACATTGGCCTAGGCTCCATGAACATCCAACTAGCATGCTTAACATAAATCATCACATGATAATGAAAATATATAAATTTACCGATTATGTTATGTGCAATTTCTTTCAAATTTGGGATTTTTATGAAAAATGATTATTCAAAAATTAAAATTAACATTTAATTTTAAAATAAAAAATCATAAACTTCACCTAACAATTACGTAACGAGGCGGGCTGGACAACAATTCTACAAGGCTGCTGCCCATTGAGTGGCTGGGCAGACAACCCGTCGGGCCGCTGGGCGCCCACACGTCGGGTGTCAACTGGCCACCCGACGTGTGTGGCTGGGCGCCCGCACGTCTGGTGCCAGTGGGCGACCCGATGCTCAACTTTGGGTGGCCTGCAACCCACCCGCCGTGTGACGTCAGGTAAGAGCGGGCTACCCGATGCCCTACGTCGGGTGGGCATCTGATAGCACTATTGGGTTTGCGTGATCCCAAGACGTATACACAGCGAAATTTAAAATTTTTCAAAAAAAAAATATAAATATATATTACATCACATGTAATTAAAATAAATCCCGGAACTCATTTGCGATTATTCAGTTGTGTGTTTTCTGATAGTTAAAGTAAGAATATTTCAGAAACTCTTACCTTGATTTGCACTCCGGCTGATGTAGGGATTGAAACGATTCAAATCGTTATCCCTGCATGAAAATATCTCCATATTCTTCAATTCAAAACCCCTTTGATTGAAATCAGATTCACTTCTAGGATCCCAAATGTTATCCCTCTAACGATATTCACACCTTGGATGCCCACTTGCAACCGAATCCTATGCTAGTAGTTTTCAATTCGATAATTCTATCCTAGAATGATTTTGTTTGGAACAAGAACACACTAATAATTAGTGTTTTAGGTGTTTAATTTAATTCTTAATTCAATAATTAAATCAAGAATTAAACTAGATAAAAGGTTGGTGAACATTTGGAGATTGAAAGGAAATAAGGGACGAATTTTTGGGGATGAAAGAAAACTATTTTTCTTCACAAAAATCTGCAATTAAAATCCCCATAAAAATATCCAAGAAGATTGTCAATGAAGGCAACCATAATTCTTTTTCATATAGAGCTCTTCTTCCTTTCTTATCTCCAACTCTTTTGGTAAGTTTCTTTATCCCATAAGGACTTTCCTTTTTCCTTATTACCTCTTAGAAATTGAATTCTCAATTCAACTTTCTCTAGAAATTGGATTACCAATCCAATTTCCTAATGGGCTTCCAATTAGGCTCTACTTTAATTGATCCAATCAATTAAATTAATTCATTTAATTAATTAGGCCCATCTTACTTAATTGATCCAATAAATTAATTAAATATTCCAATTGGGCTTCTTAATCCTATTAGGTCCAATCAATTAATCTAATTAATTAATTGAATTAATTCCACACTTGAATTAATTTAACCCCATTAATTAATCACATTAATTAATTTAATCCAACACTTGGATTAATTTCTAGGCTAGAAATAGACTTGTTCAAGTTTTGTGTGTGATCCCTTAGGTTCACTTTAAACTAGCCGTTGGCTCACAACTCTTGTGACTTAGTTGAACAATTAATTATTCTGATTAATTAATCCAATTAATTAATTCTCTTGAAATTAACTCATTAATTCCAAGAACCCACAAGATATGGGAAGCATCTAGCAATGCATCATGACTCCTAGTCTAAGGTGAATGTGCGAACCGATTTCAATTACGAATACCATGCAAGTACGGTCCTTCCGTCATCTAATATCCCGATTGAGCCTAGGGCATGGATGTTAAGTCAAAACCCCATTAGCTCAATAACTATGTTTCCATTCCTAGTAGCTTGACTCGATGATGAATAATTAGGAAACCCCACGTCTAATTTTCATCCAACCTTGGCTAAGGATTTTAGAGTTAAGTACAGTAAAACACATAGGAGATTCACCTATTCATCTAGATAGGTGACAGATCCTTTGTTGGCCACTCATTAATCTCCATACATGAAGATGTTATACCCAATATAAACCCCTTGTGATTATCATGCAATCGGAAAATATATTAAAGTACAACATGTCATGCACAAGATTACCATGGTGCCTCAAGTCCTAGGACTAATTCTTGCACTATCGTAACGAAAAAATTCCCATTCAACAATAGAATATTTTCAATTGGGAATTTTCAGATGGGGTTGTTCAGTGTACTTGTTCCCAACAAGCACCCGCATACATGCACTAGTGTCTCCACACCAATCTCTATGGAAGGAGGCATCCTCCTTTCAAGCCTGCATCGTATGCGCCAGTTTCAACGAGATCAATGATATCCCATCTCATTGATCCTTAACTTGGAACGTTTTAAGATCACAGCCTTAGAGGTATATTCCACAATCACCATCATATGCGTAACCATGCCCCATAGCTATGTGTGATCTAAGGGCTTTATCTAATTCTTATGATGAATTTAAGATAAAGATTGCCATTTAAATGATATTAATATAAATAAGAATGATTCACAAGAGTATAAGAACGGCCAGAATAATTGGCACTTCGGGCACTACTCTAACACTGGGATCACTAGAGTTCCACCTTCTGTCTTCCCCTGTGATCCTCCAGAAGTCTTCTCACTAGCGGTGTCAATAAGAACACAGTCAAGTGATCTACCCTCTCGTGACCACCAGAGGCACACCCCTATCCACCACTTTGATCCTCCAAGAAGTAATACTCGCGGCGCCCCAAAATATTATATAAATAAGCCACACCAGCCTCGGTACACTAGTAGCGGTCAATCAAAATATTTTCTTTATGAAAATAATGTTATGCATGCAAAATCTCAACTTTGAGCCTGTGTTATGCATGCACGTGTAAATATTAATGAATGTCATGTTCAATGACATAACAGATCCCATGTCCTATCATCCAAGCAATGTAGACACTAAGATATTTATAATACTCATCAAGACACTCATCAAGATACAAGGATCATATTTAATATAAATAAGGCAAGAAATACTTTGCCCATGCATTGTAGTTGCAAATGGATTTTCACTTACCTTTAATCGGTTGTGTTTTACTTCTAGGTTCTTAAGTATTACTCCCCTACCCTAGATGTGAAACAATTAGTAAAAATATAAGATATCAATCATCATCCTCAATTAACAAGTTCATTATACCTAATGTAGTATAAAGTTATTAAATCTCAATTTAACTAAACAACCTTATCACTTAGAAACTATAACCGAATACAACCTTTTACAAACCTTTATTCCGCATCTTAAATGTATACTAACCTCACTTAATTGATACAACTCTTATAACATCTTCCTAAATGTTAGGGATCAAATGCACCACATCTATGCTGGAACATGTTAATGAACCAAATGAGATAGATTCACAACTTCACATTTTCTTGCTACCACATTAATTTGCATGATAATTTTGACACCCTTAGACATATTCATTCACTCCCCAATTTTTATCACACCTAGATAACATAAAAAATAATGTAAAAATGTCATATAATGGCTAAAACACATGGATATAGCTTCCCAAGTTCAACTCCCTTCACAACATACTAAAACAGATTTTTCTTATCGTGATAGTTTTGCGCACTTCATGACATTAATTGTGTTGGCACCCTTAAATATATTCAATCACTCCTAAATTTTCAGCACACTTAGATAACATAAAAAAAGAGACAAAAAGGTCATATTCTTTCCAAAACTCATGGATTAGCTCCCCTAATTCAGTCTCCTTCATAGTATACCAAAACAGATTTTACTACTTTGGCAGTTTGAGTGCTTCTCCAATATCATCCTCTATTTTAATTTCTAATTGATCTAAGTTCATTCCAATACTCTTAATCATATATGAACATGTAATGGTAATAATTATGGGTTTTATTCAGCATACCATACCTGTTTGAAGCCTAAAACACAAGAAAATAATAAGGTGATAGTTTCTGCCACAAGTATTTCCTATTAAGTGTTTGTCATCAAAAACCCTTTCTTTGTTCACCAAAGTCTAACTAAAAACTTCCTAACACTTTTTTAAGAGATATTGAAAGCTTAATAAATAATAAACCCATTCAAAATAATCTGAAAATCAAAGGTAATACCATAGAAAAGTGTTACCTTTCAGATTTTGAGGTTAAACTTGATGGTAATCACTTTTCTTTTGCTTTTTTAGCTTTTATTTCAACTTGGAATCAATTTGGAGCACTTGGAGACCTTAAGTTGTGTGTTTGGAAGCTAAAAATGGCTGAAATGAGGGTTTGGTCGTGGCTTAAGGGTGAAGGATTTGAGGTGTTAGCTTGAGATGATAGCTTAAGTTTAATAAGAAAGCATGAGATGGCAAAGCTTGAGGTGTCAAATGGTGGTTTAAATATGATATTATACATAACTTACACAGCTCTAATCTGGTGTTTCCCATCATTTATTCCTTTATTTACAACCTATTTTAATTTTCATACGAATAATAAATTCTACCCTAATTTCTTAATTATTTGTTCGATCTTTAAATCGATTGACGTTTGATTCTTAAATAGATTGTCTAGTTTTCATTTCTAAAATCATATGCATATATGGACCTGAAATATGATACTTAAATCAAATTATATCATATTTAATATTCTAAGTATTATTAGTTTATGGATATATACATTTAAAACACCTTGATCTAGTTGAATCGAAACATATTAGCTTATTAGTAATACCTTTAATTACTTCTAAAATTATTACATATAACCTATTAATATCTAATAGATTAACCAATCTATTCTTTCACTTATCTAAATATTAAATTTCTTAATTAGGTTATAAGATCTTAACCACTAATATCATGTGAAGGCATTATAGGTCTAACGATTAAGAATGCTACATAAGATGCCATGTAAATATTAATCCAAATTAGCATGCAATGCATGAATCACATTACCCAAGTGAGTAGTGTGAGGATTGGGTATTACAATGTATATCAATTTTAGGAAAATATTTTTTGTTTTACCACCCTGGGCCAAAATTATCTCAACATGATGCACAAAATGTCAATATCGCCCATATGGGGCTAATATTTTATTATTCATATTGCATATTTGCATTCATAATATATGTGTGGATAAATTTATATTTTATTCATGATCAGTAAATTTTTATTATGCCTTTTATTCAGTAGGAAATGATTACTAGCCTGAATTGCAAAATTTTTAATTTCGCTGAGTATAAAGAAATAATAAATTATTTACTTGGATCTAGAATAAAATATTGGACCTCTACTTATGTGTTTTGCGTAATTAATTTAGAAGTTTTAGACCAACTCACCAATTTTACTTTTAAGCCAATTAAGGATAAAACGGACAAGTTGTCCAATATTATCGCGACTAGGTTCACAATATGGAAGTGGACTAAGATTAAAATTTGCGCTTTAATTTGTTTAAGCCACAAATACAAGATTTTATGTTGCAAAATATTGTCACGACTTAGGTGCTGACAATATACTAATGGATCAAAAGTCACGTTTGAGCTTTAATTTGTTTTAACTACAAACACGAGGACTTAATAAAAGAGTTTGAGCTCTATTTTGTTATATGAGTTTGCTCACAATTTAAAAGTTCTAGTTGACCCAAAGTCGCTTTTTGAGCTGACTTATAAATATTACTAACATATTTTCAATAATAATTGCCTAACTTAAGGCTGATTGTTTAGAGTCAAAAAATGTAAAAGTAATTATTATTGTCGCTCATGTTGACCAATATAAACCAACTTGGGTTAGTGTTGGAAAAGACAAAAATAACTTAACAAGAGCAAAAGTTAAAACTAAAACTGTAAATTTGATCTAATGAAGTGACAAGATGTGTCACCTTAGTGATAAAGGCAACTTACCGCCAATAAATGTCAAGTGCAATGATGAGATTGGTCACTTCACTCATAATTATATTGAGATGAAATTTGACTACTTGATGGATAGTAGAAGTTGATGAAACATAGCATGAAATTAGAGATTGAGCAGACTATTGTCGAGTGTTATGCAGCCATGTTTGTTTAAATAGCATACAAGATGAGGCATTATGAGTTCACAGTGTTATATCAAGCTCAGTAAAAGGCATGAGCTATTTTTCAAGTTCAACAATTAATGTGAGCTTCTCCTTGGAGATGTACAAAAGGTACTAAAAATAGTCTACTGAACTGATGTACTTATAAGACATTGGTTGAGCGAGTAGATTTGTCTATCTTCCATGTAAGAAACCTTTTAGGTATAGGTCATGTTTGTGATGCGATTGGCTAAAGGTATTATTTCTTGTACTTCTTCCATGATTTTTTGTTTTAATTATATCGTGGTATACGAGATTAGGAGGATGACTATATTAGCTGGAGGAAGCTTTATTGGCTAACTTGTTAAGGTCAACCTTTCTCTGAATAAGTTTTTCTAGCAAGAAAAAGTCTGCTGGAAGAAAGAAAAAGGGTTATTTATCCTCTAGAACTAGTCCTCTAAAACCAGTGCGAACTTATGAGTGTGAGGTACTAAATAGTGAATTTTATTTTCTATTCTTTACTATTCGCACTGTAAGCTAGTACACTCCAACTCTCATTAGTCAGAAGAGCCAAATTATTTAGAGCAATTCTTGATAGAGAAATAGAACTACAAGGAGTATGAACATTAAAGTTCAACGTGGTAATAGGAAGCGAGAATAATGTTTAAATAGTTTGGACATATGTGTGGGGAAAATAGAATTGCAATTTGAAGGATGATTCTAAACATTTCATAACTAAATGAGCTTGAGAAGAGTGATGAATCAAACACTTCAAAATGACTTGATTGATATGAAGGCACAAATTGATTTGTATCTCAATTAGAATGATGCAATTTTGATTGTGGCCTACATAATGAAAATTGTGCCTACAAGTGAAGTCTCCAACCTTCAATGAGTTGAGATGCGCAACAAGCCCAAATTAGTGGGTTTATGCCTATTTAATTCAAGGAGTTAGGTTCTCAAAAGTGATGAACACCTTGATGGAGAAATTATAAAAAATTAAGTCGCACAGTGTAGATTTCCTCAAAGAGGATTTACGAGTATATGAGAAGTCAAATGAAATCTTGTGCTATATGAGTTGCAAGATCCTTGAAGAGGCGCTCAATTTTCTAATAAGGATGATATATTTTAAACTCATCTAGCAATCGTTGGGATAGAGGGAGCGACCCTAAGTCGGTAGGAGTATCTCACTTGAAAATGACTCTCATATTCCACAAGTAAGGAGTTCACAAGAGTTGGTCCCCATCGTCTATATGAGATTAACTGGGTATCCTTCATGACTACTTTTGTGGATGTTGATAAGTCAACTTAGACTTTTGACTTCACTTGATCCTTTAAAGAAATAGTTGCTATGAAGGAAAAGATAAGCTTAATAACTAAGAACAAAGTCAAGAGTTGGTTGATCTTCTGTTTGGGTGCAAGACCATTAGAAACATGTGGTTTCTAGAGGTCAAGTGCAATGTAGATGAGTTGATTAACATCTGAATAACTCAACCAATAGCAACATGTTTACATGTAATTATGGAGCATAATTTATTAAGTGGTAAGATAACCTCAATTCGCCAAGATTCTATTAGTTATTGCCACTTTTGTCTAGTTTTATCCTGGACGATTGAGGTTTACATATATAAATAAGGAGTGGACAATGAGATCTATGTGGATCGCCTAATGAATTCAATAAGTAAGGCAAGAGCGCAAAGATTGCTGATTGAGAAGCTCCATTTGTAACTTGAATTATCATCCAAATAGTGGTGTTATCGATTTCATTAAGTTATCACTCTAATAGGCTTACGAAGGTCAAGTAAGATCACTGAATATATGTCAACATAAATAAGAGAATTTAATTCTCACATATTTGGGCAATAATATGATGGATAGAAGGGACATGAAAGTGTCACCACTTAGTAGTGGTTATCCTTTATATTTGAATAGATATAGAAAAAGTAGATGTATACTTGGTATTGTGATATTGAGTTTTTGTGTACATCTCACCATTCCTACTAACACTTCATGGTCAAAGAGTATGTTCTTAGTTAGATTAAAATTACTTAAGATGGAAAAAAAAAAGAAATGCTAGCCAGTATTATGCAAGCACTATGGAAGATTTGATGTGCACTGGTGTGTACTCGACTAGTACTGTGCTTGATAATTAGATTACTGGTGAGTGGATATCAAAGTAATCATTGACACAAATAATGTGATGCTATCAAGTGGATGCTTAAATATTTTAATAGAGTGGTATTTTGAAAGGATGTGCACATATTTGTGAGGCTTTTATTGTCTTTGTAATAATAAAGCCACGTTGATGTATACTTTAAGTGCCAAGTATTATTGGACTAAACATATTAATACCAGTCACCCCTTTACTTAAGAGAGTATTGCACAAAATTAAATTATTCTCAGGCATATTTCTACGAGTGGTTTGATCGCTTATCCCTTGCCTCTGTATGAAGATATGTTCCAAAGGTATGTAAGTAGTACGAGATTACGCAGAATTTGATTTATAAGGCCGGTGAGAATATATTGTGATTAATGAGTTATATTTGTATTCTCATTATGAGTTTAGTATTGGATTTGTGAGTTATCACCAGGCTTTGATTGACCCTCTCACACGGGTAATTGCCTTAGCACTGTGATAGTGAGTAGGATGAGACTTAAAGATCGTGTCACATAATTGAGGTTTGTGAATGATCGTCTTTGCGCTTTGAGCAATGAGGAAGGTTAATATGTATAACTGAGAGTTGCCTTAGCTTAGAGGCTAGGATGAGATCAGAGTTGATCGATTGTGAAGAAGTATGTCCAAACTTCATAAAAAGCATGTTCTTTGCTGAACGTGCAAACTGCAAAAAGGCATTTTGGATAGTGACTTCTGATGGTGCGTAGGTCAAACGCTTGGAGAGCGACTGGACTTAAGTTCATAAGATGTTTAGAGCGTGACATGTCCAAATTGAGGGGGAGCTCCATCTAGCATGTGTTCATACTACATGTGCTTTGAGACGACCTTATATGGAAAAGCGACTTAATAGGTCCCTGCTTCATTACTATGTAAGCCCATATTGTTTTTTGTACCCTTTGGAACTCTGGACTTTGTCATGAGGTATAAGCTTGATGACACTACTTTAACATGTTTCCAATGGACATGCATGATTTGGTCTGTTGGAGCATGTCTAGGAAAGTTGTCAAAACTAAGCTGATTGGCATGAGAGGCCGAGAAAGAACTAGGTTGATAACGCACTTATGTTCTATGGTTCATAGCCTGGGCGACTATGTCAAAATGTGTTTGACTAGTCATGAACATAGATATATATTTGAGTGGGTCAAGCATGCTCTATTTATTTCATTCAGGGATCTAGAAATGATTGATTAGGTGTGACCACTTGGTTTGGGGTACACAGCTTGCTATTGAGTTGTAGGGTTATGTTAGTTTGGTGATGACTTAATATAACTCTCCTCACCTATGCTTTCTTGCTTGGTCGCACACCTTATTTCCTGTATGAAGGGACTAGTGTGAGATTAATTGTATGATGATGAGATTTGAGGAGATCGATTCAAATATGTATGAGTGGGAGATGTTGAAAATTGGATTGGGTATAGAAACCCTTAACACAATTGGCATCCATATTTAGTTGGATGTCTACATAATTTGAGTGGGATTGAGTTTCCTAACTTGAGTGGGATTCTTCTTTGAGCAGGAATATATATTTCTAATCCCCATCCAACAGAGTATGTGAATGAACGTAATTCTCCCAAAACTCTCTCCATATCTCTCCTAAAATTTTTCTCTACATTCTTTTTTGGAGCATCACCATAAGCTCCAAGGATTTGAGGTGTGTAATTGAGTGAATAACTTTAGTAGTCATTCACCACCAATAAGAAATATATGTTTGTGATTTGATCAAAAGGAGGCTGGTAGATGAACTTGATTTAGGATACGTAGATCAACAATCTATTGCATATAGGTATATTTGATTCACATTAATTATATACATATTTAATTCATATTATATTATTGATTAATTTTCTTACAAAATTAACTGAACCATAGACTCCATAGAATGGGGTATGAGATATTGAGGCTGAATTTTTTCATACAAGGTATATGATATCTAATTGAAAGATACAAACTTTGAAGAAAATTCTCCCACTAGGAGTGGGAGATGCTCTAAGAGCGTGTATATGGGTATAAGAACACATAGATACACACAGTCACACATTTTTATGTATGTGTATGCTCTCCCTCCCTCTTTTCTCTTCTTGTACACAGTCTTGAACTATCATCAAGTTCAAGAGTTAGAAAATCACAAAGAGGTGTGTGGTTTTCCAAAGTATATTGAAAAGAGTTTTGAGTGTTTTAATTAAATCATATTTACAAAATACGGCTACTTGTATAGGATGGATTCTCGTATAGACATTAGATGTGTGGATCAATTTTAATCGAATTGGTTTGAAATTCTAAAGTAAGTCAAATCCATGAAACGAGTTTTAGAAGGGTCTAAAGAATTCTAATAAATTTTTAAATCAGTTAAATAGGGTCTTGAAAGATCTAACATATTGAAAAGAGTTTTGAGTGTTTTAATTAAATTATATTTACAAAATACGGCTACTTGTATAGGATGGATTCTCGTGTAGCCATTTGATATGTGGATCAATTTAAAAGAATTGGTTTGAAATTCTAAAGTAAGTCAAATCCATGAAACGAGTTTTAGAAGGGCCTAAAGAATTCTAATAAAATTTTAAATCAGTTAAATAGGGTCTTGAAAGATCTGACCATTTTAGAATACCCAAATTTAGCAATGGGAGGTTGAGGTGAAACAAATTTGTATCATAGTCCTCTTCATTAGCAGGAGAGTTGAGATATATATCATTTATTACTATTTAACAAATCTGAAATTGCACAATCAATCTCGCCGTGATAGGAATAAGATAAGTAGGCATATTAATTGCATTTGATTTGATTATTTCTTTTTTTTAAAAATGAATTTTTACCATACTATATATTTCAAGGTTTACGAGAATTGGAGGGATTCTTGGATTGTGAGTAAGCAAGATGTAGATGTCGGGGTGATTCATAGGTGTTAGAAATCATGTAAATAGATGTTGATGATGACTGAATATGAATATATCTACCCAAAATTATTTTAAGCTTTTCTCGGTTAAGAAAAATAGTAAGGACTAATTCAAATACTTATGAATCAACAAATTGAGAAGAAAGCACTAGAATCTGAGACAGCTAAAGAGCATACTCAATGAGTATGGCAAGCAATAAAGATGAAGCTTAGTATCAAAGGAATGGAACCACCAAGAAAGTGGTATTGATGACATGTATATAAGGGATGCTCAGTTTAATTTAGAACTACTAAGTAGTATTGATAGCATGCATATAAGTCAAGAGATACTAAGAGTTTAATTTACCTACCAAACCAAATTAAAACTAAAATTTTAGATTGTAATGCAGTCAAATAAAAAATTTCAATATGTTATTTGATTTTTTATTTATCAAATTTTTATTGTTCGGTTCGATACTTATATTTGGGTTCGATTTATTGAACCCAATCAAATACTATTTTTTTTTATATTTTTTATTTTATTTAAATTTATGTTTGAATTTAGATTTTTGACTTTGACGGTTTGACCTTTCCTTATTTCCCAATTCCATAATCCAGATTTCTCCCAATTCCATAATCCAGATTTCTCTTTTCGTCTCATCTGTTTCCCCTTTTCCAGTTCGCTTCTTCTTCCTTCTGAATTTTAGACCACTGCCATTGTCTCCACCAACTCGATGCTCTCCTGACCGGCCACGAGCCATCACCACCGTGTTTCTACCTCATTACAAATTCACAGTTCAGCCACCAGCCACCGTCCATCTTCCCACCCGCCGCCTCACGCTCCTCATTAGCCGCCATCGTTAGCCATTTTTAGCCCACCTGTCGGCCATCACTATTAATATTGCTAGTTTTTGTGTTGGATAAGCTATAGCCTATCAGACAAGGAACCAACAATAGCACTGCAAGTGGGAAAAAACGGAAAGATCTCTCCATTAGGCTTAATTTAATTTCTAAAGTAATAATTATGTGGGCAAACAAGAACTGGAGCTATTCCCTATACATATGTGGGAAGGGAAGAACAATTATTTTCAAGTCAAGTCAATGGCAGAACTTCATAAATTTCGAGTAACAATTTCTCTGTCCCACTGAATTTGTTTAAACACACTTTTGGTCAAGTCAAGGCAAGTCAGTGTTTTATCACCACATATAAGTTTCATATTATTAAGACAATAATTATCATTTGTTAAGTGGCGTTGTTTTTTTTCTTCCTTTTATATCTTATTTTTCAAAGAAATATACAGAAAAAATTGGGAATCGAAGATGACTAAGGTGAAAGTGAAAGGAATTTGGTAGTCAAGTCCAGATTCATACAACAAAGAAGTTTGTATGGAAGTCCATGTCAAATTAATACAAATGTAGCGAACTACTTGTGTGGAAATATCGACTGAGGTAGACTAATTTTGCATAATATCTACAAACCAGTGGTGCAAATTCAATCATCTTTCAAATACAAACTCATTTTAATCATTTGGTTTGTTTTATTTCTATATGTAAAACTGTGTAAAACACCTCAAATACTGAATGAGAAACATAGTCTGAATAATTTTTGTCAATCCGTAATGATCTACTATTTTTACTTTGTAATATGACGACCATAATCATCTTGTCAAATTGATTGAAAGACTCGACTAATGTAAAAAACTTAAGATGCATTACTGATTTTTCTAGTCCCTTCAAGGTATCATCAATGCATGAGAAAGAGTCAGTCTTCATTATCGCATGAATCCAATTAATATTGGTTAACTTTCTTTGAAGTGTTTCAGTTGTTAGTTGTTAAACTTAAAGTTTGATGGTCTATTGAAATAGATGTATCTTTTTATAGTTGGTTAGATGGAAAAATTATTTTTTTCTTCTTGTATGTTAGCCTATTTAGAGATTTGATTTTTTTTTATTTTAAAATTTTGAATTTTATCCTTTAAATGGAAAAAATTTAGACATTTAGAGGATGTTTGGAAATTCATTTCAAAAAGAATTTTAGATATGAAAATCCATTTGTAAAAAAGTTATGTGTTTGGGAATTATTTTTGAATGAATTTTAAAATAAGTCAATTCTCCAAAAGTCCATTTTATAGAAATGCAAAATTGTGACTTTTAAATTTCTTTTGTTACACTTCTACTAAATGGACATTAAAGTACATTTATACCAAACACTTAACAATACTTATAAACACTTTTTGAATAAAATCATATTAAAAAATTCATTTTATAGATGAACTTTCATTTCAAAAGTATTGTCAAACATTCTTCTGATCTGTTAAAGCGGGTAAAAGTGACTGGCTACACTGACTAAGAAGGAGATTTGGGGACAAATTAATTTTGGAGGAAAAATTGCTAAGTTGGACGCCTAATTTGAACATGAGAGGAAAAAAAAAATATTGGTATTTAGGGCATATATAATACATTCAAGTTTAATTTTTTCCTCCACTAATTCTTATTTTCTCTTTTTACAATTTACTTTTTATCTCATTTTTTTTCTTTTTTTCTATTTTATTTTATAAAGTTGAATTTTAAGTATTTTTTTTTAAATGTGAAACTTATTAACATTTAATAATTTATTTAAATTTACAGTAAGTAATTAAAAATATTAAATTTACATTATTTTTTTCTTGCCAATCATTAATGATCTACTATTTTATTTTTTAAAGTTTAATTTTAAGTATTTTTTATTTTTAAATATGTCATTCATTAACATTTAATATTTTATTTAAATTTATGATAAGTAATACTAGTTTTTTCTAACCAATTAAATTATTTTTCTCAAGTATTAAAATTTGTTAACATTTAAATATTTATTGCATTTTTGTTATAAGTTATTTGAAATATAATAAAAATCTATATTCTTATGCAATGATTATCAAATTTATGTACATTCTAGTTACATTAACTTTTTTAAAATTTAATTAATGAAAGAAGAATAAATCTATTGTGCCAAAATACCAAATTGGCTTTGATTTTTTTTTCCCCTGCAAACTTGTCCACATAGGCGTCCAACTCAGTAATTTTCCCTCCAAAATTAATTTTTTTCCCAAATCTCCATCCTAATCATCTTAGTCAGTCACTTTTACCTGTCGTAGTAGGTTAGATGACTAAATATTTGAGTTTTTTCCACTTAAAGAATAAAATTCAAAATTTTAAAATGAAAATTACCCGATCTCTAAATAGACCAACTTAGAAGATGAAAAAAATAATTTGGCCTTAGTAAGATCATAAAGTAACTAAAGAAATCACTTTGCTAATACTCTCTTCATTCTAAAATTAATTAATTTATTTGATTCGACAAGAAATTTTAAATGAGAGTTGCAAAAATATATAAGTTTGGTATAATTTCATAATATTATCATTGAAAGTAGTGGTTCATAGTTAGTGGTGCCACATCATTACTTTTAAGTGAAATAATATTTTTGAAATAAAAAGTATTTCCAGTTTGAAAATGTAATTGTATTTTGAGATGTCCCAAAATGAAATTATAACAAAAGAGCGTGGATAAAGGGAGTAATTTACATTAATTTCACTGAAATAATAATTTTTTTATGCTGCAATTTATAGTGTAAATAATAATACGAAGACATAAATTGAACTACATATGTATTACCTTGTTTATAATCGTAGAAAATATAACAGTAATCATTAGTGTGTATGATGGTTGTGATGGTATTTTGATATTATATGGAGTAATTATTTAATAATGTAAAATGAAAAATGGCTAAATATAAATGTCCATCAAGTGGTGGAGCCAAGATTTTCAAGTTTGAGAGAGAAGGGCTATTTAGGGTGGGAAGAAGATGGCAAGAATAAAATAGTAATCTGTGACAAATTTTATTTTTTTTAAGTTTTCACGTGAAAAACATTTGTGGTATCCAAAGAAGGAGGCTCTACCCCTATTTCTACCAAAGGTATTTAGTTTCTCGTAGAAGGTAATGAATAAAATAGTTATATGTGTCAATATCTTAAGTATTGATATTTATAGAAATTGTCATTTTCTACAGTAGATGGGTGTTGCAAAAAATTTTGTAAGAGATATTGCAATTGTTAAATTGGTTTTATACCTTTAATTTAAATACTTTTAACTTGATATTTTCTTAGACTTCAAGCATTTTTTATTTTTTTATGTGTTTTATATGTTGTTTATAGAAAAATTAAAGTGGTAAAGATGTCCAAGAAATCCAAAAAAAAAAAAAAAAAACTTAGCCAAAAACTCCAAAATAGAGGCGTTAGAGCTCCAATTCAAACTTTAGACAAGTTTTGTATTTTGTGTATAATGTTGTGCTTCGATGTTCAATTGATGTGATTCTTGATGTTTTGAAAATCTAAGAGATAGAGCTACAACTTTTATATTACCACTTAGTTCAGTTCAATCGTTATAAAAGAGAAAAATTAGGTTAAAAAGTCATCACTAGGTTGAGAATTTCAGCTGTAAAAATCCAACAAACAGGAATACAATTCATCAGAAGATACTTAAAGCCAATTCATTTGAGAAATAGGTCAAATGGTCGAAAGTTTAGAGTCACAATGCCTGATTTTGGGGCTGCAACACAAGTGGTAAAAATTAGGTAGTATACTTAGCAGTTTTTAGCACAACGACACTCAATTCAAAGGTTGCGGTGCCACCTAACAAGTTTGTGCATTAAAAAGGCTTCAAACATGGATTTGGGGGAATAAAGGAAAAATAAAAGACTTGGGACTCTTCCAAAATAACTCGGCAATTTGAAAAACACAAGAAGAAGATTATAGAATAAGGAAGAGACTCCAAGAACCCAATTGGAGGTATCAAAAATCTAGACACAGAGAAGATTTCCTACTTATGATTCTTGATTTATTTTCTCTCTTTCTTTTCTTTCTTCAGCCACGAACAAGAAATTGTCTAAAAGGTTTTTGGTTCTAGCTATGAACTAAATTCTAGTTTCCAATGGATGATGTAACCTATGTTGGATTATATACTATGATTTTCAATTCTACAACACAAGGACATTGGAGGTCATAGGAGCTGCTCATTGACATCAGAAACAACTTGTGTAACACCCCTTAACCTAACTGCAGAACCTAAACGAACTAATACAATTAAGTCAAGAAATGTTAACTTTTTATCAATACTAGAGTTATGGTTTTAATAAAAATTCCCTGTTTGGCTATAAGAGAAAGAACTTGAATTCATTTGTTGTTTTATTTTATTTTAAACACACCATATGCATATTTCAAAACTGAGTACATCTGCTTACAAAACCATAATAAAGCGGCTTTATTTAAAAACAAAACAACTCAAAGCATGGCATATGAACAAATCTCTGTCCGGCCACTCTAGAGACTCAGTCAACCTCTAAACCTGTACATTTCCACCTCCATCACATGAATCTAATGAGCTAAAGGCTTAGTAAGGTGAAACTGATGCAATAACAAATAACATATATACACATCTCAAAAATTATAAAATACATTATTCTATTTAATAACTTTCATTCATAAATTATTCTTTAGGGCCCTTAAAGTGTGGTACCTAACTAATAGCAATTGACCGTATTTTTGAAATCTGTTCATAATGATTGGTCAGCTGATGAGTTTGTGCATTAAAAGGGCTTAAAATACTAATTTGGGGGGAAAAGTAAAAAATAAGAGACTTGGGACTCTTACAAAATAACTTACCAACTTGTAAAACACAAGAAGAAGGCTAGAGAACAAAGAGAAGACTCTAAGAACCCAATTGGAGGTATAAAAAATCTAGACGCAGAGAGGATGTCCTATTTTTTATTCTTGATTTGCTTTCTCTCTTTGTTTCTTTCTACAACCATGAACAAGAACTTGTCTATAAGTTTTTTGGTTCTCGCTATGAACTAAATTCTAGTTTGTAGGGAATGATGTAACCTATGTTGGATTTTGTATTTTGATTTTCAATTCATGCTATGTCAAGGTCCTCAATTTATTTTTGTTATCTTATTTTGATTGAATTCATGATTAATTGATTGTTAATCTTCAATGTTTAGCATATAAAATTCGGCACTCATGACAGGAAATTTTATGCATGACCATAGGATAATACAACTTAGGAATTCATAGAGTCGAGAGACTTATGAGCCCTTTTGAAATTTTATTGAAAAATTCATTGAGTTTTGATATAATTTTAGTTATAAGGTTGTTATAGAGATATTGAAATCTGAATTAGAATTCACAATCACTTGGCACTTAAGAGAGGGATGGATTACTTTAGGGATTCTTGACTTATAATTGTTGATTTGAAATTGATAAATTATATTAGTGAACATAGGTAAAAACTAGGTGATCATACCTCTAGAATTAATTGCTTATTCAGTGTTCGATAAACTATCCAAGTAATTTTTTTCAGTAAAATTATAGGATTATCTAGTTTTATTAATTACAATTCTTGTTTATGTCATCTGAATAAAGTTAGAATTATTCTAATTATAGTATACAATGTTAATTAGATTTCAATCCTTGTGGATACAACAACACTTTTCACTTCACTATACTAAAACTTGACATCGTACACTTGCGGTAAAAAATTCAGCAAACATAAATATTGGCATTATAGGATTTAATAAATTAAAAGGTTTAAATTAATTTTATTTAATCTGTGCAAGTTTCAATAACTTAGAGATTTCAAGATACTTATTTAGAGTGTTATGGGGAAATAGAATTGAGATAAGCATGCTGAAAATCAAATATGATTGATTTGATGTGATAAGGAAATAGAAGATCTTCAAGATAAGGAAAGAAATCAACTATTTTAACTTATCCTTTTATACAACAATCAATACCCAATTTGGTAGAATTTTCTGGCATAAACGTGATGTACATATTCAAGTCTCTACATAAAGAAACTAAGTGAATAAACAATATAGTGCCACCAAGTGATTCAAAGCGTGAGGCGAGTATACTCTCATACATTTATTGGGAGAAAAAGGTGAAAGGTCTTCAGGAGATGAACTTATTAGCTACCTAAAGGAGTTCAGAGTTGGAGGGAGTCCAGCAATGCTGATTACTCATTTATATTCTTTGGAAGAAAAAGGTGAAAGGTCTTCGAGAGATGGCCGCATCAACCATTTGAAAGAGTTCAGAGTTGGAAAGAGTCTAGCTGTACAAAATTAAAGTCGAGTATAGCTCGCAGGAACAACTAATTAGTAGAATACCAAGAATGGTATTCATTCAAAGAGAGAGCCTTTAAATGATTTAATTATATGTATTGTATTTTGTAAAATTGATACTAACTAGTGGATTATTTTTTTCTCTGGGCGTGGCCTCATGCATTAGAGTACTTTGGACTTGAAGCACGTAATAAATAGACTATACTCAAACTAGAAAAAAGAGTGGCCAATGATAGGGATCTAGTAGCTAACTTTAATTAAAATATACTAAATGTCATATTCAGTGTAATTGATGAGAATTAATTCAAACTAATCTCTACATATGAATCTGTTAAGGAAGCGTGGGATATTTTACAAGTTGCATATGAAGGAATCGAGGCTGTGAGAATGTCCAAACTTCATATTCTTGCCACTAGATTTAAAAATTTAAGGATGCAAGAGGATAAAATGATTGCTGAATTTAACACAAAATTATGTGATATTGCCAATGAAGTGCATACTTTGGGAGAAAAATACACTAATTTTAAACTTTTTAGGAAAGTTTTGAGATCACCTTTAGAGAGATTCACCCATAATGTGACTGCTATTGAGAAATCTTGAGATGTTATAACATTGAGTTTAGATGAACTGATAGAGGCACTACAAACCTTTGAACCTAATTTGAACCAAAATAAGAGGGAAAAGAACAAAGGAGTTGGATTTCAGGCTGGATTCATTACATCAGAAAATGAACCAGATCATGATAAGGGTGATGATATGAATGACTCACTTACTTTACTCACCAAAAACTTTGGAATTTTTTTGAAGCTAATGAACAAAAGAAACAAAACTTTGAACTTTGGTAAAACATCTAAACCTCAGGAAAATAAAATGATTCCAGTCCATCTGAATTTAAGAGAAGCAAGAAAATTCAATGTAGAGAATATGAAGGATATGGTCACATTCAAGCTGAGTGTGCCAAACCCTTAAAGAAGATAGGCAAGTCACTCAACACAACTTGGAGTGATAGAGAATCATAAAGCAATCCAGATGAATAGGAAGAACATATTAGTAATCATATTGCATTTACCTCAGTAATGTAGGAAAAAAAGAAATAAACTGATATAGTGGAAGTTGCATACGATATGGCAACATCTTACAGGCATAAATTCTTATGAAAACAATGATGATGAAGGATCCAACTTTGAGCATGTACCAAGAGATGTTTCATAAATAGATTAAAGTGTAGGGCTTGAGAAACAAGTTGCTATTTTGATAAAAAAGAAGGAAGCTCTCAAAGCTGATGTGATTAAGTTCAATCTCCTTACTACTGGAAAGAACAAGTAACTCATCAAGGTTAAGATGGAACTTGAGAACACCATGAATGTAAGAAAGTTGAATTCAGGGACATCTTAACTGGATGAAATTCTCTTAACAGGACAGCATAGTGGAAATCGAGATGGATTAGGATATATAGGTGGAGAATCATCTTTAAAAGGTGTAGAATTGCAAAACTCAGGTAAAAGTTATAAAACAATTTTTGTAAAGAAGATTGGCTAGTTTGAATCAGCCAAGAAGTTCTGGTAAAAAAGACAGAGACCTAAACCCAAAAGGTTTATCCCTACTTTTCATTACTGTCAAATATCTGGGCGTATTAGACCAAATTATTTCAAATATAAAAAGACTTTACTCAATGGTATGAGAACTAATTTAGTATTTTTTAAAATGCTTCAATATTCTGCGAAGAACACTCCCAAGATTAAGATTGATTTGAAAAATAAATCAAATTATAGAATTTGGATCCGAAAAATATAACAAATGATGGAAGAAAGTTGATAG
Source organism: Paulownia fortunei (assembly GCA_019321725.1). Lineage (NCBI taxonomy): Eukaryota > Viridiplantae > Streptophyta > Magnoliopsida > Lamiales > Paulowniaceae > Paulownia > Paulownia fortunei. Next base: position 6,699,723 of record CM033124.1, read on the forward strand.
ACTATCAAAGCCAAGCCAAGAAGAAGGGCATGTTATATTTGGAAATGGTGAAAGAGTACGAATACTTGGGAAAGGGACATTGAATGTGGATGGACTTCCTACACTGAAAAATATTTTACATGTGGAAGGGCTTAAGGCTAATCTGATATGCATAAGCCAATTGTGTGATCAAAATTTGTTTGCTAAATTTAATAATAAATCATATTAAATGTTTGATGATTCTAATAAATATGTTTTAACATGTTGGAAATCATTTAACAATTATTACATGTTGCCACACCAGTTGACGTGTTACAACACACAAATAGAGAAAACTGAACTCTAGCACCAGAAGCTGGGACATCTGAATTTTTGAAACCTATACAAACTTGTCAATATAGGTGTAGTCCTTGGTGTGCGAAAACTCAACAAGAAAAATCCAGGTGTATAAGGACCATGTCATTTTGGAAAGCAAAGAAGAGAGTCACATAAGATACTACAACACACGGGTATGATACACTGCCTAGAACTCATGTACATGGACCTTATGGGAGCAATGCAGGTACAAAGCATAGGTGGTAAGAAGTATATTTTTATTTATGTTGATGATTTTTCTTTACATGGATTGAGTTCATCAAGGAAAAATTTGTACATTCATGATTCTTCAAAGACTTTGTGTTAGACTTAAAAATGAGAAAGCACGCAAAATTGTCAGAATAAAAGGTGATCATGGAAAAGAGTTTGAAAATTCTAATTTTCCCAAAATACTATGATAAACATGGTATCTTTCTTGATTTCATAGCACCTAAAACACCATAGCAAAATGGTGTTGTGGAAAGAAGAAAACAAAACACTTTACGAAATAGCAGTGTGATGTTAAGTTCCAAGTAACTCACTTGGAGATTGTAGGTAGAAGCATTGAACACTGAGTGTTTCAACATTATCGAGTACACACGTGACTAGGTAATTCATAGAAAGTGGAAATCATCAGTCTTTGTCAAAAAATAAGAATTGATCAGGAAGGAAATGTCAGTACTAATGTTGGATTGCCTGATGTTACAACACTTGAAACAACGTCTGATGATGTTGCTCAGGATGTTTCGATATTCTTGGATTCTAATGAAGAAACTGAAGATTTTGATATTTTTTAGAAAGTCAAAAATAAGCCATCAAGGATAATTCAAAAAAATCACCCTACAGATCAAATCATTGGTGATGTTTTAGAAGGTAAGCTACAAGGCTATGGTAATCTTTGTTTGTTATACTTCATTTTTTGAACCTAATAACGTGAAAGGCACTTTATTAGATAAGTTTTAAATAAATGTCATGCAACAAGAGTTTGAACAGTTTTACAGAAATGATATTTAAACTATAATGCCTAGGCATAAAGATATGTATGTTATTAGAACCAAATGAATTTTCAAAAAATAAAAATAGATAGATTTGGTATGCCAAAATAGTGTTGTGACACCTCATCAATAACAAGCATTCATTCAATGTTGCAACACTCAGATGCAACATTATCATGCATTTGATAGATTTATAGAAATTCATGCATTATGTAGGCATGTTGCATTTAAGTGCATCTGTATGATTAGTTCAACGTGTTTCATAACTCAATGTCTCATCTTGCATAATCACTTGTCAGCAAATATTGGAATCATGTAAGCTTTTCTTAGATCTTTATATGTTGTTATTATTCTTAAAAGAATATGTTCAGAGGCCTTTGACAAAAAGCTACCTATCTATTAAAGTGGAGTTATCCATTTGTGGAATCATTCTATGTTTTTACTTTGAACTAGTGAAAAATACCATGTGAAAAAAAGCTATGAATGGAATAGAATGAAAGTTACTGACTGGCTAAATCCAATATACTTTTGTTTTAATATTTTATTTTTATTTTTTTGAGATAAAGAGTCTCAGTTCATGGAGTTTGTGGTGATTGTTATCATGGATATTGTAACTTTGAGGACAGAACACTTGAAAGTCAGTCACTTTAATTTGTGTTCGTGTCTGTAATCTTGGATGTTTTTTTAAAATAATTGTATCGTAATTAGACATATTTTAGAAAGAATTTAGGGCAGTGATTTTTTGAATATTTTATTTGATTTTGAAACAAGATTTGGTTGCAATCAATTTCCTAACTAACTCCTTTATTTTCACTTTCTTTTTTCTGTGAGTTATGGAATACTTGAATCAACTTCCATGAAATTGTAGGGGTTAGATATCTGTGGGATTAAAACAAATTTGCCAAATAAAATCTTTGATATATCCACAAAAGAATTTGGGTGGGAATTAGGGTTTCAATACTTAGGTATTTGAGTCCAATTGACACAACTCTTTTCATTCATAGCATAATTTCTTTCTCTGTTTACGATTCCCTATCACTATTTCTCTTCATATCTATTATCTCTAACATTTTTGAGTGTAGAACTAAAATGGTGAGAAACAAGAAGTGAGACAATAGATGAAATGTTGGAAATGATTAGGCAACAAAGTAGAGCCAGACCTACCATGGAGGAGATCCCGTGTCTAACTCTATTATAGATGATTCCTTAAGAGAGCAATAAACTACCACTTACCTTACCTACTCCACCACCAGCAATTGATGTTGGAGGACTATTCTATGTTGGATTCACGTGATGCATAGCGGAAAATTAAATTTTTTAAAAATATTAAACCATAACAATTGTAGTAATACCTCGCATTCGATGTGATTTCTAACGATCTTACAATTTTCAATGGATGTAATAAAATAATTAAAGTATCGATTTATACATTTGTATGCACTCCTATTGTTGTCGAGTATGAAGCAATCAATTGCTAGCCCCTTTTTTGAATTTGGTTCATAAGGATCCAAATGTCTCCCCTCTATAGTAGTCCACACTTTGAGCAAGAACACAAAATTAAAATTCCGCTAGCAATTTTATTTCTTTTCTAATCTAGTTTGTGGAGTGTGTATGAAAATATTAATTCCTGTTATCAACTAATGATAAAAGAATTAATACTTAAAAATAAAAGATGAAATTTATGGAGAAAAAGAATGGTTGAAGAAAACAACTTTTCTTCTCCCTTTTGAATGGCCAAAAATTAAAGGATGTTTCTACATCCTTTAATTTTTGGCCATGAGGTATATATAGGGGGCTAAAAATTTCAAAAGTCTTACTCTTGATATTTTGTATCTCTTTTTGATTGGTTGGAAGATATTTTGATTCATCCAAAAAATTCCAATTTTATCTCTTTCATATCTTCTAAAGATATTCAAGATTATCCAGGAATTTCAAACTCTTGACTTTCCATCCTTTTTTCATGGGCCTTTCCTAATAGGCCTTAGTGAATTAGGTTTGGACTTAAAAATAAATCATACAATTAATTATCTTACCTAAATTAATTAATTCCATCTAGCCTATCTAATCAAATTAAATCCAATTAAATAATCTAATTATTTATTAAGTAAATTAATTTAACAGTTAATTTATGGACTACACAATTAATTTAATCGAATCAAATAATTATTTCACTCCAATTGGACTCCTTAGTCTTATTAGGTACATTTAAATAATCTAATTATTTAATTGAATAATTAATTCAACCCTTTAAATTAATTTAAGCCCTCAATTAATTAATAGAGATTAATTTAATTAATTGAATCCAACCCTTTGATCAATTCATAAATTAAAAAAATTATGTGTGGCCCTTTAGGTTCACAACTAAACTAGTAGTGGGCTTGCAACATTTGTAACTTTTGAATAATAATAATTATTTTGATTAATTAATTTAATTAATTAGTCCGCTTGAAATTAACTCTTTAAATTCAAGAACCTCACTAGTCATGAGAAATACCTATCAAGTGTATCATGACTACCTAAACTTAGGTAAAATAGCGAATAAATCTATGTCAATTACGAGAATCATACACGTAAGGTGCTTTTGTCAACTAGTCTCCCGATTGAATCTAGGGCATAGATTAATAGTCAAAACTCTAATTATTCAATAACTATGATTCTATTTCAAGTTTCAATGACTCATGACGAATCGTTAGAAAACCCCGTCTAACATTCATCCTGTCTTGACCAAGGACTTTTGAGTCATGAACTATGAAAACATAGGAGACTCACTTGTTCTGCCAGACAAGTGACGGATCCTTTGTTGACCACTCATTAACCTCCATACATATCAATACAATATCTAATGTATTCCCTTTGTGATTATCAAGCAATTAGAATATACATCAAAATAAAACACATTATGCACATGGCTACCATGGAACCTCAAGTCAAATGACTAATCATTTACTATCGTAACATAAAAATTCTTATTTCGACAAATAAGTTTTCAATTAAAAATTTTTAGTGGGCTTGTTCAATGTACTTGTTTCTACCAGGCACCCACATACATGCACTAGCATTACTATGCTAGTGTCCATGGAGCAAGATATCCTCTTCATGTGAGTATGCATCGTATCTGCGAGTCTATTGAGCTATTCAATGTCCTTTCTCAAAAAACCCTTGACTTAAAACTAATTTAAGACTAAATCCATAGAGGCATATTCCATGATCACCATCAAATGCATAACTATGCTCCGTAGCTAAGTTTGGTCTAGGGACTTTATCTAATTACAAGAAATAATTAAAGATAAAGAAATTTGCCTTTTTGTTAATATGATTAGAAAAAAACTATTTTTACAAATACAAGAGTATAAAGGATGCACAATCTAATTGGCACGCCAAGCACTATTCTAACATTCTAACCTAGTGAGTTCTTATCAAAACCAAACCCTACTCAAGGAGAACTATCTAGTGCTAGTACCACGCTATGGATTCTAGTTCTAACACATGTGTGTCTATAAAGGAATCAATGCATCACATCACAAACTCTAGAAAAACAGAGGATGCTAAAACATCTTTTGATAACAACCCTATTCCTGAAAATGTTGAGTCTTAACTAATCTCTTTATTGAGATAGATTTCTTATTTATGTTATCCTTCTAAGCAATAGGAATATAGAGTAAAGAAGGGTAAGAAAAGAATAATATCAGATTCAAAATTTGAGGTTGAAGAACCACCTTTGCAGTAGCGGTCCAAGATATTGTCGAAAAAAAATCTAGAATGATTCTAAAATTAAATCTGGAGAAGAAGAGTCGTCTGCTTCAACCACCAAAATTGGTGTTGAACCTAATGAATCATCTTCATCTAAAGAGTCTTTGAATCCATTGGTGACTCAAGTGATGATGTAACAGAAAGTCAGTCAAATAGTGAAGAGCTAGAACATGATGCAGAGGATGTGGTAGAGGATGTTGCAACATCTCAAGAGGAAATAGAGGGTGAAGAATCATCAGACTCCGATCTTAAAGTAAGACACTCTCACTGCTCTTTACTATACTCTGTTCCAAATAAAAAAAATTGGTCAAAGGTTATATAAAATGAAATCCATTTTGAAAGAAGGATCTATATGACTTATCATAACAAATACGGAGTTATTGACATTTTGGAGCATAGAGGACTACTAGGATTAGTTACTAAAGTAACCTTTTTTATGAGAAGTGTGATACAAGAGTTTTACTATAATTTGCTTTAGATGTTCAAAGATATAAAATCTGAAAGGTATGGTAAGGTGTTTGTGAGAAAAAAACATTTACCATATTACCCTTTTATTATTAATGAGTTCTTGGGATCACCTAATGTTCAAGGTAGTGAACTTACTGAGGGAATAGATAAAATTGCACCAACATTAAGTCATAATGTTATCAAAAAATTGCCAAGTAATAAGGAGAAATTTCTTGCTAAGGATTTAACTGTGAAATATGCAATTCTCCATAACATTTCTATTTTTGATTAGACTCCAACCACAAACACAACTGTGGTTCTGAAGAGACAAGCAATTTATTTTTACTGAATTATTATAAATTAGCCATATGACTTGGGAAAGCTAATTTTTGAAATAATTACTTGCCTGGCTAGAGCTGATAATACCTATGGTATACTTCCCTTCTCTTCTTTAATTTATGGTATTCTAACTTCTCAAGGTTCTATCAAGAAGGGATCAAAAGAATTGGAGAAGCCTTGTGGACTTGTACGAGTATCTTATAGATTATTTAGATAAGCCCACATCATTGATCTTTCCTAATTTGCTAAGGGAAAGACTCTAGTCTCTGATGTTGCACTTAGTGTTACAACATTCCATACCCTCTTGATCCATTGGGAATCTAAACTAGCTAAGGCTCAGAGATAGATCTAATATTAGACTGATAAGGAATCTGAAGTTCTGCAGTTAATTTATGAACAGAAATAATCTTTGGCCATTTTTGATCAAAAATAGGGACAACCAAGTACTAGTACTAGTACTATTACAACACAGGTTTAGGGGGAGCATTAAGATTAATTTAATGATTATGGTGATGATGGTCAAGAGATAGATGCTACAAAAGATGATGAGAAGGTTAGTGAAGATGAAGATAACACTGAGGTTGAAACTGAGGAGAAAAAGATTGCAGATGATGAAGAAAGTGATAATGAGGACATTGAAAAGAAAAGAATGAGCTAATGATATTTCAACATATTGCTACTTGTGATATTTTTGAACTATAAGAACCCGCATCTTACTTTTCAGGGGGAGTTGAAATTAGTTTTGACCAAAAATGCCAAGGGAAAGAATGTTAATATTTTAAGTATTGACATGTATGGAACTATCATTTTTCACAATAGACAAGTGTGCAAGAAGTATTGCAAGAGTGGCTGCAACATTATCGATATAGAATTTAATAAATTATTTGTTTGAATTAATTTTATTTAATTCTATGTAGGTTTTCATAACTCATAGATTTTCGAGATACTTATTTGGAGTATACCGCAAAATCAAAATTAAGATGAACATGTTGAAAATCAAGACTTGGTTGATTTGGTGTAATAAGGAAATAGAAGATCTTTGAAGATTTTCAAGATAAGGAAAAAAATTATCAGTTTTGACTTATCCTTTTATACAACAATCAATTTCTGGACTGATTAAAAGTGTTGTATATATTCAATTATCTACATTGAAGAAACTAAGTTGATGAACCATATAGTGCCACTAAGTGATTCAAAGTGTGAGGCGAGTACACACTCATACATTCTTTGGGAGAAAAAGGTAAAAAGTCTTCAGGAGATGACCGCATTAGTCATCTAAAGGAGTTCAAAGTTGGAGGAAGTCCAATAGTGCTGATTACTCATATACATTCCTCAGGAGAAAAATGTGAAAGGTCTTCGGAAGATGATCGCATCAGTCATCTAAAGGAGTTTAGAGTTAGAGGGAGTCAAGTAGTGTTGATTACTCATATACATTCCTCAAGACAAAAAGGTAAAAGGCCTTCGAAGAGATGATCACAACAACCATATGAAAGAGTTCAATATTGGAGAGAGTCCAGCAGTGTTGATTAAAGTCGACAGGAGCTCGTAGGAATAACTAATTCATGGAGTGCAAAGAATAGTCCACATTCAAAGAGGTAGTCGTTTCATCAATTTAATTTCATAAATTGTATTCGATAAAATTGATACTAATTAGTGGATTATTTCTTTCAATGGGCATGTAAAAAATCCTTGTGTCATCTTTTTTATTTATGCTGTGTGTTTTAACTAGATGTTAATACATTGATTAACAACATTAATTAGTTGATGTTATGACACTTCACACAACACTAGGGATTTTAAGTCAAAATTAATTGAACTCGGGCAAGAAATTTATCAATATCTTACAGTAGAAATGTCAATAGTTGCAGAAGAAGTTGTAACAAAAGTTTGAAAAGAATATAACAAGTTAGGTTGCTAATTGTGGAAGTGGAAATAGTTGTAAATATGTATGGGATAGACTAGGGGGTGGAGATTAGTAGTAGACAATTTTAAGAGAATATGGTTTTATGTAGACAACTTTTATGGGAATAGGGTTTTATGTAGAATGGGTTTGTCACAACTTAGGGAATAGGAAATTCTAATAAATTAGATTCTTAAAGCTTTGATTCTCCAAAAATTGTAATATTTTTTGTCAAAAGCTACTATTTGTAAGTTTTGGATAAACCAGGATAGAACTAAAGCACTGGGTCAAATCTTCTTTAGTGTCAAGGTGATAGCTATTAATTGTTATCGACTTCTAGGAAGGGTAGAAGAATGAGACCTATTATGAGATATATAATGTATTATAAACATATGATCATTATGCTTCAACTAGATTATTCTCTTCCACCTCTTACAAATAAAAGAACTTAAATCAAAATACTTAATAGCATGAGGATACATTTATACAAAACTTCTAACCTGACCACATGCAATGGAACCTTAGACAGTCAAGTGAAATTCAATCCACGAAATAATTTGATCTATTAACAACATCATTGTGGTAAAGGTCGTAATGCCAGAGGAATCATTACTGCAAGACATAAATGGGGAGATGAAAAGCGTCTATATCATGAAATCAAGTTTAGACACAATGAAAAAGATAGTTATGGTAGAATTGTAACCATAGAATATGTCCCTAATCGAAATGCACATATTTATCTCATACACTATAGGGATAGTGAGAAGAGATATATTTTACATCCCAGAGGTGCTATAATTCAAGATACTATTGTTTTTTGGTACAAGAATTTCTATAAAAATGAGAAATGCCCTACTTTTGAGTGCGGTTTGGACTATTGATTTACTTAATTGAAAGTAAGCAATTATGTTTACAACAAAACCTAGAAATCAATCACTGATCTAATTTGAGTATCTATACAAAATGACCTCAATAGAGAACTGAAGAGTAACAACAAGTGATTGAGCTTAGTAGTTCCTCATGTAAAATTATTAACTCTAGAGATATAGAAATATGGAGAAGATAAAAGTATTTCAATCAACAATAGAACCAGAAGTGCCCATTCATTCAAATAAAAGGAGAATAGGTTATTTACATTTAAGTTGATGGCCAAAGGCAAATTGAAACAATGGGTATTCCAAAGATTCCGCTAGGGAAAAATTGAAATGTCTCCTACATTACCCATAATATGTGGAAGTATCGATATAATTTCATAGAGTTATTTAGTCTGAATGTTGCATGAAGGACATAAGCCAGATTAAGGAATGGGAAGACTTAGGATGTAGAAGATTATAGCATGAGTGATTCATATAGATATTCACCCATGTGGTACTTCTTTATATCATATATATATATAAGATCCATCTATATAGATACGTCATCTACATCCAAAAAGTCATATGCTTTGGAAGAAGCATGTATAGTTTGGGAAGGGGTTTTGATTGACCAAAAGAGGAATCTGCATTAATCGATATGCCTTTAGACACGACCATACATAACATCGAAATCACACTTGAAAAAGGTTGTCCATTAGTTAGATTAACAGGTGTTTTGGTGAAACTGATTACAAAAGAGGTGAAATCGGCCATATTAAATTTACCTTATGGGAAGGTCTATTTGATATCCAAAAACTGCTCAACAATAGTCAGATAAGTGGTGAATATTAGGGTGATCCAAAAAAGTTTGAGTAGAGCTGGATCCAAGTGTTGACTAGGTAAGCATCCAGTAGTAAGAGTACTTATGAACCTAGTAGACCATCCACATGGGGGTAGGGAAGGGAGAGCCTTAACTGGTAAAAAAAACTCACAACCCCCTGGGTTATCCTGCATTTGTAAGAAGAAGTAGAAAAATAAAAAAATATAGTGATAATTTGATTGTTCGTTACCATAGTAAACAGGCGGAAAAATAGAATTTATTTCTTTGTCTTTGAAAAAATAAAAAAAAATAGGAGTAAGCTGTGATACGTTCTCTAAAAAATGTCTTTTTGTAGCCAATCATCTATTAATAAATTGATAAGCTTGATTAAAAAGAAAAAAAAAATAGTAGTAACTTGGCCCCGTGCATCTACCAATATACCCACAATGATCGGCCATACGATTGCTATTCATAATGGTAAGTAACATTGGCTTTTTATATAACAGAGCCTATGGTAGGTCACAAATTAGAAGAATTGCAAAGTACATATTTTCCTTTTTTTGGAGGGGGCATTTAAAAAGCGCAAAACCCATTATTTGATTAACTATAAGTTTGTATTAGACAATTTATTATAGTTTTAAGATTTCAACGCTATTAATTTAGGATGTGAAAATATTAGTCATCTGCCCCGTACGCAATGTTTTAAAATTTTGGTTGCATGTCAAGATTTTGACCATAGGATTTTGTAACAAACCCATTACTACACAACTAGATATATATTATAATTTAACATGATAGAACCTGTGTGCATACATGGAATATTTTTTTTTTTAACACTTTAAAAAAAGATAAATCACTTCTTACATGCACAACCTTGTTTAAAATACTTTATAATACATGTCATGTATATAGCATGATCGGTATTTATATAAAAGCTCAACACCCACAACGATCCAATATTTACATACTTATTTATAGTAAATTTTAAAAGCGAAATATAGTACCAGTCTAAAAATATAATACAACAGACTTAAAATATAACAAGCCAACAAAATAGCCCAACAGGTCGTCATCCATGTACACACTCTCTCAGACACCTGCAGGAGCTCCAACCGTCACCCAGCCAATAAAAGATGCTTCAAGTATCATTGTACTCACCTACAATGCACAAACTATATGAGCTAATTCTCAACAAGTAAAGATTATGCATGTCAAAGAATAATCCACAATATCAAGTCATGCAACTCAAAATGCTATGCTCACAATGCAATTTTATGCATCAAAATATTTCTCTCAAAATTATTTCTTTCTTGGGCCCCTGACCAACACTACTATCCATGCATCGAAAAAGAGCTCTGTACACCGCCATAATCAATTGGCCAATAATCATATAAGCATGCAAATCCATGCATAAAACCATGCAAATCCATGCATGCTTGGGTGCACTAGTAGTGATCAGCAAAATATTTTTCGTTCTCTGAATCATGCCGTGCAATGTAAGATTTATCACAATGCTCGTATATAATGCATGCATGTGCTAATGACAATGTCCATGTATGTATGCTCAATGGAGAGCCCTTTACTATGCACATATGATTTATGATATTACATATAATTCACACATCTACTATGTCTATGCATTGTAGTTGCAAATGAATCTTTACTTACCTTTCACTTGGTTGGTGGCTTAGTCTAAATTTGTTTAGTAGTCCTCTCCAACCTTAGATGTAAAATAGCCTATAATATTACCCAACATCAAGCACCATTCCCAATTTGGCAAGTTGAAAGCACAAAATCTCATACTAGACCTTAAACACCAAGCTATAAGCTAACAATCAAGCTTTTACAAACTAGAACCCATTATAGCCCCTCAAATACCTCAATTTCTCATCTTAAATATATGAAAACATCATGTAATTGAAGTATTATAACTCTAATAGCATGTGCCTAATTTTTAACACTCAATAGCAACATGTCTAGGTTGAAACATGCTAAGTGATCAAATGTGGCAGATTCACATTTTTATATTTTCTTGCTGTCAAGTTTAGTTGCATGATAATTTTAACATCCCTAAGCATATCCAACCACTCCCAAATTTTTACCACACTTAGATAACATGTATATAAATGTAACCATATCATTTAATTGCTAAAAATCACGGATACATCTTCCCAAGTTCAGCTCTCTTCACGACATACTGAAACAGATTGTTTCCTACTGTGACAGTTTTGCACACTTCATGACATTAATGGTTTTGGCACCCTTAAGTATATTCAATCACTCTAAAATTTTCACCATACTTATATAACATATATAAGGAGACAACCAGGTCATATTATTACCAAAAATAATGGATTTATCCCCCCCTAATTCAGTCTCCTTCACAGCACACCAAAACAGATACTTCTATTTTGGCAGTTTGAGTGTTTCTCCAATATCATTCTCTATTTCAATTTCCAACTGATAAAACTTCATTCCAATACTCTTAAATCATATATGTTCATGTAAATGGTAATAATTATAGGTTTTATTCAACATACCATACACTTTTGAAGCCTAAAACACAAGAAAACAGTAAGATGACAGTTTCTGCCACAAGTATTTCCTATTAAGTGTTTGTCATCAAAAACCCTTTCTTTGTGCACCAAAGTCTAAATAAAAACTTCCTAACACTTTTATAAGAGATATTTAAAGCTTAATAAACAATAAAACCATTCATAATAATCTGAAAACCAAAGGCAAAACCGTAGATAAGTGTTACCTATGCAGATTTTGAGGTTAACTTGATGGTAATCACTTCTCCTTTGCTTTTCTTGCTTTTATTTCAACTTGGAATCAATTTGGATCACTTGGTGACCTTAAGGTGTGTGTTTTGAAGATGAAATTGGCTGAAATGAGGGTCTGGTCGTGGCTTAAGGGTGAAGGGTTTGAGGTGTTAGCTTGAGATGTTAGCTTTAGCTTAATAAGAAAGCATGAGGTGGCAAGTAAATAGCAAAATCTGATTTTCTCCCTTATCTTGCAGCCCTAATCTTGTGTGTCTCACCTATTTTTATTTGGTTGCAACCTATCTTAGTCGCCATTCATTCCCATAGTTATTTTCTATGTCCGTTCATTCGATCTCCAAACTGATTCACATCTGATTCTTAATGAAATATCAAGTTTGCATTTCTAGAATCATATGCATATATGGGCCTTGTAATTGGACACTTAAATCACATTATATCATGTCTAATATTCCAAGTATGTTAATTTACAAATATATACTTTTGAAATAACTTGATCAAATCAAATTAAACCGTATAAGCTTACTAGTAACACTTTTAACACTTCCAAAATTATAACCTATATATCTCATCTATATCTAATATTGATCCACCTCATTTTCTTCTTATTTCAATATAAAATCAACTACTTAGATTAGGAAATTCAATAACTAATACCGTGCAAGAACTTCAGAATTAAGTTTAATATTCAAGAATGTCGTATAAAATGAAATAAATTATGCAATGTCAATAGAAATGCAAATAGCATATAAAATTAACACGTAATGCATGAATCATATTTGGCCATGTGAGTAGTAAGAGGCTCAGGTATCACATCCTCCCCTCCTTATAAAAATTTCGTCCTCGAAATTTCACTTACTGAAAAAGTTCAGGATTCTTAGTTCTCATTTCATCCTCCCTTTCCAAGTGGCATCTTCTACCAATTGCTTTCTTCATAACACTTTAACCAATGGAATCTGTTTATTTCTCAGCTGCTTCACTTCTCGTAACAAAATTTGTACAGGTTTTTCTTCATAGCTCAAATCTGCCTTTAATTCTACTAGTTCATTCTTCAGAATGTGAGAGGGATTAGCAATATATTTCCTCAGCATAGACACATGAAATACATTGTGTATTTGGGACATAGACATTTGCAGATCCAGTCTGTAAGCAACATCACCAATTCTTTCAATCACAGAGAATGGGCCAATGTATCTCAGACTCAATTTTCCTTTCATTCCAAACTGCATGATGCCTTTCATTGGTGCTACATTCAAAAATACTTAATCTCCTACCATAAACTCTAGCACCCTTCTTCGTCGATCTGCATAACTTTTCTGCCAATTTTGGGCAGTTTGCATTCTTTGTCGAATCCGTGACACAGCTTCTATTATTTCTCGAATCATATCTAGGCCCAAAAGTTTCTTCTCACCAACTTTATCCTAGTGTATGGGAGACCTACATTTTCTGCCATACAATGCTTCATAGGGAGCCATTCCAATGCTAGTTTGATAGTTGTTATTGTACAAAAACTCCATCAAAGGTAGGAATTTACTCCACTGACCTTGGAAGTCTAATACACAGGCTCTGAGCATATCCTCCAACGTCTGTATTGTTCATTCAGATTGCCCATCCATCTGAGGATGATATGCTATACTGAATGATAATTGTGTTCCAAAAGCTTTATGTAAACTCCTCCAAAAAGCAGACAAAAATCTTGAATCTCTATTAGAAACAATAAACAATGGCACACCATGAAGTTTGACAATCTTCTGAACGTATAATTGGGCATAGCGATCCATGGAATAAGTAGAACATATGGGAAGAAAATGAGCAGACTTGGTCAATCTATCGATGATAACCCAAATAGCATCATGACCCTTAGTAGTCTTTGGCAAACTAGTTACGAAATCCATGGTGATCATTTCCCATTTCCATTGTGGAATAAGTAGAGGTTGCAAATTCCCTGCGGGTCTTTGATGTTTGGCCTTTATCTGCTGACATGTTAGACATTGCTCCACATGATGGGCGATGTCCTTCTTCATACCTAACCACCAATAATGCATTTTCAAGTCTCCATACATCTTGGTATCCCCTGGATGTACTGAATAAGGGGTTGAATGTGCCTCTTTTAAAATGTCTTCCCAAATGTTATCAATATTTGCCACACAAAACTGCCATCTAAATTGTAAAATATCATTCTGAGTTATCTCAAATTCAGGAGACTTCCCTGTAGCAACATATTTTCTCATATTGATGAGATATTCATCATCTCGCTGTCCTTATTTGATCCTATCAATTAGCGTAGGCTGAAGCATCAGGGCTGCTAATTTTGCCTCTATTTCTCCTGTCTGTAAAATCTATATATTCATTTTCTTCAACTCATTCAGTTCTGGTTTCTGAATTAAAGCCATAGCTATTGTACTTTATGTGGATTTTCGGCTTAATGCATCAGCTACGACGTTAGCTTTACCTGGGTGGTAATTGATCACACAATCATAATCTTTTACCAGTTCCAGCCATCTCCACTGCCGCATATTCAACTCTTTCTGTGTGAAGAAGTATTTGAGGCTCTTGTGATCAGTATAGATCTCGCACCGTTCACCATATAAATAGTGCCTCCATATTTTAAGTGCAAATACTACAGCAGCAAGTTCCAAGTCATGCGTGGGGTAATTCTTTTCGTACTCTTTAAGTTGCCTAGATGCATATGCAATTATTTTGCCATTCTGCATCAGTACACATCCTAATCCATTTTTCGATGCGTCACTGTAAATTACGAATCCTCCCGTACCTGATGGAATTGGGAGAATAGGTGCTGAAGTCAACCTCTTTTTTAGCTCCTGGAAACTTCGCTCACACATACCCGTCCATCTAAACATCACCCCTTTTTTGGTTAATTGTGTCAATGGCATTGCAATCTTGGAGAACCCCTCTACAAATCTTCGGTAATATCCAGCTAAACCCAAAAAACTGCGCACCTCTGAAGGATTAGTAGGCTGCATCCAGTTGTTGATAGCTTCAACTTTACTTGGATCTACTGATATTCCCACTCCTGATATAACATGTCCCAAGAATACCACACAATCCAACCAGAACTCGTATTTCTTGAATTTGGCGTATAAATGCTTCACTTTCGGGACCTCTAGTACTTGTGTTAAATGTGCGACATGCTCTTCTTTAGTTCTAGAGTAGACTAGAAAGTCATCTATGAACACAATAACAAATTTATCAAGAAATTCTTTAAACACTTTGTTCATCAGATCCATGAATGCTGCTGGAGCATTAGTTAATCCAAATGGCATCACCAAAAATTCATAGTGTCCACATCTTGTACTAAATGCCGTCTTGGGGACATCCTCTTCCTTTATCTTCAATTGATGGTATTCAGAGCGTAAGTCAATCTTTGAAAATATTGCGGCACCCTGAAGCTGGTCAAATAAATCATCAATTCTTGGTAACGGATACTTATTCTTAATTGTGACCCTATTTAACTCTCGATAATCGATGCACAGTCTCATGGTGCCATCCTTCTTACGTACAAATAGAACTGGTGCTCCCCAAAGTGAAAAGCTCAATCTGATGAATCCCTTGTCCAACAAGTCCTGTAATTGTACTTTCAATTCTTTCAACTCTAAGGAAGCCATTCTGTAGGGAGTTTTAGAAATTGGAGACGTTCCTGGTTGTATGTCAATAACAAACTCTATTTCACGATCTGGTGGCAATCTCGGGAGATCATCTGGGAATACTTCAGTATATTCTCGTACCACTGGTATTTCACTCAAAGTTGGTGGGTGTTGTTCCTCAATGTTCATGACACTCACCAAGTACCCTTCGCAACCACCATCGAGTAATCGTTGTGCCTTCATTGCTGAAATCATAGAGAATCTGAAATTCTTCACAATGCTGGCAAATGTGAAAGACTCTTTTCTAGAAAGTTAAAATATCGCCGTCTTTTCCTTACAGTTGATAGTAGCCCCATACTTTGACAACCAATTCATGCCCAAAATAACATCATAATCATTCATATCCAGTACAATCAAATCAGCATGTAATTCACCAGACCCTCATTTAAGCCATTTTCATCTTCCAAACACACACCTTAAGGTCTCCAAGTGATCCAAATTGATTCCAAGTTGAAATAAAAGCAAGAAAAGCAAAGGAGAAGTGATTACCATCAAGTTAACCTCAAAATCTGTATAGATAACACTTATCTACGGTTTTGCCTTTGGTTTTCAGATTATTATGAATGGTTTTATTGTTTATTAAGCTTTCAATATCTCTTATAAAAGTGTTAGGAAGTTTTTAGTTAGACTTTGGTGCACAAAGAAAGGGTTTTTGATGACAAACACTTAATAGGAAATACTTGTGGCAGAAACTGTCATCTTACTGTTTTCTTATGTTTTAGGCTTCAAAAGTGTATGGTATATTGAATAAAACCTATAATTATTACCATTTACATGAACATATATGATTTAAGAGTATTGTATTGAATTTTTATCAGTTGGAAATTGAAATAGAGAATGATATTGGAGAAACACTCAAACTGCCAAAATAGAAAAATCTGTTTTGGTGTGCTGTGAAGGAGACTGAATTAGAGGGGGGATAAATCCATTATTTTTGGTAATAATATGATCTGGTTGTCTCCTTATATATGTTATCTAAGTATGGTGAAAATTTTAGAGTGATTGAATATACTTAAAGGTGCCAAAACCATTAATGTCATGAAGTGTGCAAAACTGTCACGGTAGGAAACAATCTGTTTCAGTATGTCGTGAAGAGAGCTGAACTTGGGAAGCTATATCCATGATTTTTAGAAATTAAATGATATGGTTACATTTATATACATGTTATCTAAGTGTGGTAAAAATTTGGGAGTGATTGGATATGCTTAGGGATGTTAAAATTATCATGCAACTAAACTTGACAGCAAGAAAATATGAAAATGTGAATCTGCCATATTTGATCACTTAGCATGTTTCAACCTAGACATGTTGCTATTAAGTGTTAACAATTAGGCACATGCTATTAGAGTTATAATACTTCAATTACATGATGTTTTTATATATTTAAGATGAGAAATTGAGGTATTTGAGGGGCTATATTGTGTTCTAGTTTGTGAAAGCTTGATTGTTAGCTTATAGTTTGGTGTTTAAGGTCTAGTATGAGATTTTGTGCTTTCAACTTGCCAAATTGGGAATGGTGCTTGATGTTAGGTAATATTATAGGTTATTTTACATCTAAGGTTGGAGAAGAATACTAAATAAATTTAGACTAAGCCACCAACCAAGTGAAAGGTAAGTAAAGATTCATTTGCAACTACAATGCATAGACATAGTAGATGTGTTAATTATATGTAATATCATAAATCATATGTGCATAGTAGAGGGCTCTCCATTGAGCATACATACATGGACATTGTCATTAGCACGTGCATGCATCATATACGAGTATTGTGATAAATCTTGCATTGCACGACATGATTCAGAGAAAGAAAAATATTTTGCTGACCACTACTAGTGCACTGAAGCATGCATAGATTTGTAGGTTCGCGTGCATGGATTTGCAGGTTTGCGTGCATGGATTTGCATGCGTATGAGTATGCATGGATTTGCATGCTTATATGATTATTGGCCATTGGATTATGGCGGTGTACAGAGTTCTTTTCTGGTGCATGGGATAGTAGTGTTGGTCAGGTGCCCATGAAAGAAATAATTTTGAGAGAAATATTTTCATGCATAAAATTGCATTGTGAGCATAGCATTTTGAGTTGCATGACTTGATATTATGGATTATTCTTTGACATGCATAATCTTTACTTGCTGAACGTTAGCTCATATAGTTTATGCATTGTAAGTGAGTACGATGATACTTGAAGCATCTTTTATTGGCTGGGCGATGGTTAGTGCTCCTGCCGGTGTCTGAGAGAGTGTGTACATGGATGACGACCTATTAAGCTATTTTGTTGGCTTGTTATATTTTGAGTCTATTGTATTATATTTTTAGACTGGTAGTATATTTCGCTTTTAAAACTTTACTATAAATAAGTATGTAAATATTGGGTCGTTGTGGGTGTTGAGCTTTTATATAAATACCGATCCTGCTATATACATGACATGTGTTATAAAGTATTTTAAATAGGGTTGTGCATGTAAGAAGTGATTTATCTTTTCTTAAAGTGTTAAAAAAAAATTCCATGCATACACACAGGTTCTATCATGTTAAATTATAATATATATCTAGTTGTGTAGTAATGAGGATGTTACAGAGTGCTATCAGAGCCCAGGTCTTGATTCTATTGACTGTCCATGTACATGATTTTAGAACTTGCGGACAGTCTGAATAAATTTAGCAACTGATTCGACAAAGAGATAATGGTGAACAACCACGGGTGGAGGTAAACCAACAGCGGGCGGACTATATATATATGTGGGAGAATGATTTTGGAGGCTGGATCCCCCAACATTTGAGGATGCAATTGATCCTACCGTTGTAGATGACTGGTTGAGGACCCTGGAAAACATGTTCCAGTATAGCAAGGTGTTAGTAGAGGAGAGGGTAATGTGTGCCACTTTCATACTTCGCGGTAGTGCAGGCTATTGGTGGGACATGATCAGCAGCATAGAGGACATTACTACCATGAGTTGGGACAGACTCAAGGAGTTATTCCGAAATAAATATTTCACGGCCCCAGTTCGCATGATGAAGATGAATGAGTTTATACAACTGCGACAAGGAGCAATGACTATTGGGGAATATATTCGTAAATTTGAACAACTGTCTAGGTTCACTACGCACATGGTCAGCACTGAAGCACTTAAAGTAGAGAGATTTCTAGAAGGTTTGAGGCTAGAGTTATACCGGAATGTGAATATGGCGGGTACACAAGGGGTGACATTTTCACAGGTAGCTGAGAGGGCACTAGTAGTAGAACAGACTGAATTGAGAATCGCTCATGCACAAGAGGCTCGACAGCAATTCAGATAGCAGGGACAGAGATGGACTGTGGGGTATAAAAGAGGCCAGTCCAAATGCAGAAGCCAATCCAAATACAGAAGCCGGGATTTAAATTTCAAGGAGAACAAGGCCAACAACAAGAAGGTCAAAATAAGAGGCCACGGGTCGAACAAGGAAAAGCACCGATGCCAAAAGCTGTATGTTAGAAATATGGTAATCGACATACTGGAGGCTGCTATATAGATAACAGGACTGTTTTCGATGTGGAATACCGGGACATATTGCTAAATTTTGCCCAGGTAAACAAAATCAGACCAGCCAAAAGAATGTACCAGCCAAGGTGTTCACCATGACCAAGGTGGATGCAGAAGCAAATCCATCGGTGGTAATAGGTACACTTTATATTTCTAGTGTTCCAACACTTGTATTATTTGATTCTGGAACCACGCATTTATTTGCATCCACTAAGTACGTGAAGAGGCTGGGTAGAATACCAGATGTAGCAGAAATCAGTTATAGTGTAACAGTCCCCTATGGAAATGCTAGACAAATCGATCGGATTTTGAGAGCTTGTGCTATACTAGGTGTTAGCTTGAGATGTTAGCTTAATCTTAATAAAAAAGCAGGAGATGGCAAGTAAATAGCAAAATCTGATTTTCTCCCTTATCTTGCAGTCCTAATCTTGTGTGTCTCACCTATTTTTATTTGGTTGCAACCTATCTTAGTCACCATTCATTCCCATAGTTATTTTCTATGTTCGTTCATTCGATCTCCAAACCGATTCACATCCGATTTTTAATAAAATATCAAGTTTGCATTTCTAAAATCATATGCATATATGGGCCTTGTAATAGGACACTTAAATCACATTATGTCATGTCTAATATCCCAAGTATGTTAATTTATAAATATATACTTTTGAAATAACTTAATCAAATCAAATTAAACTGTATAAGCTAACTAGTAGCACTTTTAACACTTCCAAAATTATAACCTATATATCCCATCTATATCTAATATTGATCCACCTCATTTTCTTTTTATTTCAATATAAAATCAACTACTTAGATTAGGAAATTCAATAACTAATACTGTACAAGAACTTCAAAATTAAGTTTAATATTCAAGAATGTCGTATAAAATGAAATAAATTATGCAATGTCAATAGAAATGCAAATAGCATATAAAATTAACACGTAATGCATGAATCATATTTGGCCATGTGAGTAGTAAGAGGCTCGGGTATCACAGATTTCCTAACTATGTGAAACGAAATACAACTTCCAATTTGATTTAGCAAAATTTTCATTGAAATTTCAGAATATTTATGAAATTTCAACCAAAATTCAAAATTTATCAAAACTTTGAATATTATAATAATATATGTATTTTGATTAATATATAATGCATGATAATAAATTTAATTATAAAGAATAGTTACATTTGCTCACGTTAATAAAAAAATAAATGTACAAATAACGAGAATGATATTTTTGATGATTTTGAATCAATGAGTATTGGTAAAGAACCGAGCTTTATACATTGTGGATTAAGTTCAAATACAAATATGTGTCAACGGGGGGTCATTTCTGGGTATTCATTTAATATAATTTGACATCAAGCATATGCATATTATCAGCCAAATATTTATATTACTATTTGCCTCCAGTATGCTTTATCTATTACCGTCCTATAATTTGCAACAGCAGAAGTGTATCACCATCATGTTTCTTCTTATTTATATTACAGTCTAATTTGCATTATCAACATCTAATTATTAAATTGTATTTACTATATGAAAGTGGATATCCAAGAAAAGACAGTGATAGTAATTTAAATCCTCCTTGAAACTCCATGTTGTTTTAAATAATGGGTTTTATAATATTGTGTGCTTCATTTTATGATGTTTTTATGAGATTTAATCATTACTTTATTACCAAATTAAAATTATTTTTATTATTTTTTAAATTAAGTTTATCACTTTGGATTTTAAGCATCAGATTTACTAGAACTCATTATAAATACATCATATACAAATATTTTTCCGTTTAATCAAAATGGGAAGAACACTAATGCATTCGAACTATGTGTTTTTCCACATATCAGCCACTAAACTATATGGGTTTTATAGTTTGTCATCTAAAACACACTGCTGGAATATTTCACCAAGATTCTATTATTGTATGTGGCACATGTTATATTTGTCACACTTTATCATCCATACTTTGCACGATTTCTCACTTTGTCACCTCACTTTAAATATTTTGAGAAAATTATGTATATACATATATTTATTTCTTTTTCTATTACTCATTTACAAAAATTAAATTTAATTATTACTTATTTTTATAAAAAATATATCTTGTAAAATTAATTTTTTTGTTTATTCCTATTCAACTTCCTTGTTGAATTATATAAAGTCTATCCTTGATTAACGTTATTAAATTTTAAATTCAAATAATCTTTTACAAATTAGCAAAATTCTATGCAAGTATAGTGTTAGGGTAGTAACCTGTACACTAATTAGATTGAGTGTCTTTTATATTGTTGTATTTGTAAAATAATCTTTTTCAAATCATATTAATAAGATAGATAATTTTCTTTATCTTTAATTACTTATGTTAATTAGATAAAGTCCATAAATCAAATTTAGTTTCGGGGCATGGTCACACATTTGATGACGATAATGGAACATGTCTCTAAGACTTTGGTATTAAATTAGTTTCAAATTGAGGGATTTTTGAGTTGGGACATCAAATAGTCCAATAGACTCGCACATACAATGCATGCTCGTATGAGGAAGATATCTTGCTCTATTGACATTGGTATAGTGACACCAGTGCATCTATGTAGGTGCTTGTTATAGAACAAATCACTGAATAGGCCCGCTGAATTTTTTTAGTTGGAGATGTTATCTGTAAAAATTAGAATTTCTATGTTATGATCGTACACAATTAGTCCTTGGACTTGAGGCACCCTGATAACCTTGTGCATATCGTATTCTATTTTGATGTATCTTCTGATTATTTGACAACCACAAAGGTGGTACGTTGGATATTGCATTGATATGTATGAAAACTAATGAGTGCTTAACAAAGAATCAATCACTTATTTAGCAGAATAAGTGAATTTCATATGTTTTCATAGTTCATGACTCAAAAGTCCTTGGCCAAAATAGGATGAATATTAGACGAGGTTTTTTAATGATTTATCATGAGTCATTGCAACGTGAAATAGAATCATAGTTATTGAGTCAATTAGAATTTCGACTTATAATCTATGCCCTAAACTCAATCGGGAGATTTGATGATAGAAGGACCTTATATGTTTGGTACTTATAATTGAAATAGGATCGCTCACTAATTCAGCTAAGACTATGTAGTCATGATACACTTGATAGGTGTTTTTCATGACTTATGAGGTTTTTGGAATTAAGAAGTTAATTACAAACAGATTAATTGAAATAGTTACTCAGAAGAATTATTATTCATAAGTTGCAAATATTGCAAACCTACTACTAGCTTAGTTGTGACCCTTAAGGGTCACACACAATATGGAATGAAATATTTTCAACTTAGGAATTGATCTAAGGAGTTGAATCTAATTAATTAATAAAGATTAATTAATTAGGGTTTAAATTAATTCAAGGAGTTGAATTAATTATTCAATTAAGTAATTAGATTATTTAATTGAACCTAATAAGATTGAAAGTCCAATTGAAGTGGAACAATTATTTGATTCGATTAATTAATTATGTGGACTATAAATTAATTTAATTATTAAATTATTTTACTCAATTAAATAATTAAATTATCTAATTGGGCCTAATTTGTTTATATGGGATAGATAGAATTAATTAATTAAATTTGAACTTAAATAATTAATTTGATTAATTGTAGGAAGTCCAATTGAAGGAGACCCATTAGTAGAGGCATAGAAGAGTTGGAATAAAGATGGAGATCGAAGAATAGAAGCTTCTTGAAAATTACCTAATTAGATTAGATAATGACAATATCTCTTTACATCTTATGATGATGTGAAAGAGATAGAGTTAAATATTTTTAGGACATCTTGAGATTAATCAAATATCTTTCAACCAATAAAGGAGAAGACCAAAAATATCAAGAGATGACACTTGGAATTTTTGGCCCCTAGTATTAAATGGGGATGGCTGAAAATTACAAGGAGTAGATACTCCTCAAATTTTCTGCCACTAAGAAAAAGAAAGAAAAAAATATTTTCTCTTTTCCATATTTTCTTTAACAAAAATCCATCTTTCTTTAAAGTATTCAATTCTTTTATCACAAATTGATATTAAGAATTAATGCTCACTATACTCACTCTAAAAATTAGGTTAGTAAATGAATCAAAATTTCTAGCAGAGTTTTGATTTCGTGTTTTTACTCAAAGTGTAGATTACTTTAGAGCAGATGTCACAATGTCCCAACAATATATATAAAATATATATATAAACAACCTGTGCAACATAATTTGTGCACATATACATGTGTATAACTTAATTTTTTCTACTCACTTCAACAAAAACATTGATAAAAGTAAAGTGTTTTCATATCCTGTCACAATGTATATACATATATAGTTATTAAACATTAACCAAGTCTATCAAAACCATCACAAATCCAAACTCTCTATCACAAAGGAGTTTTGAAAGTGATATATAGGATAAAGTCATTAATATAATACAATAACTGTAAAATAAAAAATACAGCCCACAAAATAGCCCAACAGCTCATCATTCAAGTACATTGATCTTTGAAAGCCTGTAGGAGCTCCACTGCCAGCTAGTAAACCAGAGGTTTCAAGTCTCACCATGTTCACCTACAATTCATGAACTACATGAGTTAACGCTCAATAAGTAAAAATCATATATAACAAGAGTTTGATATAAAATCTCATACAACTTAACTCTAAGATATGATGCTATAAATATGTCAAATTGAGTATTCATAAATCAAAGAGTTTTTATTAAAATCACTTCATTTATTGGGCCCTTGGCCCACCTACTATACACCGGATAGAGTTTTGAACAATATTAATAATCACATGGCCATAAACAAATTGACTCAGTCCAAGGGCCATCTCCTGGGATCACTAGAGGTCCACCCTCTGTCTTCCACTATGATTCTCCAGAAGTCTTCCCACTAACGGAGACAATAAGGGTACAGTCAAGTGGTCCACCCTCTCGTGACCACTAGAGGTACACCCTCTATCAACCCCTGCGATCATCTGAGAATAACACTCGCGATGCCCTAAAATATCACATAAGCACACCTCGCATGCCTCGATATACTAGTAGTGGCCAACTAAAATATTTTCTTTCTGAAAACCATGTCTCAAATCGTATCATGTATGCAAGAACCTCTACTAGACTCATATATCGTGCATGCACATGTAAATGTTCATGAATGGTATGTTCAATATGAAATGCAAGTCATCTTGCTCTCAACATGTTTCAAGAATCATAAGACTCTCAGTCATATTTAATATCATCAACACATTAAGTATAAATGCTTCAAGACATACTATATTCATGCATTGAAGTTGCAAATGGATCTTTACTTACATTTTACTTGGTTGGTGGCTTAGTCTAGATTTGTTTATTATTTCTCTCCAATCTTAGATGTAAAATATCCTATAATATTACCTAACATCAAGCGCCATTCCCAATTTAGCAAGTTGAAAGCATAAAATACCATACTAAGACCATGAACACCAAGCTATCTAGGTAACAATCATGCTTTCACAAACTAGAACCCAGTCTAGTCCCTCAAATACCTTAATTTCTCATCTTAGATATATGTAAACATTATATAATTGAAGTAATATAACTCTAATATCATGTACCTAATTGTTACCACTCAATAGCAACATGTCTAGGTTGAAATATGCTAAGTTATAAAATGGGACAGATTCATATTTTTATATTTTATTACTGTCCAATTTAGTTGCCTGATAATTTTGACATCCCTAACCATATCCAATCACTCCCAAATTTTAATCACACTTAGATAACATAAAAAAAAATATAACCATGTCATATAATTACTACGACTCATGGATATAACTTTCCAAGTTCAGCTTTCTTCACAACATACTGAAACAGATTGTTTTCCTACCTTGACAATTTTGCATACTTCATGACATTAATAGTTTTGGCAACCTTAAGTATATTCAATCACGCCCCAATTTTCACCATACTTAGATAACACATATAAAGAGATAACCAGGTCAAATTACTACTAAAACTAATGGATTTATTGTTGTAAAACCAACACCATTCGCATAGGACAGAATCTGAATTTCAAAGAAGATAGTTTTGAGCACCTCTTTAATTATCACACTATGTTACAATTTATAACCTCTCTAAACTTACATACATCACCTAGACTTATATATAAACACATATATGGTGAAATACATAGGTTTTAATCAAGTTATTATGCATATATAAAGCATAAATATAAAAAATCAGCAAGTATACAGTTTCTGTCCCTAGTAATTTTTATTATGATTTTGCAACTAAAAATCCTTTTTTTGTGAATTATAAAACCACAAATAACATCCTAACATGATTATAATCAGTAATAGAAACTTTAAAAATCATAAACCCTCAAAAAATTCAAGAACTTAAATAAAAAAATATGAGTTAAAGCTCACCTATGCACATATTTTAGCTTCAACTTGTTTCTCCTTACTTCCCTTTGCTTCCTTCACTTTTTTCTTTACTTGGAATTACTTGAGAGCAATTTATAAAATTCAATATGAAGGTTTTGGAAGTGAAATAGCTCATAAAATATTTTTTGGTCATGGCTCAAAGATAGAAATAAAGAAAGTTTGAGGTGGCAAAGGTTAAGGTGGCAAGGTTGAGGTGTCAAGTTGTGGGATATTTTTCACATCTTATACAGCCATAATCTAGTGTTTCTCATTACTTATTTATCTATGTACAACCTAATTTAATCTCTATATGATTGGATAATACATAATCCCCTAATTTCTTAACCGTTCATTCAATCTCCAAACCGATCGACATCCGATTCTTAAATGATTGTCTAGTTTTTATTTTCTAAAATTACATGCACATATGTATCTTATATTATGACACTTAAATCATATTATATCATGTTCGATATCCCTAGTATATTAATCTATGTATTTATACCTTTAAAACACATCGATCAATTCGAATCGAATCATATAAGCTTACTAGTGACACCTTTAACACTTCTAAAATTATATCATAAAACTTATGAATATCCACTATATTGATCAATCTATTCTTTATTTTATCTAAATATAGAATCACTTAATTAGGTAGTAAAATCTCAACCACTAACATCAAGTGATAGCATTGGAGGTATAATAATTAACAATGTTATAAAAGATGCGATGTAGATGTTAATACAAATTAGCATATAAGTAGCATGGGTGCATGAATCATATTGACTAAGTGTGTAGTATGAGGTTTGGGTATTACAACGGAGACACTTTAATCCTTGTGAATCGAATTCAGAAAAAAATTAGCAATTGATTACTTCAAACCCTATGACTGTCGGAGTGAGCTAAATGTATAAATCGAAACTTTTTTATATATCGGCAAAGCCATTAGAAATTGCGAGATTGATAAAATCTCATCGAATTCAGAGTGATGCTATAATTGTTATAGCATGAATGTTTTAAAATTTTTATTTTTTTTCACTGTACACACTTCGTGATCAAGTGAACCCAGCATGTAGCGCAATTATAAAACTTTAGATGTAAAAATAATCAATTGCATAAAATTGTAATGCTTTCATATTTTTTTAATTTTACTTGAGTTTAGACTAATTTATTTTTTAATATGTATTATAATATCTTTAAATTTACATTGGTGTATATCTGTAATTTTATTCAGCACAAAATTAATAAATAACTATTTATATTTTTTGTCATTTTTTCAATTTGTAATTATAATTTATTGTAATTTAAAATTAAATAAAAGAATTAAAGAATAGAATTTATAGTTCAACAAGAAAATTAAAAAAGAAAAAAAATTACTTTATTGGTAATATATTTTTTATTATAATAAGTTTGGATTAAATTTAATATTTTGAATGAGTAATATAAAAATAGACACAGTAAATGTATATAAATAACTTTTTTAAAATTTCTTAAAGTTAGATGACAAAGTGAGAAATTATGCAAAGTTTGAATGTTAAAGTGCAATAACTTTAACATGTGCCATGCACATGAAAAATTTTTGGTAGAATATATTATGTCGGCAGTGTATTTTATATGGCAAACTGTAAAACTAGCGTAATTTGGAGGATGAAGTGTCAAAAGAAAAGTTTAGAGAGTGATGTGTGAAAATTTTTATAGTTCGGATAGATTGATATTTCTTTCCTTTAAAAAATACATAATTTTGTTAATTGAAATTAACAAAAGTTTTCATTTGAAATTTTCAATTACTTCTATAAATTTTCATGATTTTTCTAAAATTGAAATCAAAATCAAAATTTTGTATATCTTTAAATTCAATTTTTTTAAAATTTGTAACTCCCAAATATGCGTCAATACTAATATTTAATACCTTAATAGCACATCTGCTTTGCTAGTCTCTTCAAAATATACATCTGTATTCATTACCAACACATACCTTTTTCTTAGCTGGCATGGATGTGACAACAATTGTGTTGTGTGGTGAATGCCAATGAGTGGACCTACAAGTTACTACATTTGGTCTGAGCCAGATGTTATTTAAAAACTTAAGTTGTATTATTGCTATTAGCTCTAATTTTTAGCATAGTAACGAATGTTTTTTGAAAAATTATATGCCCTAAGAAGCGAACCTCATAATAATCATATTCCCTTCCATACACATTTTTAATAGTGCATTAGGTTTTTCCATTATTATATTATGTAGAAATCAAGTTGCTAATGATGGATAAGTCATTAATATTGAGATATGATTTCTAATTTCTTATAATAAAAAAATATATTCATAATTTATAAGTATATTGGGCACCATACTTGTTGTGATTGTCATATGTTGTACTATTGTATGCGATATAATGGAGAATCTCAATTACTAGATTAGAAATTTTTCATAAACAATATAAATATTTGTAGTTGATAAATATTGAACATGGACCACTATGGGGAATTCTTGGACTAATACCATTATATAATTATAGAATTACTCAATGTTACCAAAAAGTCCTAAGAACACTTTATCTTATATGAATTTTATATAACTTTATTTTTGTCAATAGGTGAAGTCTAGTTAGAGGTCACATAACACATTAGATCATGTAAATGAATTAGGAAGATTAGTGGTTATTTAATATAAAACCGATTCTAGTGTATGAGAGAGTATTTGAGATTATATCTAATTGCATTGAATATGTTATATATATATATGTATATATATATATAAGTTTGTGTTGACAGTTTAAGTATGGCCCATTCCTGAAAATTTGTTTGAATATAAGTTGGCCAAATAATTTATCTTGATATATCTTAGATATATATATATATATATATATATAACCTTTGGGTAAAATTGTAATGTGTTAAAATACATAGTTGCTATTATAAGAGTATATTAAGCTTCATAGAGATTTAGATATCCCAAAGGTCTCGCGCCACATGCCACATGTCTTTGTAGTGTTCTGCCAAGAGGATATATATGTGTATAAGAACACACATGTTGAGAAGATAACTATAATTTGGAAGTTACAAAATGAAAGGTGACAAAATAATCACATGTATTATGCAAGTTGAATAGCTAGCCACATAAGTTATCAAATGGAAGGACACATAACCTAATACTCATTACATGAATTGTATTCATGACCACTGCATGTAATGATAACTGGTGAGTATTATTTTCACTCAATTGGGTGAATGAAAAGGCTTGTAACTCATGAAAATAATCAATTCGTTGAATGAAAAGATATGTAACTCTTGTGTATTTGATACATATATATATACATATAGATAAGGAGAAAAAATATTTACAAGTTTCTTCTTCATCTCTCTCAAATAAATTTTTCCACGAAAAAAATATTCTAAACACTTAATAAGGAGAATTTTATATTTGTGACGTCTAAGTTGAGGTAATTTTATATTTTCATTCTTCGATATCTATGTAAAATTATATGAACGAAGGGATTTAAATGATAATTTTGAATATGGGTGGGGCTGGGTGTAGGGATTTGGGTACTGTTTGGGTTGGGGCACATAGTGCGAGTGGCTGGGTTTGGCTGGTTAGATGGGTTTCAAATTTTTTGTTTTTTGTTTTCAGAATTAAAAAAAAAAAAAGATTATTGCATGAAGATGATTGGGATTAATTATTCTTTTTTTTTTTATAATTCAGATATTCCAATTTTTTCGAACTAATTTTATACCTCTAAAACACTTGCCACTAACACTTTAGAGGGGTAAATCGTGAAATATGCTTCAATTGGCTTTCAGATTCCCAATAAAAATTGTACACTTTTGCTTATAAGAAACCAAACCTACAGTGATTGTATTATACTAAATTCCGAAAATTCAACCATAGATTTTCACCAGAATACGAATCTCCACCCTACCAGTGGAAGTAAATTCAAATTAATAATTCTACCAATTGAGCTATTCATTTTTGTTGTGAAAGAATGATGGAGAGGCAAAAAGTTCTCCTTTACTGTTTTCAGTTTCCAATTTCTTTTTTGAATTCAACTAAATAGCAGGATAAAACAAATATTTGCAAATTGTTTGTTAAGTTTTTTTGATATCGTTAGTTATAGGAGGGTATTTGTAATTTGATAATTAAAAATTAACCTCAAAAGTGATTTTTTTAATTAAATCCTTTATTATTTTAATTAATTGAAAAAAAATTCTCTTGATATATAAATCATAATTCTTATCAACTTTAAAAGAGGAATTCATTATTTTAAATAGTTTTCACATTGACCTCTTAGAAATAATAGGCCACAAAATTTAATTATCTCTTTTTCTCAAGCATCTCTTTCTTTTTTTTTTTTTTTTTTCCCCTTTCTCTTTGCTATCTATGATGCTTTCTGTGTTTATTTACTCTTTATTGAGAATATCACCTATTATACCAAGTAAAAAAAGTAAAAAGAAGCCCCCGGGGCACAGTTCAACTGGTAGATCAATCAACATATTTCTCGCTTCCAGCGGTAGAGTGGGGGTTCGAATCCTGGTGGGAACTTGCGGCTGAATTTCGATATGGAGCAATCACTGTGTTTCCAGTGGGACCCTGCGACCGGAGTTTAGTATGGAGCAATCACTTTAGAGGCAGCTCCTTGTGCGCAGAAGTGTACAATTATGGGGAGAACCTGTGATCCAATTTGAGTCATATCTCGCGATTTACCTCCTCCTAGGTGCTTGGATAAGTGGTTAGGAGGTCCAAAACTGATTAGTGTAAGTCAGGAACCTGGATATCAAAAAAAAAATAAAAATAAAAAGAAAAGAATATGCGAGCAAAAACAGTTTGCATCATTATGCGCTTCTGAACCTTCAGAACGCATATTTTTGTGTTACCACAATACAATTAATATTATATACAAATTTAGATAGAGTTGCATCCAACTCACTCATTATGTATGTTGCTCATATGATTCATTATTAAATTTTCTTTAAGAATTAATTCTATTTTACTCGACTCAATCACACTTTATCCCTCATAGTTTATAAATACTCTAATTATTTATTAACACATTTTTAGATATCTAAATATTGAAATTGCTCTTACTTCTAACAACCAGATATAATACATAATAAAAGTTGTTTATTATTTACCTCAAAGGAAAAAAATCATAAAAGAAATTGGTTTTCTTGAATAAACCTGGTAGATCATTTTTTTTAAAAACAATTATTAACTATTCATAAATCATCTTATCTTTAATGATTTTAATCTTAATTTTAAAACTTTTAATTATAAAGTTTAAACATTATATTTAGTTGAAGCCTGTTTCTTTTAGATTATTTTCTTTTGAAAGGAAAACAAATTAAAAAAGTAACTAATTTAGATTATAAATATAATGTTTGGTTATACATTTCAAAATTCAATTTTCCATGTAATCAATTTAAAAACGTAAAAAAGATTAAAAAGTTTATAAAACTCTACTCCAATTTTCATTGAAATTATACTTCAATGAAAATTCAAATTTTTATGGTGGTTTTTTTTCTTTTTGTTGTGAAAAATAAATAACTTTTACTAAGTAAATGTATATTTGTTGGAAGTAAGGGCATTTACAACAAAAATCCCAAACTCTTTCAAATATATATATATTTTTCTAAAAACCCAAGAATAAACATAATTCTTCATTTTTCTTAGAAAGGTGTTAGTTACACAGTTTGTAATCATAGTTCTTCAATTTTTTTAAATAACTCAAATAAAATACGATGTTTTCATACGATGTTGAAATTCTATATCACTCATAAATAATAATGTGATAAAATCTTCCAAAATTTTTGTTAATAAAGTAATTTATTCTCGAACTTTATTCCTATTTTAATAAAATTATAATATTTTTTTTTTATTTTTTTACTATAAATATATAATTTTATTAGATAGCATAATTTTTATGGAAATTATGGATAATTTATTGAGAGTCTTCCCACATAAATGTATTATTTTTTATAAAATAATTAGGTATTTTTTGAATTAATCGTGTATTATAAGATAAATTTATTGTATAACCGAGATTTTATAGAATTATTCCCAAATTATCATGAATAATACCCGAGTTACAAATTTTAAGGATTAACGAATTATTTTCAAATTCAAAATTTGTTAATAATCCACCATTTTCACATCGACTTACACTATTATTTTTTTTTAAATAACTAAAAACCATCACCAATTTCCCCAATTACGTGGCATTCAATTGAGGAAAAAGTTTTCAAATAAGATGGCAGTGTTGAAAATGTTTAACATTATTTGCAATATGAAGCAGTTTTTCATTTTCAGCAGATTCCATTTGAAGTAAAATACAAATATCAAAATCCAGTTTCAACTCAAACTTGGCCTCCTAAATCTTAAAAATTGTATATTGCAATGCATACAATGAGAAACACAGATCACTGTAACGAGGGCTAATGTTTTAGGGTATTTATTCAAGACCGATGTAAGATAGAGATTTTGGTGAAGAAACCAAGTAACTAATAATCAAAATTAATTAGAATAGAATAGCAAGCTGCATGTTTAAGTGGAAATCTTAAGATAAAAAGTGAACTTATGTTTGTTATGTTTGTTAGGATAAGTTGTAGAATAACTTCTAATTTTTCACATAAACCACAATTCAACTTGTTTCATCTCATCTTCAATCAAGTTCTCTGTTGTACCACATTCCCTCTACCATTTCTTCTACTGCTTCTCTTTATCTTGCGTTGAACACCACAGAAGAAGCCCACAAACCATTTGGTCCGCTATATCGAAAAATGAAATAACCACAATAGTTCCAAATACGAATCCACATCCATACCCCAAAAGAACAACTTACCAACCAAATCCGTCTAGAAAGTCAGAGTCATCACCTTGTTGTGGCAACATTGGAAGCGAAGGTCGTACGTTGTTCTCTTAACATTTTATTATCAATAGAAATTCGCATAATCCTGAGTTTTCCAATTATGAACAATTCTCAAATGTAGAAAATTGGCCACCAGATTGACGTATCCATCCAACAAGATTATTCGATGAAGGTTTAATATAGAAAGAAACATCACCCTTGTCAATTGCCATTAAAATTCCCCTATCAATTGGTTTGAAGATCGGTCCAACGATTCAAGTGCACTCACATTTCCAAAAGATGCATGTATATATCCTGTGAGGCTATTATGAGACAAATTTAAGTACTTCAGAGAATTAAGCTTTCCTATGGATTGCGAAATACTCCCACCAATTTGTTTTCAAACAAATCAATGAATGTAAAGGCTCTCAGGATTCTTTTTATTGAAAGCTCCGTACCTATCAAAACGAATTCCATTGACTCTTCATAAGATGAAAACCAATTTCGTTCTTCTCTTCCATTTTCCTTTACATTTATCATAGGTCTTTAATTCTCCAAATATCTTATAGGCAAAGAGCCACTAATTGCATTATGGGATATATCGAAAACTTGCAACTAGAGAAATGAAAACTTAGTCTCCGAAGAGAGGAATATGTTGTTACCATTAAATCTGTTAGGCTTCAAGACAAGAACTCGAAGCTCAGGAAGAGTTTCATCCAAAGGGGAAACTGTCTTATATTTTATTGTTTCCAATATCAAGAACTGCAGACGTCCACAATTAACCAGGGATTTGGGTAATGTTCCTTCCGTTTTGTTACCATTCAAGTTAAGAAACTCAAGAAAACTACCCTTTGTAAATGTTGATGGAATGAGGCCATTCAAGTGATTTTTCTTTAAATGCAAGACCCGCAATGATTTGCTCAAGTTTCCTAAACACTACGGAATTGATGCATCCAAACTATTATGCGAGATATGGAGATATTCAAGGGATCTCAAGTTGCAAATGGTTGATGGAATCTCTCTAGTTAATTTGTTAGAATGGAGTATGAGGAAAGACATATGAGACAGGTTCCCAATGGTGGAAGGTATTAGACCTGAAACTTGATTTTTTACAAGGTTTAGATACTGCAAGTTTTTGAATCTTTCAGTATCTAGTGGGATGGAACCTTCAAAGTTATAGTTGGAAAGATCAATTATGGTGATATTGGTGGTCAACAACTCCGACAGAATCTCACATTAAATTTCATTATCTATGTAAGACCCCCAACAGTAAATATAAATATTGATATAATAATAATTCTTGACAAGGTAGCATATGTGTGTGCATGTGTATAAATATATACATATATATATTTGTATTTTTTATAAGACACGACATCCCAAAGTTATAATACGATAGACTCAAAAATAAAAATAATAGCTTTTACTTTCGAAAGAAGTAAGGACATTTTGCATTTGTAGCCCTTTATATATAGTCAGCAATTTACATAATAATAATGAATGTAAAAATTAGAATATGCCCATAACATAACCCAATAGGTTGTCATCCATGTACATTGATCCTCAGAACCTGTAGGAACCCCAACGACTTGCCCAGTAAGTTTATGGTATCAAGTATCACCAGACTCACCTACAATACATAAACTAAATGAGCTAACACTCAGCAAGTAAAGATTATGCATGTCAAAGAATAATCCACAATATCAAGTCATACATCTTAAAATGCTATGCCCACAATGCAATTCCATGGATCAAAATATTTATCTCAAAATCATTTCTTTCTTGGTCCTCTGACCAATGCTACTATTCCATGTACCAAAAAAGAGCTCTGCACACTGCCATAGTCCAATGGCCAATGATGATATAAGTATGCAAATCTATGCATACTCATACGCATGCAAATCTATGCACGTGCACCTACAAATCCATGCATACAATCATGTAAAACCATGCATGCTTCGATACATTAGTAGTGGTCAGCAAAATATTTTCCTTTCTCAGAATCATGCCGTGCAATACAAGATTTATCACAATGCTTGTATATGATACATGGACGTGCCCTCTGCTATGCACATATGGTATTACATATAAATCACATATTTACTAATGAATCTTTACTTACCTTTGATCGATTGTGTGTTACTTTTAGATTTTTTAAGTATTACTCTCCAGCCTTAGATGTGAAACAATCTGTAAAAATAAGAGATATCAATCACCATTCTCAACTAACAAGTTCATTATATCTAATGCAGCATAAGGATCTTGAATCTCAATTTAACTAAACAACCTTACCACTTAGAAATTATAACCGAATACAACATTCTACGTACATTTGTTCCATATCTTAAATATATACTAACCTCACTCAATTGATGTATCATAACTCTTACAATATTTCCATAAATTTTAGTGGTCAAATGCACCACATCTATGCTGGAACAAGTTTATGAATCAAATGTGACTAATTCACAACTTCATATTTTCTTGCTACCACATTAATTTGCATGATGATTTTGACACCCTTAGACATATTCATTCACTCCCTAATTTTTATCACACTTAGCTAGCATAAAAAAAAATGTAACCATGTCATCGAATGGCTAAAAATCACGGATATAGCTTCCCAAGTTCAGCTCCCTTCACAGCATACTGAAACAGAGTTTTCCTACCGTGATAGTTTTACGCACTTCATGACATTAATGGTTTTGTCACCCTTAAGTATATTCAATCACTCCAAAATTTTCACCACACTTATATAACATATAAAAAGAGACAACCATATCATATCCTTGCCAAAACTAATGGATTTAATGCTTAAAACTAGTCCCCTTCACATAGGATAGAATCTAAAATTCGATGGTGACAGTTTTGAGCATCTCTTTAATATCATTCCCTATTTCAATTTCTAACCAATGAAAATTTATTCCAATATTCTTAACTCATATATGAACATGTATATGATGATACTTATAGGTTTTATTCAACAAACAATGCACTTTTGAAGCCTAAAACATAAGAAAACAGCAAGGTGACAGTTTTTGCCACAAGTATTTCCTATTAAGTGTTTGTCATCAAAAACCTATTTGTTGTGCGCCAAAGTCTAACTAAAAACTTTCCAACAATTTTAGAAGAGATATTAAAATATTAATACACAATAAAACCTTTCAGAATAATCTGAAAACTAAAGGCAAAACCATAGGTAAGTATTACCTATGCAGATTTTGAGGTTAAACTTGATGGTAATCACTTCTCCTTTGCTTTTCTTGCTTTTATTTCAACTTGGAATCAATTTGAAGCACTTGAAGACCTTAAGGTATGTGTTTGGAAGATGAAAATGGTTGAAATGAGGGTCTGATCGTGGCTTAAGGTTGAAGGAAAGCTTGAGATGGCACTTTAGGTGCTTGCTTAAGCTTAGTAGTAAGCATGAGGTGGCAAGTTGGGGTATAAATATGACCTTTCACGCATCTTTCAAGCCTAGACCACATGTATCTTACTATAAATTAATTTTATTGAATCCTATTTTAATTACCACATTACTCCATAGATAATTCATAAGCTAATTTTCAAGTTGTTCATTTAATTTCTTATTCGATTATCACCCGATTCTTGAATAATTGTCCATATTAAAAATTTTATAATCTTATACATAAATGAATATTGTAATATCACCTTTCAATCATAGTATCTTATGTCCAATGTCCCAAATATGCAATTTACCCATATATACTTTTGAAATACCTAGATGAAATCGAATCAAACTGTATAAACTCACTAGTAACACTTTTAACACTTTCAAAATTATAATCTATATATCCCATCTATATCTAATATTGATCAACCTCATTTTCTTCTTATTTCAATATAAAATCAACTACTTAGATTAGAAAATTCAATAACTAATACCATTCAAGAGCTTTAAAATTAAGTTTAATATTCAAAAATGTCGTGTAAAATGAAATAAATTATGCAGTGTCAATAAAAATGCAAGTAGCATATAAAATTAGCACGTAATGCATGAATCATATTGGTCAAGTAAGTAGTGTGAGGCTTGGCTATTACATCCTCATCTCCTTATAAAAATTTCATCCCCGAAGTTTTACTTACCAAAAAGCTCTAGATATTTAATTATTATTTTTTGCTTCCTTTTCCAAGTAGCTTCTTCTCTTGATTGACTTCTCCTTAGTACTTCAACTAATGAGATATGCTAATTTCAAAGTTGCTTTACATCCCTTACTAAAATCTCTCTAGGTCATTCTTCATATCTTTGACCTCAATTTTGTTATATTGGTTCCTTCTTCAGGTGATGAAATAGATCTATGATATACTTCCTTAAAATGAACACATGAAACACATTGTGAACTCAAGACATTGATGCAAAGAGGTCGAGTTTATAGACAATATTCCTAATTATCTTAGTAATGCAAAATAAATGAATGTACCTAGGATCAAGTTTGTAGGTAACATCCCTAATTTTTTTTTTTGCCCAAGACGCATAATCCATTTCATTGGAGACACCTTCAAAAATTTGATCCCCTATCATAAATTACAACGATATTCCTCTTTAGTTTGCATAGCTCTAGGGTCACCTCTAACTAGTTTTCATACATTAGCAATTTGTTCTACCACTTCTATCATTTACCAAACCATATTCAACCTAAAAGAACACTAATTTTATTTTAATAAAATGATGACCTATATTTTCTATCATACAATACCTCATAGAGATCTATCCTAAGTAGCCTTATCATTGTTGTTATAAGAAATTCCACCCAAGGAATTTTTTCTCAATTGACATCAACAACCTAATGCACAAGCTCTAAGCAATCTTGCAAAATCTAATTTGATTGTTCTAATTGCCCATTGATGCATGGATGATCACAATACTAAAATATAATTTTATTCCCAATACCTGATGATCTTTTAGAAAGTGGACAAATACCTTAAATCTACATCAGAACTAATAGACACTAATAAATCATAAAGTCTAACCACTTCCTATACATTTATCTTTCCATAAATTTCCAAGGAATACCTAGGGTAAATTGAGAAAGAATGAGCATGTTCAGTTAACCTATGAATAATAACCCAATTTCGTTATCATATACAAAATTCATGAATGCTTTCTTATTTCCACTTGAAAATAAAACCAGAACTAAATCATTCATACATATGCACTTTTACGTATATTCTTTTTTTTAGTGGCAAAATAAATATTAACAATATATTCCATAATAGCTCATCCAGTATCCGATATCTATATATTTTCTTGAGATCACAAACATCATTCATACCACTAAATGAAACAAATAAAAAGTACATGATCATCACCTAAAACTTAGTCTGATAATTTCTTATCCCTCATTGTCACATCTATCTCTTATTAAGATATTATTATCAGTTATTACAAAAATCTATTTAAGTGCCATTTTTTGCCTTTCATCTTAATCCTAACCTTTCATCGACCTTATTTTGAGCATTTGAAATTGGATCAATCAAAATCAGTCTTATCAAAATATTAATAAATTAATAATTCATTATTTATTCTAATTCATCCTCTATACAACCCTCAACTCCTATAATAGTTTATGATGTAAAATTTGTTTGAATATTAGTTTATTGAGATATTTCATTCCAATGACATCTGTAGTTATATGGATCATACAATATATTCACTTACTAATAATATTCATCCTTTCTTCAAGTTCAATTCCTTTTAAGTACATAGACATTTCAAGTACTTCGATTTTGTAATGTCACATGTAGTATTACATAAATAATCTAATTAACTCGAAGAGTGTCAAGTAACTTTTCTATATTACATAAAATATATACCAAAACACAATGAGATACACCACTATACACAATAAATAACTTATATCTAAAGTTGGAGTCACTACTGAAGCTCAAATCATTTCTCTTTAAGTAATTAGTGATTTCTTCCCACTTAACGAACCATTTAAATTTCATATAGCTATATGTATGATGAAATAAAACAGTAACAACTAAGGAAAAATTTTGACTGAATACCCAATAATATAACTAACTCAAACTTTTTTTCTTATTTCTATCACATTTATTGGTCTTCTCTATTTTAGTACAACCTCAAAGTTTTGAATAGTTACAAGAACACTTTCTTAAGAAAATTACCAGTCCCAAAATAAATATTGTATTACAAAATCGAAAGATCATATTTACTAAATCGAACAAATAATTTCTACTTCCTTAAAGTTTCTGAGATCATATTGAAAGATCAATCATATTTCTCCTTATTGTATAGTAAGATATCATCAATGAATTTCACCCCAAACATACCCAATGTATATCATCAAACACATTATTCATCATGTATATCAAAATAATTAAGGTATTAGTCAACCCAATGGCACAACAAGAAATTCATAATTAATTCAAATTTAAAATTAATCCTCAAGATCACAGCAGCTCCTCTTGGTTTATCAAATAAACCTTTGTATAAAAAATATATACTTATTACAAATTATTACTTAATTCAGTTGCAATAAATAATACATAACCTCAAGATTCATCATTCTTCTAGGTGAATATGATAAACTAAAAAAGAGATTACATTTTTTCTTACAACTATATCCAGGATAAAATTAATTGGTTTATCAATAGCATGCGCGAAAACTTCTTTTCAACATGTATCAAGAGATCTAAGATCACACAAATGGAGTTTTAGTAAACTTTGGTCATTTCTAAAAATTCTAACACAACCCAAAGATCCATAATAACTATTTCTTACTACTCTCATTCACGATAACCGTAGAAAGTTATAATTTGACAATCTTTTTTATTTTTTATAAATAGTAAATATTTTCCTGCCATGGTCTACATAAAATTTCTATATTTCATCACTTAAAATTTAAAAGTCTTAATAATTCTGAAATAATCCACAATGTATAATTCTCAATAAATCAATCAACACCAAAATGTTATATCATAATACTAATATAACAAAAATTAACATAGAACTCTTGAAATCTAATTTGTTGATCTTGAACTTCTAAAAGGAATTAAAATATTGTAATTAACCTCATATATATATCAAGTACCCTATTCAGTCTTATTATATACTTAGTTGATAATAGATAATATGAAGCTCCAAAGATAGAATACCAAACATAAATTTTATACCTGTTATTACTGATGGGTCCGCATCAATGTTATTTTTTACAAAATCTTAAAATAAATGGCCAATATTATTCATGAAATAAAAAAATAAATTATACAATAAATAAAATTTACTGGCATGGTTGTGCTCCACCAGTTTTAATGATAATGCACATGGACAGTCTATAGAACCACAAACCCGGCTCTAATACCACTTTATAACACCCCCACTACTAAATATAGATATTGATATAATAATAATTTTTAACAAGGTAGCGTATGTGTGTGCATGTGTATAAATATATATATATATATATTTGTATTTTTTGTCAACTGTAGCACTTTGAGAAAATAGTAAAATATTTTCTCACATGTAACCCTGTATATAGAAAAATTACCGCTTATATAAAAATACAACACCCATCATAGTCATGCTATTCTCATACTGATTTACTATCAAATTTCAACAGTTATATAGGACACGACATTCCAAAGTTATAATACAATAGACTCAAAAATAAAAATAATAGCCTTTGCTTTCGGAAAAAGTAAGGACATTTTGCATTTATAGCCCTTTATAAATAGTCAACAATTTACATAATAATAATGAATGTAAAAATTAGAATATGCCCACAACATAACCCAATAGGTCGTCATCCATGTACATTGATCTTCAGAACTTGTAGGAACCCCAATGGCTTGCCCAGTAAGTCCACGGTATCAAGTATCACCAGACTCACCTACAATGCATAAACTGAATGAGCTAATGCTCAACAACTAAAGATTATGCATGTCAAAGAATAATCCACAATAACAAGTCATGCATCTCAAAATGCTATGCCCACAATGCAATTCCATGCATCAAAATATTTATCTCAAAATTATTTCTTTCTTGGGCCCCGACCAATGCTACTATCCTATGTACCAAAAAAGAGCTCTGTACACCGCCATAATCCAATGGACATTAATGATATAAGCATGTAAATTCTTGCATACTCATACGCATGCAAATCCATACACGCGAACCTGCAAATCCATGCATATAACCATGCATGCTTCGATGCACTAATAGTGGTCAGTAAAATATTTTTCTTTATCAGAATCATGCCGTGCAATGCAAAATTTATCACAATGCTTGTATATGATTCATCGACGTGCCTTCTACTGTGCACATATGATCTATGGTATTACATATTAATCACACATTTACTAATGAATATTTACTTACCTTTGATCAGTTGTATGTTACTTTTAGGATTCTTAAGTATTACTCCCCAGCTTTAGATGTGAAACAATCTGTAAAAATACAAGATATCAATCACTATCATCAATTAACAAGTTCATTATACCTAATGTAGTATAAAGATCTTGAATTTCAATTTAACTAAACAACCTTACCACTTAGAAACTATAACTGAATACAACCTTCTACGTGTATTTGTTCCACATCTTAAATGTATACTAACCTTATTTAATTGATGTATTATAACTCTTACAATATTTCCATAAATTTTAGTGGTCAAATGCACCACATCTATGCTGGAACAAGTTTATGAACCAAATGAGACTGATTCACAACTTCATATTTTCTTGCTACTACATTAATTTGCATGATGATTTTGACACCCTCAGACATATTCATTCACTCTCCAATTTTTATCACACTTAGCTAGCATAAAAAAAAATGTAACCATGTCATCGAATGGCTGAAAATCATGGATATAGCTTCCCAAGTTCAGCTCCCTTCACACCATACTGAAACAGAGTTTTCCTACCGCGACAGTTTTACGTACTTCATGACATTAATGGTTTTGGCAACCTTAAGTATATTCAATCACTCCTAAATTTTCACCACACTTATATATCATATAAAAAGAGACAACCATGTCATATAATTGCCAAAACTAATGAATTTAATGCTGTAAAACCAGTCCCCTTCACATAAGATAGAATCTAAAATTCGATGGTGATAGTTTTGAGCATCTCTTCAATATCATTCCCTATTTCAATTTCTAACCAATGAAAATTTATTCCAATACTATTAACTCATATATGAATATGTATATGATGATGCTTATAGGTTTTATTCAACAAACAATACACCTTTGAAGCATAAAACATAAGAAAACAGCAAGGTGACAGTTTCTGCCACAAGTATTTCCTATTAAGTGGTTGTCATCAAAAACCCTTTCTTTGTGAACCAAAGTCTAAATAAAAGCTTTCTAACACTTTTATAATAGATATTGAAAGATTAATACATAATAAATCCATTCAGAATAATCTAAAAACTAAAGGCAAAACCATAGGTAAGTGTTACCTATGCAGATTTTGAGGTTAAACTTGATGGTAATTACTTCTCCTTTACTTTTCTTGCTTTTATTTCAACTTGAAATCAATTTAGAGCACTTGGAGACCTTAAGGTGTGTGTTTAAATGAGGGTCTGGTCGTGGCTTAAGTTTGAGGAAAAGCTTGAGGTGGCACTTGAGGTGCTTGCTTAAGCTTGGTAGCAAGCATGAGGTGGCAAGTTGGGGTATAAATCTGACCTTTCACCTATCTTTCAAGCATATATTAGATGTATCTTACTATAAATTAATTTTATCGAATCCTATTTTAATTACCACAAGATTCCATAGATAATTCATGAGCTAATTTTCTAGCTGTTTATTTAATTTCTTACTCGATTGTCATCCGATTCTTAATTAATTGTCCATATTAAAAATTATATAATCTTATACATAAATGAATATTATAATATCACCTTTCAATCATAGTATCTTATGTCCAATGTCCTAAATATGAAATTTACCCATATATACTTTTGAAATACCTAGATGAGCTCACTAGTGACACTTTTAACACTTCCAAAATTATAATCTACACATCCCATCTATATCCAATAATGATCAACCTCATTTTCTTCTTATTTCAATATAAAATCAACTACTTAAATTAGGAAATTCAATAACTAATACCATGCAAGAGCTTCATAATTAAGTTTAATATTTAAGAATATCGTGTAAAATGAAATAAATTATGCAGTGTCAATAGAAATGCAAGTAGCATATAAAATTAGCAGGTAATGCATGAATCATATTGGCCAAGTGACTTGCGTGAGGCTTGGCTATTACAGTCTGTCATAGAGAGATATTGCAATAGCTTTAAGTCCCCAATTTTGCAAGGAATTGTTCCAAGAAAATGGTTGGCATTAAGCAATAGCATGCCCAAATTTGATAAATTGCAAATTGTAGGAGTTAAAGGACTTGAATTTGGTTCTCTGAAAGGGCTAATAAATACAAACTATTCAATTTCCCGATCTCTGGGATAGATCCTAATAAATGTATAGATAAAATATGAATCACGTATCTCATCCAATGAATTTCCCATAATATTGTTCAAGCGAAGAGATATGATTGAGCATATGATTGACTGCAAACTATTTCACTTCATATACACAACTTATCTTTCATTTGAGTTGGATTTTTACATTGATTGATATGTAAGATATAACTCAGTTAGTAATTCAATTATTTTTACATTTCTAAATTTTTTAAGTATAGCCAGTTGAAATAAACAAAAGAATAGCACTATTCTCTTTAATTTCGAGGAATGCATACTCTACAAAAAAAACCTTTTATAGTTTAAAATTATCTTGATAAATGTTTTATTCACATGAAACATTTTGTATATGCATGGTTCTAAATATTATAGGTAAATAAATTACGACATGTAAACATGCTCAAATTTAGACATTCAATCATGCAATTGAAAAATCAATAATTTTGACATGCTATAGTTTTTCCATGATTAAAATCAAATTTTAATTTATCAATATCAACAATTACTTGATATATACAAACTAGTTTACTTTATATACACAACTTGGTTGTACCATGCCAAGGCATAGGAAACATTTTATTAATTTAAATATCTTATTAAGTGATGGATAAGCTTAACAATTTTCAAAATTTAGACAATAAAGTATTGGATAACTATCATAATAAGATAAATGTATTGATTTTTTTTTTATGAAGATTGATAACTTTATTTACTCAAATTTCTAGGTATTATCTTTGATTCGGTCTATAATCTAGATGGACCTTTTGAAGTTAGCCTCTTGGGTCTATTTTGGGCCCGTGCCCCATCATAAGCTCCCCATTCTTGGACAAGCCTCGCGTAGGGAGGGTTAGTCGAGAGTAAAGAGTATTGGAGTGGATCACCTCTTGGGGTGAGTAGCTTGGGGTTGCATTCCTTATTTTTGGTGTAGGGAATTAACTGTGTTTGGGGGGAGCATCTCAATTGGAGATATAAACTCTCAAGCTAAGGCATTTGTGTTGCGAATTTTATGAACGCAAAGGCACGTTATCATAGACAAGTAATAAAATAAATGAGTAGAATATTATTCCTCATGAGAATTGTTGAATTACTAAATATCGAA
The DNA here is from genome assembly GCA_019321725.1 of Paulownia fortunei. Classification (NCBI taxonomy): domain Eukaryota; kingdom Viridiplantae; phylum Streptophyta; class Magnoliopsida; order Lamiales; family Paulowniaceae; genus Paulownia; species Paulownia fortunei. The sequence goes on from CM033124.1 coordinate 6,743,960, forward strand.
ATTGGGTTAACTATAATTTTATTTGAACAATCGTAATAGTGCCATGATTATTGTAAACTAAGAAAACACTAAACTAATCTGCAAAAGCAAATTGAATTGAATAATTTATCTCACTAATCTCAAATTATGAAAATACTAAACTAAACTTAGGGTTTATGATTTGACTATAATTGGTATGAATTACATAATTTATCTCACCAATCTCAATTTATTTAACAAGTGATAGTTGGGAATCACTAAATTATCCACTAGCCACTTTCCAGGTCTAATGAAAATATCATCAATTGTTAACTCACTATATTCCTATGTAAATTACAACAATCAATAATTCATTAGCTTTCATATTTTTCAAACAAGACTGCACAAACCGTGCACGTATATTCTTATCTCACATGTAATTTATAATTTTTTACACATAAAACTAGACACATATATCACCTTTTGAGTCAATATAATTAGCAAATAATTCAATTAGTAGCCAAGTAATTGAAAGCATTAAGAACGATGTAGAAATTTCAACTTGAAAAAATAATCAAGAATTGAATTAATAAAAATATTTAAAATATTCTAATTAGATTACATCACAACTCTAGAAAAAGAAATTAGTTCATGGTGAAAATGAATGATAACTTAGCAATATTCATGAACAAACTATGTGAGTATATTTTTATCTCACATGCGATTTATGATTTTCTACATATAGAACTAGACTCATATATCACCTTTTGGGTCAATATGATTAGCAAATCATTCAATTAGTGATCAAGTAATTGAAAGCATTAAGAACTATGTAGAAAACTCAACTTGAAAAATTAATCAAGAATTGAATTAATAAAAATATTTAAAATATTCCAATTAGATTACATCACAACTTTAGAAAAAGAAATTAATTCATGGTGAAAATGAATAATAACTTAGCTACATTCATGAACATAATTAAATAGATGAAAATAATAATTATAACTTGGAAGAGACTGAGTTTCTTCCTTTGTGGATATCTTTTTCTTCAATCTTGGAAAAAATCTCTCATCTCCTTCTTGTCTTCTTTTTTTCTTCTCTTTTTTTCTTTTTGTCTTTCTCTTCTCTCTCCTCTCCCCATTTTCTTGAACACTTTTGGGATGCTAAAAATTAGATGAGAGATGCCCTAAAGAGAGCAAAATACCCATTTTTTCCTTTTTTCGCTTGGTAATACCTAGGCGCTAACCGGACAGCACCTAGGCACTACCCTTAGTACATTGCGACCATTTTTTAGTAGGTACAGTGCCTAGGTGCCACATTTCTAGAACCTAGGTGTTGGAACTACTGGAATTTGTTTTGTTAGAAAAATATAAAATGAATGCAGATTTTTGTACATCCAAGTGACTTTCTTTCTTCATCCTCAAATTTGCAAAATAAATACTAAAAATAATAATAAAATTCATAAAAATATCAAAAACTAATCAAAAAGTTACGCAAATAATACTCAATTAATAGGTATAAAACCAACTCATTAATGTGTTCGCTATTCTTTTTTTACGTCTAATCTGTTGAAAATTCTTCTCATCATTCCATTTTTTTTTTGGTACTCCTTGTCCAGGCTCTCTCACTTGGTCATTTTATCAAACGCCTTGTCTTCATCACTTAGTTTTATCTCTCATGCTTGCAAGAACATTTCTTTTTCCTTAATGATTCACCCGTTAAATTCCATAGGAGAGTTTAAGGGTGGATATGTTGGGGCAGCTCTACCATTCGTGTATATGCCCCATTGCCTTAGTGGCGAGCTGTTCACCACCGCTGCCTACTGCCCAATATGGCAGTAGCACAGGTCGAGCCTAATTAGACTCGACTTGCAGCCCTGCTGTTGCGGGGAGCAGCTCGCTATTACGTGTTGCTGCTGAGGTGCTGGACCTGGCTCTCTCTATAGTGGGTTGGTTGCTTGTTGCGGGTCCAGGTTGAGTAGCCCTCTGCTCGACCTGGCTCTTCTTGCGGTAGGCTGGTTGCCCTTCATAGGGAATGTGCCCATTTGGCGTTCAACTATCGTCTCTCCTCATGTGGCACCTCTCTCTTTCGTTCCCATTATTATTTCATTGAGTCATGTGGGTACTTTATGTACAACTCTTTTGGGTTGAGTGAGTTTAGTTCTTTATGTAGTCCTCACCAAGTGTTTTATATATTTTAATTTTTATTATGTAGTTTTATTTAGTTGTTTAATATTCTTTTGTTTTCTTTTAGTTTGATGAAATTTTTTGGTTTTCATTTTAGGATCCAACTAAAGTTTTTGGGGAGAATTTGTAAAATAAGGAGTAATATGTCACCAACTAATGAATACATGTTCATCAGTATTTTTGAATAGGATGATGATAAAGTTGATGAGATTTACCCTACCTTCTTTGAGGAAAGTCTTCGATGTCTTATCTTGTTTTACTTAACATTGAGGACAATATTAGTTCTAAGTTTAGGGGTACAGTTTTTCTCTACCTATGCCCAATAATGAGAATTTTCTCTTATTTGTTTATAGCTTTTGGAAAATTGATAAATGTTATGTTTATGTATGTACCCGAATCTTTTGCTATTTTTATCTTTCTTGTAATTCTTTGACACATTAAGCAGATAGCCTTAAACATTTGATTTCTCTTCTTGCTTAGAGAAAGTTTACGTGAACTCAATAATGTTAGAGATCTCATATAATCCTAGAACTTGTTTGATTGTTACTTAAGGTGAAATCTTAGGCTACATAATATTAGGGAAATGATTTAGGCCATTTTTGGACCGTTTAAGCCTTTCAAGCCTTATGTTTATGATCTATAATCCCTAGTGTCTCCCGTTATGCCTGTTGAGCCATTTTCTATGTCACCCCACAAATTAATCCCAACAGATGAATTTAAATAAATATTTTATCTTACATATTACCCCACACTTGGCTCATGGTTATTCTAGTAACATTATTTTGAGCATTGAAAGTAATTTAAAAAAATGGCTAAAGAAAGGTGGTAATTTGTACAAAACTCCTGAAAAAAAAATTAAAAAATTATAAAGAAAAATGAGGAAAAAGTGCAACACCCATTGTTAATAAAAATTAATAAGTTTGGGGATGTAGCACTTTAAAAAATGTGAAAAAAAGAAGGGAATTTAATGAATAAAGTGGTATGGCAAATCAAGAGATAAAAGGTTCATGAAGATGTGAAATGAAGATGTCATGGTGCTCATCAATAAGATTTTAGAATAGTGGTGTGCTATAAGTAATTTGAGCAGCTATATTTTTTTTTATCCAACCATTACCCTAGCCACATGTTAGAAACTTTTAAAATCCTAATGATACTTGATGTTGTATTAGTCTACATTAGTGGAGAGTGATATGAAAAAACAAGCTTATGGAGTTCTAAAATACATAAATAAGAGATCAATAATTTTGTTGTGAGTTTGTATAAACCAATTTGAGTGGCAAAAAGTTAAGTATAAGAGGGTAGACACACACGCACACTCACACGATTTAAAAATTAGTGAATTTGACACTTGAGTTAAAGTTGTGTATTTTGATGGTATTTTGAGATTTCCTTGAATTATAAACTCACAATGATTTTTTAGGCCTATTTGGTTAGTAGGTTTGATTATCACTTAGTATTTTACTTATTTTATTTCTTTTTCTTGAGGACTAGCAAAATATTAAGTTTGAGGGTATTTGATGAATAGGTTTTATACCAATTAATTGAGTATTATTTGCTTAAATTTTTGATTAGTTTTCGAGATTTTTGTGAATTTTATTATCATTTTTAGTCTTTATTTTGCAGATTTGAGAATGAAGAAAGAAAGTCATTTAGATGTACAAAAATCTGCATTCATCTTACATTGTTCTAAAAAAAAAAAAAAAAAATTTTCCAATAGGTCTAGTACCTAGGCGGATGTAAATTTTTGTACATCCAAGTGACTTTCTTTCTTTATCCTCAAATTTGCAAAATAAATACTAAAAACGATAATAAAATTCACAAAACTCTTAAAAACTAATCAAAAAGTTAAGCAAATGGTACTCTATTAATGGGTATAATACCCACTCATCAATGTGTTCGCCATTTAACTTTTACGTCTAATATGTTGAAAATTTTTCTCATCCTTCCATTTTTTTTAGCACTCCTTGTCCAGGCTCTCTCACTTGGGCATTTCATCAAACATCTTGTCTTCATCACTAGGTTTCATCTCTCACACTTGGAAGAACATTTTTTTTAATGATCTACCCATTAAATTCCATAGAAGAGTTTGAGGGTGGAGGTGTTGGGGCACCTCTACCATTCGTGTCTATGCCCATCGCCTTAATGGCAAGCTGTCCGCCATCACCGGCTACTACTTAATTGGCAACAGTGTAGGTTGAGCCCAATTAGGCTCGACCTATAGCCTTGTTGTTGCGGGGAGCAACTCGCCCTTTAGTGGCTGGTTACCCATTGTTGGGCCCAAGTTGAGTGGCCCTCCTCTTGACCTAGCTCTCCTCGCAGTAGGCTGGTTGCTCTTCGTGGGGAATATGCCTATTTTGCATTCAATCGTTGTCCCTTCTCACATGGCACTTTTCGTTTTTGTTCCCATTGTCATTTCACCGAGTCTTGTAGGTCCTGTATGTAGTCCATCTCTTTTGGGTCGACTGAGTTCGAGAGAGAGCATGATGTTTTTAGCCTCGTTTTTGTTGGTTTATCAAGTCGAGAGGATTGTTTAGGTTGTTCTTGGACTTTATATAGTTGTAGCCCCCCAAGCAATAGTCTTGTCAACCTCGAGTACTTAGAGAGGTATTCTTTTGATAGAGTTGAGGTCATCTTTGATTTATCAATGTATGTAAGCATCATGGGGGAGCAAGGAAAGAGTCTACTATAGTGAGGAGGGTAGCTCCTCGAGGTCTAGTGAGTCCTTCACTTTGGGTAAGGGACTCATTGGTGAAAGTGTTAGTTAATTCTAACTCTATGTTAAGGAGTTGAACTCAGGCCTTCTTAAACTTCTAGTAAATAAAACGCACTGCCTAGTAGAAATGAGGCAAGCAGGGATGATGCTATACCACCTTAGTGTTTGCAGTGATAGTCTTGTTGGTCTCATTACTCAGTGTTTTTCCTTTGTTGATAGCATGGTTGATTTACTTAGCATTTTTTATTGCTTTTGCTTCTTGCTTGCATCTAATACTTTTGTTTTTATTTATAGCTGAATAATTTGACTTTATTATTTTTCATTTGCACAAGTGGTTAGAGTTCAACTCTTCATGCCCTTCTAGTGGAAAGGGTGTGCTACCCAGTTAAGGTGAGGATAGTAGTGCTGATTGAGGTGGCAGTAATGTAGGCCAGAGTAGGAGTGGCGATAGGCCTTCTCTCCTCCTCAAGGGGTGACGAGCATAGGTCATCGTCGCGTGATGCTATTGGTGCTAATAGGGAACAACCCATTGAGATGCCACTAGAGGTCACTTTGAAGAGGACTTATGACTTGTCTTTACTTGTGCTCCCGGTCATGATTTACCTATGGGATGAATTAGGCCAAGGGTGTAGAGTCCTTTTTGGATGTTAAGGGTCATGTATTAGGCTAGAGGAGGACTCGTAGTGTGGTAAATCAATATGATGTTGTTTACCTTGAGTCGAAGCCTATTTGTGCTAATGTAGAGGTCTTTAATGAGGACTTGACTCGGGTGAGTTGTTCTTCTAATTTTGTGCTTAATCTATTTACTTAATTCTTTCATCAGGTTAATGTTTTGGCTTATATAACTATTAGTCACCTTTGTTGGTAGACTTAGCTATTCTAGACTCGATTGCTTTTCATTAGACTTGAGCTCACTCGCTATATTACTGTGTCGAGGTTGCACCACTTGGTCTCATTTTTGTTATTTTATGCAATGCTTGTCGATTTACACTGCTCGTGATGGAGAAAGTCAATATGACTTTTCATATTATTGAGTTGTTAGGGATCCTCAAGTGTGGAGGCCAGAATGACCTCTCGAGTATGGAAGCCAGTAGGATTCCTCGAGATTGGAGGTTGGTAGGACCTCTCAAGTGTGGAAGCCAGTAGGGCCTCTCGAGGGTGGAGATTGGTAGGACCTCTTAAGAATAGGAGTCAGTAAAGCTCTTCGAAGGTGGAGGTCGATAGGACTTTTCAATAGTTGGAGTTAGTAGGGCTTCTCGAGGGTAGAGGTCGGTAGGACCCCTCAAGTATGGGAGCCAATAGAGCTCCTCGAGTGTGGAGGTTGGTAGAATCTCTCAAGTTTGGGAGCCAATAGGGCTCCTTGAGAATAGAGGTCGGTATGACCTCTTAAGTTTAGGAGTCAATAAGGCTTCTCGAGGATGGATGCTGATAGGATCTCTCAAGTGTGGGAACCAGTAGGGCTCCTCGAGAGTGGAGGTCGGCAGGAGCTCTCAAGTGTGGGAGCTAAAAGGGTTGCTCAAGTGTAGAGGCCGGTAGGACCTCTCAAGTGTGGGAACTGGTAGGGCTTCTAAAGCTTGGAGGTCAATAAGACCTCTTAACTGTGAGAGGTAGCAGGGCTCTCCAAGAAAGGAAGTTGGTATGAGTGCTCAAGTATCAGAGCCAATCGGGCTTCTCAAGGGTGGAGATCGATAGGACCTCTCAAGTGTGAGAACCAATATAGCTTTTTGAATATATCGTCTCAAGGTGGTTTATCTCGACTGCTCGAGGTAAAGCATATGTTAAACTCGAGGAGCATTGGATCTTTGACTTTGAGGGAAGTTGGGTTATGGGACTCCAAGGTCTCAACATTGCTAGAATTTTATCAAGTAGGATGCAAATAAATGGAGGTAGTAAGACATAGAAAAATTTATTTTACTGACATAAAAATAAGTTTGTGGATAAAGTAAGTTGTTGCCTCTTAGGGCTTAACAACATAAATCTAAACAATTTCCTAATGAGCTAAGAAATAAAATTGCTAGCCTTGTCGGGCGTAATTGAAAAAATAGATAAACTAGTGGCCCTCATGGACGTAACTCAATCAAAATAAACTACGTGTCTCAATACTGACACTACTAGTAGATTTCACCTGTAGAGCCTCAAGAGATGACTTCTTTCACTCCTATGGTTGGGAAGTTATCATTATCGTGCTTCTTCTTACCTTCACTAGGATGTCTCCTGTATGAGTCATGAGGTTTTGGGGCATTAGGCTTGGAGTGATGATGGTTGTCTTCATCTTTATCAATGTACTCCAACATATAGTTATTTCAGATGAGCTCTTCGACCTCATTCTTCAAGCGGTGGTGGTCTGATGGTGGTCCATATATTCTCTCTATGTTCCTAAAGGCCTTAACTCTTTCTCTTTCATTATGCTTCTGATAAGTTGGTTTTATACCAATAATTCATATATCTTTTGAATGTCATTTAGTTTGTTTTCAAGTGTTTTTGTTACTTTTTATACATCTAGTTTGAAATCTTGTAGGTAATGACAATAAGAGAAGAAAATGGAAAGAAATCAAAAACTTGGTTGAAATGTTGAAAAATTCGAGTTGTGGTGCTACTGACGGCAGTCTTGGTATTTCAATCATAACTCTCGGCCCTAATTTCATATCAAATTGATTCTTTATCCATTGGAAATTCAATGGATAGATCTACAACTTCTATGTTTACCAAAAAATCCAATTCAGTCAATTTCAATGAAAAAAACTGAGTTTAATAGTCAGCACTAGCTGTAATTTTCTAGGATGACATGTTTTAGTATTTCAGGGATAACTCGGTCCACTGATGTTATATTTAGTTGATTCAAGTTTCTTTAGAATTCCAAGACATAGAGCTAGAATTTATTAGAAGACATCAAAATCCAATTCAGCATATAAAGAGGTTAGAAAGCAGTTTCAAATGGGCTATATAGTGTCAAAGTGCTGAAATTGAGGTGCCATAAGAGAATGCCCGGTGCCTAGGCCCCAAAACAGAGCGCCTAGGCACCGTCCAAAGCTTCCAAGACAGAATGCACAGAGCCTAGGTACCGTTATTCCATGCCTAGGCACTGCCCTTCCAACAAAAAAGACTCTAATGCAATTTTTTGGTGACAAGTGACAATGGATCACAAAGTTTGGCATTTTTATGAGATATACACATTAGATACACCTATACATCATTAACCATGTGATCCTCTAGTGGATACACTACATTGGTGGAGGGAAAAATGAGAAAAATCCAGAAAAATGGGAAGAATTTCAGGTTCCTTTTGAAAAGCCAAGAAAAGTGAGGAATTTTATGTTTCTTTCGAAGAAAAGCTAAGAAAAGTGGAAGGATTTTAGGGTTTCTTTCAGAAGACTCTTAGGGAAAGAATCATTTGAGAGAAGTTTAAAAGGGAAAGATCAACATCAACCAAAGGAGAGGAGGATTAGTTCTTAGAACCAAAGAAGGCCATTGGATGCTTGGAGACAAGACCCATTCCATTTTCTGCAATTGAAGATAATGAGTTATTCTTGGAGACAAGGAGAGCTTCAACCATTCCTTCAACTTCACAAATTAGTGAACAATTTTCATGTTCTTTCTTATTTATTTCTTGAAGTTGTATTTATCCATGGTGAACTAAACATTTATTTCTAGAGGATGATGTAACTTATTTAATCCTATGTTTTGAATTCTAAATAATATTAATTCATGTTTTTCATCTTATTTATGTTTTCTTATTAAGTATTTTATCTTGATTAACTGATCACTAATTGAGATTGTTTGACGTATGAGATTCAGCACTTAAGAGAGTGAATATTATACATAATTATAGGGATAACACAACCTATAAATTATAGAATTGAGAAGCTTATAAAACCTTTGAAGTTTTGAAGAAGAATTCATTGAACTTTTATAGAGTTTTATTCTTGAATTTTTACAGAGATATCAAAATTCATGTTAGAACTTATAGTCAATTCAGCACTCGAGATAGGGAATTGATGAGCTTAGGAATTCTTAACTTACATATGTTGTTGACTTGAATTGATATATTTTGGAAGGAAGAACATAGGTGATAATTAGGTGAGTTATTTCTATAGAATATCTTGCTTATAAGGTTTTTGTTATATTGTTTCTAAAACCTCCATTCTTGTATATGCATTTTTATCTTACTTTTCTTTGTTTACCAATCATCACTCATTTTCTAGATAAAATTAGGACTATTTGAACTATGGTGCTTAATGCAAATTTTGTTTACAATCCTTGTGAATACGATACTCAACTCACCGTTGTATTAAAACTTGACATCGTTCACTTGTGGTTAGCAAAATATTTCATGACCAAGTTTTTGGCGCCGTTGCCGAGGATTGTTTTATCATAATTGAATTAATATTATGATGACTTAGTCTTGATTTTAGTTTAGATTGTTTTTATTTTTTTCCCATATTTTTGATGTGGACTTGCCTTGAATTGGGTTATATGTATTTATATGCATAAGGCTAGGAGTCTTGAGAAAATGGCTACTAATAGCTATCATTGGCCTTCCGAGAGGTATTCCTTTGAAAAGATTGCCAGTGTTCTTGAGGTAGATCCGTTTACACAATTAGCTACACAAATTTCTTTTCTCTCTAATCAATTTATAGCTTGGACTTCTAATGGAGCTTCTCAACGAATGGATTCCGTGGCATCCACTAGCACTTCATTTATGGAAACCAAAGGTGAGAAAAATGCATCATTGGAGGAGTTGCTATGCACTTTCATTGGCGAAACAAGAGCTCAATTGAATAATAATGAAGCAAAGATAGACAAAATTGAGACTCAATTGGGGCAGCTAGCAAGTTTAGGAGCTCAAATGAATTCAATAGAAAATCAAATTGGACAACTTGCTACTGAAATAAATGGCTCAAAAATATGAAGAAAACTTTCCAAGAGAGATGGAAATCAATCCAATGGAGCATTGTACCATCCAACAACAACAAACTGAGGAATGTGAAACTATTGAAAAGTGTAATGTCATCTTGCATGAGAAGCCACCTCAAGTGCTAACCACATCAGGGAGTTTCATTAGCTCTTATTCAATTCGAAACTCAACTTGTGAAATAGCATTATGTGATCTAGATGCAAGCACTAATTCAGTTTCATTGTTTAATTTCAGAAAGCATGCACTAGATGAAGCAAGGCCTACTAGGGTGACTCAAGATATGCTTGGGAATGGCGACCAATTCTTGTGCTCTACAGATTTTTTTTATTTTTAATATGGGAAAAGATAGGTACGTCTTCACCATGTTTGGAAGACCATTTAGATTAATAGGAGATACACTTGTTGATGTCCAAAAGACTCTTGATGCTACTCCAGATCTTCTTCGTCTTGCCTATCCGGAAGGATCACCTACACTCTTAGAGCACACAAAGATGTGGCATGATAAACACTTATTTTTAGATCCGGGATGAGTAAAGAAGATAGTCTAACTAAAGACTATAAACCAAGCGCTTCTTGGGAGGCAACCCAAGTCTTTTTTTCCTTTGCTTTTTAATAATTGCTTAGTTAGTTTTTGAAATATGTTCACTTTTTAGATTTAGGCATGTTTAGCTATTGTATTTCTTTATTTATGTTTGTGTTCTCACTTTCAGTGCTTTTGCCCATAAGCTTTGATGTTTTCTTTTCTTGTGTAGGTGGATGTCGACTTGGTGATATATGGGGATCTCCTATGAACTTCAAATGCATCATCTATTGGAAAGGGGAGTTTCTTATTTCCATCTCTTATGTGTTTTAATTCTTTAAACATTGAGGATAATGTTAATTATAAAGTTGGGGATAGGATTTGTATTTTGTGTGTTTGAGCTTTATGTGAACAACTGAGCCAAAATTTTCAAATTGAATTATCTATGTTGAAGGATGAGAGTCCAAGAGCAAACATATTTTGTTGACAAACTTAGTTGAGTTCATGTTTTGTGATTAAATGAATAACATAATTTCCGATTGCCTTTGATGATACCTAATTGATATTGTATAGAGTCTAGAGGAAAGAAAGATTGCTAGTCTTGTGACATGGTGATTTATGTGTGTATTTAATCCTTGTCATGAATGATAAATTTTTATTGAGCACGTTGTGTCGAAATCTTGTGAATTACATGCTATTTGGTGTTGGATTTTGCTTCAAATGAGTTGTATTGATCATTTTGTGGTGTTCAAGAACTTACTTGATTACTTTTTGAGGCAAAATTCTAGATAACTATAAACTTAGAAATAATTTAGGCCATCTTTGACTCGTTTGTGCCTTTCAAGCCTACCATGATCACACTTTTATTCACTATTACCCCTTTGAGATGATTTTCAAAGAATGTTATGTGCAAGGCATATGAATAACCGCCATTCGACTTGATTTCTTGAAAGCTCACTATATCGACCCTTTATAGCCCGAAAAACCAATGATTGTCCCTAAGAGAGCTTAAAGTATGACATTTTGTACACAATCTTATTAAGGGATCATATGGATTGAGGGCATGAATGAATGTATTTAGGGGTATGAACATGAAAAATATGCAAGAAATACATCACATCTCTTGAAAAGAAATAAGTTTGGGGGTTGTGAAAGTAAAAGAACAAGAAATGAAGCTTTGGGGAAAAAAAGAAAAAAAAATATGAAAAAGAAAATAAAAAAAACTGGGAAAGAGAAAAGAAAGTAGAAGAGTGAGATTCTATGTATAATGCTTTATGCTCTCTTACATTGTTTATCTCTACCTTTCTTTGTAAGGCAATACCTAGGCCGTACGTTACAAGCTTATTGAAATTCTTTTTATCCAAGTTTGCTAGTGTCTATATTAGTGGAGAATTTGTATGAAAAGAAAGCCTATGGAATACCTAGAACTCCTTTGCTTAGATCATGAGAATCATTGGTTGTAAAATTCATACCTAAAATGCATGCATGAAACTTTAGCTCGACACTTCACACACACACGTTTTGAATTCATGACTAGATTAATGAAGCACAAGTTTTGAAGTGTCATTTGACTAGCTTTGTGACTAACCTTTGGATTCATGTGCAATAAAAATTGATGAGGCATTTGAATTGGTTGATCAAGTTTAGTAATTCATGACCAAAGTATGAACTTATGATTGTTTGATTTTGAGTTTTCCTCAAAGACGAGTAAAAGGTAAAGTTTGGGGGTATTTGATAAGTTAGATTTATACCAATAATTCATATATCATTTAGTTTGTCTTCAAGTGTTTTTGTTACTTTTTATGCATTTAGTTTGAAATCTTGTAGGTAATGACAATAACAGAAGAAAATGGAAAGAAATCAAAATGTTGAAGAATTCGAGTTGTGGTACTACTAACGGCAATTTTAGTTTTTCAATCATAACTCTGGGCCCTAATTTCATATCAAATTGGTTCTTTTTCCATTAGAAAGCCAATATATATATCTACAACTTCTATGTTTACTAGAAAATCTAATTCAGTCAATTTCACTGAGAAAAACTGAGTTTAAGAGTCAGCACTAGGCTGCAATTTTCTAGGATGACACATCTTAGTATTTTAGAACTAACCTAGTCCACAGATGTCATATTTAGTTTATTTAAGTTCCTATGTAATGCCAAGACATAGAGCTACAATTCATTAGAAGATATCAAAATTCAATTTAGCCTATAAAGAGGTCAAAAAGCAATTTTAATGGGCTATACAGTGTCAAAGTGTTGAAATTGAGGTGCCATGAGAGAATGCCCGGTGCCTAGGCGCCAAAACAGAGCGCCTAGGCACCGTCCAAAGCTTCCAAGATAGAATGCACAGAGCCTAGGCACCGTTATTCCATGCCTAGGCACTGCCTTTCCAACAAAAAAGACTCTGATGCAATTTTTTGGTGACAAGTGGCAATGGATCACAAAGTTTGGCATTTTTATGAGATATACATATTAGATACACCTATACATCATTAACCATGTGATCCTCTAGTGGATATACTACATTGGTGGAGGGAAAAATGAGAAAAATCTAGGAAAATGGGAAGAATTTCAGGTTCCTTTTGAAAAGCCAAGAAAAGTGAGGAATTTTATGTTTCTTTCGAAGAAAAGCCAAGAAAAGTGGAAGGATTTTAGGGTTTATTTTGGAAGACTCTTGGGGAAAGAATCATTTGGAAGAAGTTTAAAAGAGAAACATCAACATCAACCAAAGGAAAGGAGGATTGGTTCTTGGAACCAAAGAAGGACATTAGGTGCTTAGAGACAAGACCCATTCCATTTTCTTCAATTGAAGATAATGAGTCATTCTTGGAGTCAAGGAGAGCTTCAACCATTCCTTCCACTTCAAAAATTGGTGAACAATTTCCATGTTCTTTCTTATTTATTTCTTGAAGTTGTATTCATCCATGGTAAACTAAACATTTATTTCTAGAGGATGATGTAACTTTATTTGATCCTATATTTTGAATTCCAAATAATATTAGTTCAAGTTCTTCATCTTGTTTAGTATTTCATCTTGATTAATTGATCACTAATTGAGATTGTTTGACATATGAGATTCGGCACTCGGGAGAGGGAATATTATACATGATCATAAGGATAACACAACCTAGAAATCATAGAGTTGAGAAGCTTATAAAACCTTTGAAGTTTTGAAGAAGAATTCATTGAACTTTTGTAGAGTTTTATTCTTGAATTTTTATAGAGATATCGAAATTTATATTAGAACTCATAATCAATTCTGCACTCGAGAGAGGGAATTGATGAGGTTATGAATTCTTAACTTACATGTGTTGTTGACTTGAATTTATATATTTTGGAAGGAAGAATATAGGTAATAATTAGGTGAGTCATTCCTATAGAATATCTTGCATATAAGGTTTTTGTTATATTATTTCTAAAACCTCCATTATTGTCTATGCATTTTTGTCATACTTTTCTTTTTTTACCAATCATCACTCAATTTTCTAGATAAAATTAGGACTATTTGAACTATGGTACTTAATGTAAGTTTTGATTACAATCCTTATGGATACGATACTAAACTCACCGTTGTATTAAAACTTAACACCGTTCACTTACGGTTGGCAAAATATTTCACGACCAGCTTTCTCTTTCCACGAGCACTTATTCCAGTAGTCTCCTCTACTAGATATACTTCTCTGCTCGAGCTAAGAGCTCCTCTAGCATAGTCAAGGGTTTCTCAGCAATTAATTCCTTGAACCTTCCATGACAAAGGTTTTGTTGTATGATGCCAGCAAGCAGCTTGTCGTTTACATAGGGAACCTCATGCATCACCTCCATGAAGTATTGTATGAACTCGTAGAGGAGCTCCTCATCCTTTTTGGTGATTATGAACAAGTACACTACCGTCTTCGAGTACATACAATTAATGGAAAATTAGTGCAAGAATCTTTGTGTAAGCTATTCAAGACTAGAGATGCTCCCTTCTGGTAGTTGATTGAACTAAGTTAATGCCTGCTTAGACAAGGTAGTCTAAAAATATTGTAATACGCTGCATCACTTAAGCTATACAAGCTTATTTTGGCTTAGAACTTGTCGAGGTACTCTTGTGGATCACTAGTTCCATCAAATTCGGTGAGGTTAGCTATCTTGACTCCGGTAGGTAGGGACAGCCTGGATAGCGGGGAAAAATGGGCTTCACTTGGGGGTTGCTACTACCAATGGAAGGTAATTATCCTTTTGGTCATGCTAGACTGCTGGGTGAGCAGATGCTATGGTGAGTGTTATCTTGGTCTCCCTTTGTTGCTTTGTACGATCTTTGGGCAGGGATGCACGACTGCTTGCATCCTTATGAGTGTTGGTCATTCTGCATCCCGAGGCTTCGCTCCTTACCTTAGTCCTTTCGGGAGTCGAAGTTGAATCTTGGATTTTGCGAGATAATTGAGAGGGTTCTTTACCTCATTGTATTGCGCCTCTACTCAGTTTCTTCATGTGCTGGAGCGAGGTCTTGGTCTATATGAGGTGGTTGAGGGGACTCCTCTCTATGTTGGTTAGTAGAGAATTTGGGCACTTTTTTCGATCGCTACATGGGCTATCGTCTGTTCAATCATGATCTTCAATGCTTCCTGGTTCATGTGTAATATCAGCTCCCCCTAACGAGGAGAAGACAAATCTCTTGGGTTTGTTGGAGATAGACGCTGGTTGCCTCTAATGTAAAGGGCGCCTCCAGTAGGGAGAGCATCTCCATTGCCACAAGCACCCCCAGTAGGAGAGTCGCTTTGGGTGATGGGTGTTCTCATGGCTCTAGATCTCGGCTGCATTATCAATGATCAGACAACGAATTTTCCATAAACAGCACCAAAATGATGTAGTATCACTCATTTTAGTAATACTCCTACTGAACTCAGGTTGTTAAGTAGGTCACTGTCTGTATCACAAAAAGTCGTTAGGGATGCAGTGGGTTGACTCGACGAATAACCTCTGACGCTTAAATCAGTTTCAGGACAAGTAGATGTAAGTTGGAAATCTTGAAAGCATATAAATGTGTAAATAATTATGTATATTTTAATAATAAAGGATGAGGATATTTATAGTGTTGATACGAAGGTTTTTGTGAGTTTGGACCTTATGGCCTTAGTGGGCTCAATTTAAGCATTATAATCCAATTTGGTCTGTTATCTTGTCGGCCACATAAACTTGGTCTATTGGGTATTGTCTTTAATCTGACTTATAATCCATACAGAGTTCTTAAACTTAACCTTTTGGACTTATTTTGGAATTATGGCCCGTTAATATGCAACACGTGTTGTTTACTTGTACAATGTCACTCAATGTTTCGAACTTATAATACATAAATGTATTATTTCATTGGAGTTGGGTTTTAACAGTGATTTAGATGTGAGTTAAATTATTAAAAGCCTCTACTAACTAATTCCCTTATTTTTGTATATATATTTTTTGATTTTGAAGTATAGCCGATTGAAAATAAAATAAAGGGATGGCATTCTCTTAGAAATTAGGAGGAATGCACTTTTTTTGAAAAACTGTTATGTACGATTAAATAATCAGCTTAAGGTTATTCGGCAAAAACTTGATATTTCTTATATAATGTAAAGGAAGAATTACCAGTGTTTCATATCATTTTTAATTGGTTAATACAAATTTAATCAGTAGATCTATATATCGTCAAGAGATATTTGAAAAAGAATTTAAGTTTTCATTAAGGATATTTACTTTCACATTCATTAAATACATTAGTTGGAGAATATAATATTTCCATATTGGCACTTATATATATACATGTGGATATACATATCTCTATGTGATCAATTAGAAATTAAAGAACATTTCAAAGAGATCCACACACTTCTAGAATGTTGAAGTTAGATTTTATCTTGGTTTTATTTAAATGATTTTTTTTTCTTATGTAGTCTTAATATGTTTCAACGTCAAAATTCAATGAAAAAAATTGTTTACCTTCTATCTAGTGTAAAGTCTAACCATAATCCCCACATTTCGACCACCCTTTAACAAAAGAACAGACACATATAATACATACACACAAGAAAAAAAAACACACTTAAATATGACTAAATTGGCAGATGAAACTAAATATGACTTTATGAACTCAATTCCAGACCAAACAATTAACACAAAAGAAGAGGAGTAAAATATTTTAAATAGAGGCAAGATCATACCGTGAAAATCTAATTTCTCAAGCAGTGTCAATTTGTCTTGGCACATGTCCAGCAAAATGGTTCTATGACAAGGAGATAAGCTGAAGTTGAGAATGTTAGAATAGTGCTCGACAAGCCAATTAATTTGGTCATTTTTATATTCTTGCAAATCATTTTTATTCATATTAATATCATTTAAATGATAAATTTCTTGGATCACACATAGTTATGGAGCGTGGTTGCGATGGTGATCATGGAATATGCATTTAAGGTTATGATCTTAAAACGTTCCAAGTCAAGGATCAATGAGATATGACATCATTGATCCCGTTGAAACTTACGGATACGATGCACGTTCGAAAGAAAAATGCCTCGTTCCATGGGTATGGTGTGGAGACACTAGTGCATGTATGCAGGTGCTTGTTGAGAAACAAGTACACTAAACTACCCCACTTGTAAATTACCAATTGGAAATATTCTATTATCGAATGAGAATTTTCTCATTACGACAGTGCAAGTTCTTGTCCTTCGACTTGAGGCACCATGGTAACCTTGTACATGATATATTGTACTTTGATGTATTTTTCGATTGTATGACAATTACAAGTGATTTATATTATGTATAATATTTTCATGTATAAAGATTAATTAGTAGCCAACAAAAGATCCGTCACCTATCTAGATAAATAAGTGAATCTCCTATGTGTTCTACTGTACTTGACTCCAAAATTCTTGGCCAAGGTTGGATGAAAATTAGACGTGGGATTTTCTAATTGTTCATCACCGAATCAAGTTACTAGGAATGGAAACATAGTTATTGAGTTAATGGGGTTTCAACTTAACATCTGTGCCCTAGGCTCATTCAAGAGATTAAATGACGGAAGGACCATATTTGTATGGTATTCATAATTGGAATAGGTTTGTACATTCACATTAGACTAGGAGTCATAATGCATTACTAAGTATTTTCCATGACTTGTGGGTTCTTGGAATTAATGGGTTAATTCCAAGAGAATCTATCAGTTGGATTAATTAATCAAAAAAATTAATTGTTCAACTAAGTCACAAGAGTTGTGAGCTCACGACTAGTTTAGAGTGAACTAAGAGGTCACACACAAAACTTGAACAAGTCTACTTCTAGCCTAGAAATTAATCTAAATACTGTATTAAATTAATTAATGTGATTAATTAAAGGGGCTTAAATTAATTCAAGTGTAGAATTAATTTAATTAATTAATTAGATTAATTAATTGGACCTAATTGGAATAGGGAGCCCAATTATAATATTTAATTAATTGATTGGATCAATTAATTAAGATGGACCTAATTAATTAGATAAATTAATTTAATTGATTGGATCAATTAAACTATGACATAATTGATTACTTAGGTGTAGGCCCATTAAGTGTGGGATTGTAAGAAGCCTATTGGAAAATTGGATTGAGAATCTAATACCTGGAGGAAGTTGAATTGAGAATTTAATTTCTAAGAGGTAATAAGAAAAAAAGAAAGTCCTTATGAAATAAGAAAACTTACTAAAAAAGTTGGAGATATGAAATGATGAAGAGTCCTACATGGAAAGGACTTGTGGTAGCCTTTATTGGCAAACTTTTTGGACATATTTTTGGGATTTTTACAGCAGATTTTTGCTGAAAAAACATGGAAAAACAACCCTTATCTCTTGAAGAAAAATAGTTTTCTTCATCTCCAAAAATTCATTCCTCCTTTTCCTTTCAATCTCCAAAAGTTCGCCAACCTTTTATCTAATTTAATTCTTGATTCAATTATTGAATTAAGAATTAAATTAAACACTTAAAGCACTAATTGTTAGTGTGTTCTTGTTTCAAATAAAATCATTCTAAGATAGAATTATTGAATCGAAACCTACTAGCATAGGATTCGATTACGAGTGGACATCCAAGGTGTGGATACCATTAGAGTAATAATATATGAGATCCTAGAAGCGAATTAATTTTCAATTAAAGGGTTTTGAATTGAATAGCTTGGAGATTCATTCATATTGGAATAATGATTTGAATCGTTTTAATCCCTACATCAGATGGAGTGCAAATCAAGGTAATAGTTTCTGAAACATTTTTGCTTTAAGTATCAGAAAGCGCACAATTAAGTAATTGTGAAAGGGTTCAGGGATTCATTTTTAATTATATATGATGTAATGTTTGTTTTTTTTAAAATAATTCCACTGCATATATATTTCCTGTGATCATGCCAATCCAACAGAGAACACTGGTACAAACTAGATGGTACTTCTCCATAAAACATGTTGTAAGATACATAAAGAACTTTAGGCCCACGAAGATTATGGCTACACATGTCGATAGGTAGGCTTCCTGATAAGTTATTCTCTCTTAAAGAAATTACCTGCAGTGATGACAAGGCAGGTTGAAAATGGATGGCAGAATAGTCCTAGGAATAAATGTTGGGTTTGCGCGATCTTGGAAAACGTATACGCAGCAGAATTTAAAATTTTTTAAAAACATAAATATATATTATATTACATGTAATTAAAACGAATGTCGGAACCATTTCGCGATTAGTCAGTTGTACATTTTCTAATAGTTAAAGTAAGAAAGTTTCAGAAACTATTTCCTTAATTTGCACTCTGGCTCATATAGGGATTGAAACGATTCAAATCGTTATCCCTGTATGAACATATATCCATGTTTCAATTCAAAACCACTTTGATTGAAATCTGATTCATTTCTAGGATCCCAAATGTTATCCCTCTAACAGTATCCACACCTTGGATGCCCACTCGTAATTAAATCCTAAGCTAGTAGTCTTCGATTCAATAATTCTATCCCAGAATTATTTTGTTTGGAACAAGAACACACTAAAAATTAATGTTTTAGGTGTTTAATTTAATTCTTAATTGAACAATTGAATCAAGAATTAAACTAGATAAAAGGTTGGCGAACTTTTGGAGATTGAAAAGGAAAGGAGGGATGAATTTTTGGAGATGAAGAAAATAATTTTTCTTCAAGAGACAGGTGTTGTTTTCCATGTTTTTTTTTTTCTTCACAAAAATCTGCAATAATATCCCCATAAAAAAATGTTTAAGAAGATTGTCAATAAAGGCTATCATAAGTCCTTTCCATGTAGGACTCTTTTTCATTTCTTATCTCCAACTCTTTTAGTAAGTTTTCTTATCCCACAAGGACTTTCCTTTTTCCTTATTGCCTCTTAGAAATTGAATTTTCAATTCAACTTCTTCTTGGAATTGGATTCCCAATCCAATTTCCAAATGGACTTCCTACAAGCCCACACCTAAAGGGCCTAGGTTTAAGTAATCAATTAGGCCCTACTTTAATCGATTCAATTAATTCAATTAATTCATTTAATTAACTAGACCCATCTTAATTAACTGATCCAATCAATTAATTAAATATTTCAATTGGGCTCCCTAATCCAATTTGGTCCAATCAATTAATCCAATTAATTCCACACTTGAATTAATTTAAGCTCCATTAATTAATCACATTAATTAATTTAATTCAACACTTGAATTAATTTCTAGGCTAGCTATGAGCTCACAACTCTTATGACTTAGTTGAACAATTAATTATTCTGATTAATTAATTCAATTAATTAATTCTCTTGAAATTAACTCATTAATTCCTAGAACCCACAAGACATGGGAAGCACATAGCAATGCATTATGACTCCTAATCTAAGGTGAATGTACGAACTTATTTCAATTACGAATACTATGCAAGTACCATCCTTCTGTCATCTAATCTTTCAATTAAGCCTAGGGTATAGATGTTAAGTTGAAACCCCATTAGCTCAATAACTATATTTCCATTCCTAGTAGCTTGACTCGATGACGAACAAGTAGAAAACCCCACGTCTAGTTTTCATCTAACCTTGGCCAAGGATTTTAGAGTCAAATATAGTAAAACACATAAGAGATTCACCTATTCATCTAGATAGGTGACAGATCTTTTGTTGCCACTCATTAATCTCCATACATGAAGATGTTACACCCAATATAAACCCATTGTGATTATGATGCAATCGAAAAATACATCAAAGTATAACATGTCATGTACAAGGTTATAATGGTGTCTCAAGTCCAAGGACTAATTTTTGCACTATCATAACGAGAAAATTCCTATTCGACAATAGATTATTTCCAATTGGGAATTTTCAAGTGGGCAGTGTACTTGTTCACAGCAAGTACCCACATACATGTACTAGTGTCTCTACGCCAATACCTATGGAATGAGGCATCCTCTTTTCGAGCCTGCATCGTATGCACAAGTTTCAATAGGATCAATGATGTCCCATCTCTTTGATCCTTAACTTGGAATGTTTTAAGATCACAGCCTTTGAGGCATACTCCACGATCACCATCAAATGTGCAACCATATCCCATGACTATGTGTGATCTAAGGACTTTATCAAATTCTTATGATGAATTTAAGATAAAGATTTCCATTCAAATGATATTAATATAAATAAGAATGATTCACAAGAGTATAAGAACAACCAAATCAATTGGCTCGCTAGGCACTACTTTAATAATCTCCCACTTGCCCAAAAGATAATTACCCTCGTATTAAGACCCATTTTTCCCAGATGTCCTTTAAATACTTATCTAAAGGGTTTAATCAGTTGGTCTGCTATGTTTTCTACTAAGGCAAATCTTTCCATGCTAATGTTGCCTCTACCAATGATATTCAGAATCACGGTATCGCTAATCTATTTCTGATTGGATCATTTGATGAGACATTGGCTTCTTTACTTGTGCAATAGCCCCTATTGTTATCGCAGTACTCCAGTACAAAAATGGTTGAAACTACATCTAACACTTAGATTAAGTTCCTTATCCAAACAATCCATTTTTACAGCATCGTATGCCCCGATGTATTCAATCACGGTGGTGGAATCCCACCATTTAAGATGAACACGAATTTAGACATAGATTTCAGGTCATCTACTTTTGACTAAAAACTAGATGAAGCATCTAAGTTTCAGTTCTCCATAATGGTACCCCATGAAGAAATCCTTAGTACTTCATAAGTACTAAAGATCGTCTTTACGGCTTCCAATACTTTTCGCATCGAATTGATTGATATTTGCTCGTAACACTCAGAGCATTTCTAATATCGCATCGAATTGATTGATATTTGCTCGTAACACTCAGAGCATTTCTAATATCAAATCATGTACATAAATTTACATATTTTATGCTTTCTTTCAAGGATGCATAAAATATGTGAGTCATTATTTCTCTTTCTTTCAAAAGTCTTTGGGGACGAGGACTTCGAAAGAAAAATCCCATGACTCATAAACAAGCATCTCTCTTAGTATTCTTCCATGCTAAACCCTTTTAACATCTAATCTATATACTTGGATTTAGGATAGTCCAAGCATCCTTTTAGATTTATCTCCATAAATCTCAATCCCCAATCCCTAGGATCCTTATCCCAAATTCCTCTTGGAGAACTTTGTAGATGACAAGTCTCAATTGACTGCAACATTTCCACATCATCTCTATGAGTAAAATGTCATCAATGTAAAACACAACAATCATCACCATACTCCCACTAACCCTCTTGATAAGTGTATATTTTGATATATTTTTGTATCAAATCCTTTATACTTTTCTTGCTTTATTCTTGTTAATATTATTGTTTTATTAATATTTTGTGTTAGGGAATAAATGGAAGCATGTTTCCAAACTTATGCAATTTTTGTAATTTGAGCATAACTTCATGATAAAAAGTCTTATGGATTTGAAGATTATTTCATTTGAAAGCCAAGAGATATAGGTATAACTTTTCTGTTGGAATCTCAGCCCAATTCAGTCTTGATAATAGCAGAAAATTCATCCAAGTAGTTGCACAAAATGGATCATCGAAATTGGGATCAGAGTTCAGCCCAGTATTGACTTATTTTACCAATTGGGTTATATCTCTTGAGCCCAAATTTATTTTGGGTTAATATTTGGATATGTTATACAAAAGAGGTAAATAAACAAGTTTGCTAAAGATAAGATGGTGTGAAAATGTGTTAAAATAATAAATACATAGGCTGCAAATTGCCACTGCTGTTAAAGGGCGACTTTTAGACATAATTCAGTAATTTGACCATATCTCCTTCATCCAACCGCCACATTTGACAAACGATATATGAGAATATATCAGCACCAAAAGATCTACAATTTTGATAAGTAATATTGTGTGCCTGACAATGAGATAGGTAATATTGTCAAATTTTGTCATTCAAAAGCATGTGGTGGTCATTTTTCTGTAAAGAAAACTACTGCAAAAATCTTGCAATGTGGATTTTATTGGCCAACTCTTTTCAAAGACACTTACATTTTCTGCAAAAGTTGTGAAAATTGCCGAAAGTCAAGGTCACTTTAAAAGATAAATATGATGCCCCTACACCCTATCCTAGTGATTGAAATCTTTGACTGTTGGGGTATTGATTTTATGGGGTGGATCGAGGCAATTCCTTGTCGAAACAATGATCACAAAATAGTGATAAAATTTTTGAGAGAAAATATTTTAAGTCAATTTGGAATTCCTAGATCTATTATCAGTGATGGGGAAAATATTTTTGTAACAAAGTTTTCAAAACTTTAATGAGAAAATATGGAATCATACATAAAATTGCAACTCCTTATCACCTTCAAATAAATGGACAAGTTGAACTTGGAAATTGGGAGATAAAACAAATTTTGGAGAAAACAGTTAACCCAAACCGTAAAGATTGGTCTTTTAGACTTACTGATACACTTTGGGTATATAGAACTACTTTCAAAACATCATTAGGTATGTCTCTTTATAGGATAGTTTATGGAAAATCTTGTCATTTACCTATTGAACTTGAACATAAACCTTATTGGGCAATAAAAATGTTTAACTTCAACCTTGATGAAACTTCAATATTACGCAAATTGCAAATCAATGAACTTCAAAAACTGTGAAATAATGCATATGAGAGTTTTAAAATTTATAAAGCAAGAATCAAAGATTTTTATGATAATAAAATTTCAAAAAAAATATTTGAGGTTGGTCAAAAGGTTTTTCTTTATAATTCTTGATTGTATTTGTTTTCTGGAAAATTAAAACCAAGGTGGAGTGGTCCTTTTGTTGTAAAAAAAATATATTTTTATGGGGCGATTGATATTGAGAATCCTAGAAATGGTAACATATTCAAAGTAAATGGACAAAGAGTTAAACCATTTCTAGAAAATCAATTTTCATAAGAGGAAATTCTTTTTTTTTCTAACCCTTGTTATGATTAGTGTTGTATATTCTCATTTTCTCTGACACTATTTTTTTTTCTTTTATTTTTTTATTTTTTTATTTTTTTGGTTGAATGGCGAATAACGGTACTTCGTGGCTATAAAAGTCGAACTTGTCAGTTTCTCAAACAACTGAAATCTTTGTACAAATTTTTTTTGCTTTTCTCATACTCTTTTCTTGTTTTTTTCAAAATAGGTGACATTTTTCTAACTCTCAAGAAGTGACTTCCTTTGCTTCCTAAAAATATAATTTTTAAAATTTTTAAAATCAGGATTCAAAAATTCAGGATGCTTATGCACAAGGGCATCCCGGAGGATATACGATGGATAATTGAAGCAAAAGTAAGGGCAAGAGAGTTTTTACATGAGTTTCCAAATTTGCTTACTAAATACATGTCTGGTTTTGGTAAAAGCACATATTCAAAAAAATGAAGGGCGAAAAAAATAAAAGTTTGCCATATTTGTGCTAGATGGACTTGCAGTACAAAGTATCGTTTTTTAGGAATGGTCTCTCAAAATAGAGAACATAAACTTAAATTCATTATGGATGGACTGAGTAAGGAGTTTTTAGATCACATTATATTGACTCTTGAGATGCATTCATGTGAATTGGTACAATGTACAATTCTTGATTTATGGAATCGTTTTCGAAATGAATATGAGCTTTATAGTTTTGGAAATCTAACATTAAAAGACTCTGTTTGCCAGTTTATAAGAAAACTGGATGAACAGCATATCCTCGACCCATAGAGGGCATTTAAGCCATTATTGGATGTAAAACCAGAGAAAGATATGAGCCACAATCACAACTACATATACATACACGTTTTAGTAGGTCATTTTTAAATTTCATATGTGTTCTTATTTTTAACCTTTTTGACAAAAGAAAAAGACATGCAATAAATGCATTCTCTGTTTACACCTCAATAAATATCACCATACTCACTCTATTTTTACACAACTTATTTTCAAAAAGAAAAAAAATTGAAAGTTTCTTCAACTCGCAAATTTAATTTCATTTATCTTTTTTATGGATCTAATCTTGAAAAAAATGGTGAGTTTATAGGGGTAGCCAATAACCTTAATAGAACTTTAGCAGAGAGAAAAATTCATTTAGTATATAGGAGAGGCAGTTTGGGGTTAATGGGGAGTGTTGCTATTTCTGCTTATGTAGGAGGTGTTAAAGTTCTAGAAGTTATCCTAAAATCTTTAACAATACAGAATATCACAGGTATGACCATTAGAGATGAGATAAAAGTATCACATATTCAGAACAAAATGCCTAATATATTAAACAATGCGGATGCATTCATCATTCTACCTGGCGGTTTTGGTACACTATAGGAATTATTCCAAATTGTCTTTTGGGCACAACTCAACATTCACCAAAAATCTATAGGTATTCTTAATGTTAATGGTTTTTATGATGGTTTACTATCTTTTGTAGATCATGCTGTGAAAAAAGATTTTATTTAAACTTCTGTGAGAAGAATCATCATTTGTGCTCCGACACCTGACCAACTGATTAATCAACTATGCCAGAACCTGATCCAGCCTTGGCCAATGTGGATTGGTCTAACAGGAACAACAGTCGAAAACACAAATTGAATTTGACTCTCAGTCTGTTATACTTATTGTTAATGATTTTATCTAATAGTATATATTTTTTTTTGTTTCAACTTTAAGTGATATCTTTCAAACTCTATTTTCCTATCTATTTTTGACATTAGAGATAATGTCTCGATTAGGTTAGGGGGAAGGATAATTGATATCATGACTTGTATGTTCAATGTATCTTTTTCTAGTATTTAAAAAATAAAAAATAAAAGATAAAAAATAATAAAAAATCAAGCATGTTTTTTTATGGGTCCGTTGAAAGCATAAACAAAAGATGGCTGAGTAAAGGGTAATTGTAACACTCTTGAGACGCATCCCTATTTTTTGCAAAACATGGCAAGTTTGTGAAGTTTTTAACAAATGTTTGTGAATTACCAATTATTTTTTTGAGTCGTAGAGGTTTTTCCAACTTCAATGATTAAAATTAAGCATGAATAATATAGTTTGATTGATGATGGGTGTCATTTTGGACTTTGATGTTGTTATTTGGTTAATATATTTTTGTGATAATTACACTAAAATTTTATTTCGCACAAATAGTTATGTTATTCAGTGTGAAGATAATCATGTCAAAATAGATAGTTCTTATGCCCTTGCTCTAATCATCACTTGAATCTTTAACATGTAAGGGTTTAGTATTAGAACTTCTACTTTTAGTTTGTCGAGGCGAACGACTGATAGTACACTACTAGAAAAATAATTAAGGCATTAGACTTTCTAGCACCATTGTTAAATTAGCTTGTTCCCCATGTGATGTTTCAAAAAAACATCTCCCTAGTAAACCACTTTGAGCCTTACAATAAATAAATATTTTTTTTATAACCATATCTTTTTACCTAGTCTAAATATACTATTATCCAACCATTGTTCTAAAAATGATTGGAGTTTAAGAGACATTCAATTGACAGCTTGAACTTACAAAAGAAATTTAGCTTGAAATAGAAGATAAGTGTGGGGGAGTTTCTTTTAAAAGAAAAAAAAAACAGAAAAAAAAAGAAAAACAATAATAATAAAAATAATATAAGAAAAAAAAATTGCAAAGTGCTACGAGTTGCAACTAAAAATGAGATATTGCAAGATGAATAAGAGGGGTCCAATTCAATAACAATAGACCCAGTGTGAAATTTGTGGAGTTTGAGAATTCTTCATCGATAAATTCTATGTCTCTAATTCCATAAAATTTTTAGAACCTTTGTTGCATCCTATCCTTTTATTTCTTAGCTACATCACCACCTTTTGGCCCCATTACAACCTTTGTTGAAGATCTTTTGATTTCATGTGGTGACTTCAATGTAGTGAAGATTTGCACCAAAGGAAGAGCCTATAATGTTTAACTTTTCTGTTAGAGATTGGGTGATGGTTTTTGTAAGGTTTTATGAGAATTCACTTATTTGAAGCATGCATAGTTTCATCACTAATGACATTAACTATCTACACACACACACTTGAGTATGCTTATTGTGGAAATGTATTGATTTTTGAATGACTAAGAGTTCTCAACACTTGTTTGATTTTATTTCCATATTACTTTGTTGCTTTATGAGAATAAAAGTTAGAAGATAGTTATTATAGGTGTTTGTAGGTATCACTGCTGGAAACCTTCACCAAACTATAATTCATCCTCTATAGGCCACCTAGGAGTTTAAAGGCTTGTTGCATATGCTAAATGCAATCGTGATTTCCTACAAAAGTGGATTAGTTTATGTTTGTTTTAGGCTTACTCGAGGACAAGCAAGGGTTAAGTGTGGGGGAATTTGATAAGTGCATATTTTAACATATTTTTGTATCAAATACTTTATACTTTTCTTTATTTATTCTTGTTAATATTATTGTTTTATTAATATTTTGTGTTAGGGTATTGGAAGCATGTTTTCAAACTTGTGTAGTTTTTATAATTTGAGCATAACTTCATGATCAAAAGCCCTATGGACCTCAAGCTTGTTTCATTTGAAAGCCAACAGATAGAGTACAACTTTTCTGTTGAAAGCTCAGCCCAATTCAGTTTTGATGATGGCATAAAAGTCATCCAAATAGTTGCACAAAATGGATCACCAAAATTCAGATCATAGTTCAGCCCAGTATTGACTTATTTTACCAATTAGGTTATATCTCTTGAGCCCAAATTTATTTTAAGCTAAATTTTGGATATGTTATACATAAGAGATAAATAAACAAGTTTGTTGAGATAATATAGTGTGAAAATATGTCTAAATGGTAAAAACATAGGCTGCAAATTGCTACTACTGTTAAAGGGCGACTCTTGGACATGACTCGGTAATTTGACCATATGGCCTTCATCCGACTGCCAAATTTGACAAATGATATATGAAAATATATCAGCACTAAATGATCTATAATTTTGATTCTTCATGCATATTCAAAATCTGGATGTATCTAACCAAAACATGTAAATCAATTCAATGGATGAGAAATTTGTGTAACAACTTACCAACTCCTGGCAACTAGCGTACCACTTGATTAACCCCTCCATTGTTTGTTTGTCCTCTAGCTTACTCCAAGAACTATAAATAGGCCATGTATTAGGCTTGTAAGAAGAGGGGGGCAGAGGGTTTCTTTAGGCTAAGTTATCTAGTTTGTATGTTTTCTAGTATTGTAAGTTTTCTAGTAATAATAGAAATGCGTTCTCTAGTTTCTCTTATATTTTTAGTCTTTGCTACTTTTATTATATATTTCTAAATTTTATTTTGTTGAGGAAACAAGGTGAACCTCTTGATGGAGGAAAAGGAATGGTTATAAGAGTAGAAAATATTTAAGTATGTTGTATTATTATTTTTATTTTTGATCTAAACCTTACTTGTTTTGTGGTGATTGTTGGTTTATGTATCTCCAACGGCACAACAAATACTTGAGTTCATTTAGATTATTATACGGTTTTACCCCACCGACTGCTAATGTGAAACCTTGATTTGTTGTTAATGAAGGTGTGCATAAATGCTTAATCCTATAAATAAGTGTTGGCGTTAAGAGATAATTTACAATAGTAAAATAATATCATGATTACCTTATTGCATGAGTTATTTGATAATATCTTCCCATTGGAACCTTCATTATGTATGGATTCCAATTATGGCAATTAATAGGGGTAAAAAGAATAAATAACTATTTCTCTATCCAAAACTCAAGAGTGGATCCCTAATACTCAGTACTTTTATTACTTCAATTTTTCTTTTGTTACAACATACATTAATTGTTCATATATTTTGATTCACATAAACTTCATCTTTTTAGAAATATAAACTTGAATTCTTCAAACAACTTTTCTGTGGATCGACCTCGGACTCAGGAAAAATTTATTACTTAATACAACCTGCACTTGGGTTTGCAACCTTAAAGTTGTAGCACCTCTTGTATACATATGACTCATTCGCATTCCTGAGGAAATCAAACCATTTCATTGCTTTAGAGAATCGAATGTTCCACATTTGAAAATTTTATTTTGAGTTCTTAACAGATGTCTGAAGCTTGCAAAGTTTTTGCTTGTGTCTGTTTGATATGAAGACCTCATACCATTTAACTTATATCCCTTTCTCAATACCCCTATTGAGAAAGACGATCTTCATATCCCTTTGTCATATCTAGTAGTTGTAATTCGTAGATATAACTACCATACTCTGAATGGACTCTAGTAAAAGGTATCCTCAACAGTCAACACCTTGACTTTGAACGTAACACTTTACTACCAGTCGTGCTTTTATAGGTCACCACCTTCCCATGTTCTTCAATTTATATTTGCAGACCTATTACCAGATAATGGGAACCATTCCCACTAATAGGTCTACCAAGATCAAACCTTGTTGGATATATAGAGTCCATTTTAGATTGCATGACATTTTGCCATTTTTCGAATTAATGTCATACATCATTACTCTTTAGTTAGATCAATATTTAAAAAGATGATCCTCCTTGCTGCTCTCTAACAAGAGACTTTTATCGTATAAGTAGCCCCGAGATCCTTTTAGATCTCATTTTATTAATTTGTTCATACGCCATTACCACTTATGAGACAAACTGTGGTTCTTGAATTGTTTTAAGTTCTATGATCTAGTAATTTCTATCTAATAGAAATTCCTTCTTCTCAAGAAGGTGGTGTCCCTAGAAAACAAACTCCTTTGTTCTTAGAAACCATAGAAATGGTATCCTTTAGATTCATTGGGATACCCCACAAATTTGCATAAGTTGGATTCATATCCATCCTATCTCCCATTAACTACTTTAAAGAAGTAGGTTCCTTTATACCCTTAGGTATATATGCGAGGGGTCTTTTACCATATTATATCTCATATGATGTTTTGAGCACCAATTTAGATGATATCCTTACTTGATAAGAATATCATCAATTCTAGGGTGAATTCCCAGAATGATGGAGGAAATAAGTGAAACTTAACTTAGATTTACTTAAAGTGAGAATCTAATTCTCTGTTTGATAATCAAGAATTTACCATTTTAGTATTTTCTTCCTCGATCACATTGATGGATTTAATACTTTGGCCGATTTAATTCTCTACTTCATGTCTAAATTCTTTGAACCCTTCAAAGGATTTTAGAATAATGAAGTAAGAATAGTTCGCTTGTACAGTAACATTTAGTGGACTGCTTATGTCCCTTTGGATCACATCCAAAGGCGTGGTTTACTCCATTTGTTCCACAAATGTTGATTTGGTCATGTTTTCTTAGAGATAAGATTTACAAGTTGGCACCTCATGTAAGTCCAAAAGGTCAAGCAAATGTACTATCTTTTGAACTCTTTCTTTAGAGATATGACCTAATCTAGCTTACCACAACACTGTTTTGATTATCTAATTCTTAAATTACTTTGTTGATTATGTAGCATGGAATGTTGGGATTGTATAGTTCATTTATCAATATAGCAATGACAATTAACTAATACTATCCTAATTCCATCCAGAGTCAAGTAGATCATTCCTATAGCCAATAAAGCAACGTTTACTTTATTCTCAAGCTTAAGGATCATCCTTTATTTTAGTTTCCATTTTTCTTGTCATCCACTGTAACCCCTTGCAAAGATAGGATCATATCCGATATCCAATACCCAAGAAAAAATTTATCAACCTTAATGGTTGATATCAACAAAGTATAAACTTGAATTAGAACCCTTTCTAATTCAACTAACTAAGTTAATGCTTGTGTTTCCTCTTTTTATGCCCTAAATATCCACAATGGTGACAAACATCTATATTGAGCTGGTAAGTTTGTTTATTTGTCTAGATTATCCAATATGGATTTACTAGTGATAACCATTATCCTATGCGAGGCAAAAATTTAAACATTTATTCAATTAATATCCATTTATGATATGGTCTTTAATCATAAATGTCTCCCACTATTTTATTCAAATCCCATCACCCTCTAGATGGAAATTCGGGGAATCTAATTTCTTAGTGGGCTTGAGGTCCAACTAGCCTTGCCATATACCCCAATTTTATGAGCCCATACAACAAAACTAAAAGATAGCTAACAACATTAGCAATTGCATCCCAATGCAACCCTCAAGCTATTTTGCTTCACCTCTTCCCATACAACCTAATTTTATGAGTCCATATGGTATTAAGTATCAATCATTACCCATCAAAACATCCATATAGATGGAGCAGCCAAACATTCCATGACTCATGGCCAACGATAAAGATGAGTCCACACCATGGGCATCTCAATGCTTAGTAGTGGTCATAACTTGCCAACACTTAGCACATCCCACAACTCATGGCCAATGGACTAAATGTGGTAGTGTATCGACATGCCACTACTTTTGATGGAAGGCATGGACGATTGGGTCCCACCCAATATTGCTCATTTACGCTTGATATCAAATTAATAAAGGTTCTTAACTTGAAATATTTTCAAGTGAGGGTCATACTAGATTTATTATACAAAGTTTCATCGTTTTTTTTTCTTGTTTATTTAATATTCACTATCCTAATAATTACAAACATACATCATAAGGAAGTATTAAATAAACACAACATGTATCACATACATACTAAAATAAATAGATGATCATTAGCTTTTAATCCTATGTGATCCACTAAAGTGGATCCAGGTCAATATAAGAGTGATAATTAAAATGCAAATAAACCTATATATTACATAAATATATCCCATACATTCATGGGCCTTGTTTCCTCGCTTTTCTTCTGTCTTCATTCAATTTTCTTGTAATGTCCGCCAAATTACAAAAAGATTAACCTCACTGCCTAATTCTACTCTCATTACATTTGCTAAAACTACAAAAAACCTTGGAACAATTCCAAGGGGAGATACAAAGGAGGGAGATAGAAGTACATCAAGAATAAAACAAAGAAAGGTAAGACTCACATGCCTCATTTTACTTCAAACCCAAAAATAACCAATTTTGCATAAAAGTAAACCCATCACATTGGCCTAGGATCCATAATCATCACTTGATAATGAAAACATATAAATTTACCTATTACGTTATGTGCAATTTCTTTCAAATTTGGAATTTTTATGAAAAATAATTTTTTAAAAATTAAAATTAACATTTAATTTTAAAATGAAAAATCATAAACTTTACGTAACAATTACGAAATGAGGCAGGATGGGACAACAGCTCAACAAGGCTGCTACCCGTTGAGTGGCTAGGCAGACCACCCGTCAAGCGGCTAGGCGTCCACATGTCAGTTGGCTGGTCGCCCGCATATTGGGTGCCGACTAGTGACCTGACATTACATGTCGATGGCTGGGCGCCCGCACACCGGGTGCCAGCGGGTGACCCGACGCCCGACGTTGTGTGGCCGACAGCCCACCCGACGTCACACGCCTGGTGGTGGGTAGTCCATTTTTTTTTAAGGTCCAAGAATTAAAGAGTTTCACAAAATCTTGATTTCATAGTTTCTTGATCTCATCAAGAAATTTTGAAAATTTGATAAAAATTAATTTTCTTGATCAAGAAATCAATTTATTTGATTTTTTATTTCTTGCCATGTTTCAAGAAATTCAAAATTTCACAAAATCTTGAAATTTTTGGATCAAGAAATTCAAGATTTCACAAATTTTGAAATTTTTGGATCAACAAATTCAAGATTTCACAAATTTTAAAATTCTTGAATCAAGAAATCCAATTTCTTAACTCATTTCAGTTCTTAAAATGTTTTAACATTTAAAATGATTAATAATATTAATCCAAAAAAAAGAAATTAATGAATTCAAAACCAATCAAACATACAAATATTAAATAAACATAATAAAAAAGTATCAGAAACGCACGAACTTTGGCTCTAATACCACTGTTAGGTCCACACGATCCCGAGAAACGCATACGCAATGGAATTTAAATTTTTTCAAAAATATAAATATACATTACATTTCATGTAATTAAAATGAATTCCAAAACCCTTTTGTGATTACTTAGTTGTGCAATTTCTGATAGTTAAAGTAATAAAGTTTCATAAACTCTTACCTTGATTTGAACTCCGGCTGATGTAGGGATTGAAACGATTCAAATCGTTATCCCTGCATGAAAGTATCTCCATGTTCTTTAATTCAAAACCCCTTTGATTGAAATTTGATTTTCTTCTAGAATTTCAAATGTTATCCCTCTAACAGTATGCACACCTTGGATACCCACTCGTAACTGAATCCTAAGTTAGTAGTTTTTGATTCGATAATTCTATCCATAACGATTTTATTTGGAACAAGAACACACTAACAATTAGTATTTTAGTTGTTTAATTTAATTCTTAATTCAACAATTGAATTCAGAATGAAACTAGATAAAAGGTTAGCGAACTTTTGGAGATTGAAAGGGAAAGAGGGACGAATTTTTGGAGATGAAGAAAATTATTTTTCTTCAAGAGAGAGGGGCTATTTTCCACGTTTTTTTTTCTTCACAAAAATCTTCAATAATATCCCTATAAAAAATGCCCAAGAAGATTGTCAATAAAGGCTACCACAAGTCCTTTCCATGTAGGATTCTTTTTTCTTTATTATCTCCAACTCTTTTAGTAAGTTTTTTTATCTCATAAAGGCTTTCCTTTTTCTTTTTTACCTCTTAGAAATTAAATTCCCAATTTAACTTCTTTTGGGAATTTGATTCCAATCCAATTTCCTAATGGGCTTCCTACAAACCCACACCTAATGCGCCTAGGCCTAAATAATCAATTAGACCCTACTTTGATTGATCTAATCAATTAAATTAATTTATTTAATTAATTTGGCCCATCTAATTAATTGATCCAATCAATTAATTAAATATTCCAATTGGCCTCCCTAATCCAATTAGGTCTAAGTAATTAATCTAATTAAATAATTAAATTAATTTCATACTTGAATTAATTTAAGCCCTATTAATTAATCACATTAATTAATTTAATCCAACACTTGGATTAATTTCTAAGCTAGAAATGGACTTGTCTAAGTTTTGTGTCTGACCCATTAGGTTTACTTTAAGCTAGCCGTGGGCTCACAATTCTTGTGACTTAGTTGAACAATTAATTATTCTGATTAATTAATTCAATTAATTAATTCTCTTGAAATTAACTCATTAATTCCAAGAACCCACAAGACATGAGAATCACCTAACAATGCATCATGACACCGAGTCTAAGGTGAATGTACGAATCTATTCCAATTACGAATACCATGCAAGTATGGTCCTTCCGTCATCTAATCTTCCAATTGAGTTTAGGACATGGATGTTAAGTCGAAATCACGTTAGTTCAATAACTATGTTTTCATTCCTAATAGCTTGACTTGATGATGAATAATTAAAAAACCCCACGTCTAATTTCCATCTAACCTTGGCCGAGGATTTTAGAGTCAATACAGCGGAACACATAAGAGATTTACCTATTCATCTAGATAAGTGACGGATTCTTTGTTGACCACTCATTAATCTCCATACATGAAGATGTTACATCCAATATAAACTTCTTGTGATTATCATGCAATCGGGAAATATATTAAAGTACAACATGTCATGCACAAGGTTACTATGGTGTCTCAAGTTCAATGACTAATTCTTACACTATCGTAATGAAAAAATTCCCATTCGATAATAGAATATTTCTAATTGGGAATTTTCATGTGGGGTTGTTCAGTGTACTTATTCCTAGCAAGCATCCGCATACATGCACTAGTGTCTCCACACTAATACCTATGGAATGAGTTATCCTTCTTTTGAGCCTGCATCGTATGCACAAGTTTCAACGGGATCAATTATGTCCTATCTCATTGATCCTTAATTTGGAACATTTTAAGATCACAGCTTTAGAGACATATTCCACGATCACTATTATATGCGCAATCATACCTATAGCTATGTGTAATTTAAGGACTTTATCTAATTCTTATGATGAATTTAAGATAAAGATTGCTATTTAAATGATATTAATATAAATAAAAAGATTCATAATAAGAATGGTCAGATCAATTGGTTCGCTGGGCACTACTCTAATAACTTCTCAAGCCCTGTCATGTTCCCAATTTCTGTTGGCAACGATCCATGAAAATTGTTCTCTCCTAATGAGAGAATCTCAAGTTGTGAACAATGCCCTAAACTTGATGGTATTTCTCTATGCAACTCATTGTCAGCTAGATCAAGCCATCTGAGTTTGTGAAGAGCGTGGTTGCACAAGTCAATATGTAGGCTTCTTGATAAGTTATTATTTGTAAATGAAACAATTTGCGAAGATGACATATTGAAAATGGATGAAGGAATAGGGCCACTCGATTTAATCCCAGCTGTAAAATTTTCAGTTCAGGAAGTTTCCCAATCTCTTCTGGTACATTTTCTTGTAAAGAATTTCTGGGTAGGAGCAGAAACTAAAGCTCAAGTAATGAGACAAACCAAGTAGTGAAGCTATTGAAACTAAAATCGATGGCCTGTAGCCTACGCAAATGAGTCAACTCGTTCCGTAAATTGCCATGGAAAAAGTTCCCACTCATGTTTAGACAAGCAAGAAAAGAAAGGTGTCCAATTTCTGATGGGATGCTGCCTTCGCTGTCCATATTAGAAATATCCAATGCAGTCAACCTGTGATGGCGAGAGCCACAAGTGACTCCATTCCAATGCATACGGAGGTTTTAGTGGTCCAATTATTTGTCAAGATATTGTGAGGATCCGAAGTGACTTGAATCTTCAAAGCAAGAAGTGAAGACTGGTCAGTAGTAATGCTAGCTTCTGCCCTGACTACGTTATAATAGTCCATCACACAATGAACCAACAAGAGCAGTGGAAATAGGGAAAATGGGAAGGATCTCTCCATAGGGCTTAGTTTCTAATGTAATGCTACTGTGGGCAAACAAGATTTGGAGTTATAGCTGTATCCTAGGAAAATATCACCTTGGAACTATTTCATCTCATCAACAAGTTTAAAATAACACAAGGTGACACGAATTATTTGCAAGACAAGTCAATGGCCGAATTTCATAAATTCAACTAAAGTAACCTTTTACCAGTCCCATTGGTTTCTAATTATTGAAAACCTTTTGATTAATTTATGTAATTAGGGTAATATTAGTGTTTTCTCACCACATATAAGTTTCATCTTATTAATAAAATGATCATCATTTTTAAAGAAGCAATTAATTAATTTGAAACTTTGATATATTGATATACTTTTGGAGCTAGAAGCATGAAATTGCCATATATTCAAATGTTTTTTATTTTTTTATTTTTGATATCTATTTTTCATAGAAATATACCGAAAAAAAACTGGGAAATGAAGTTTTTTAAGGTGAAGTGAAAGGGATTCGCTAGTAAAGTCCAGATTCATATGAAAAAGAAGTTTACGTGTAAGACCATGTAAATTATAATACATATATAGTGAAATTAGTCGAACCACTTGTGTGGAAATATCACGATGGACAAGTAACTGAGGACAAACATAAAGTGTTCGTGCACTTACATTGTCTTCCAGTTGCCATCACTTGCTCTTTGTACAATAGTATACAAAAATGGAAGGCTCGACTAATGTAGAAGAGTCAATACGGACCACTGATTTTTTATATTAATTTTTATTTTTTTTATAATTTAGCCACAAAATTTGAATCTTGCTCGAAAAATTCATGTGATTGCAGTGTCATTTGAAATTAGAGATTTTTCAATTTTGGCTAAAAAATCAATTGCATAGTCTATATGCGAGTACCAAAATTGTCTCTTAATAAATTTATAATATTAAAATTGTCATTTCCAACAAACTTATAGTACTAAAATTGACACTTCTATCACACAAACCCGAACGCTAATTTGTATGCACATGTACTTTGTATTAAAAAAATTAGGCTCAGTCGCACTTGTACAGATAAAATATACTAATAAACCTACATTTTCCTATTCCCTAAATTTTCAAAGTCAAAATCTTTTATCCAATTTGTAACTAAAATTTAATTTTTTGTTTCTTGTTCTTCCCCACTCTTCTTATTCTTCTTTTTCTCTATTAGTTAGTTGTTGCCCGTCACTATCTCTACCCACATTCCTATTATAGTCGACACCAATCTTTCCACCACGTCATCATTTAAATCGTATCTTAAACCCATGTTTCCATACCCCACACTCAATCCTATTCATACATCTCAATATTATGCATCCCTTACTCCAAAACTGTATATGTAAGTATATTTTCTATAAAAGATAAAGAGTCGGACATGGACGACCGATGCTAGAGGCTTTGCCTTTTATTGGAGATGGTGGAATTTAAAATATATTTAGTTTATGATGGTGACAAAGATCGAGGTTACATAATTTAGTTACACTTTAGCTGCATTATAATTTTTTTCCCATTTAATCCATTTCAAAATTAAATTATCTGTAGTGTATCAAAGTCTTTCTGTAAAATTGATCCAAAAAGTGATTAAATCATATGTCAGTATTAATAACAATTTTGAAATATCATAATTATTTTAGATTGATTATACATATCACAAGCTATTGAAGTATGATTGTTGTGTTATTTTCAAATTTTTTAATTTAGGGGATATAGGGGTTCTAAATTGTTCTGTGTATATAAGTTAGATTGAGCTTAAACTTTTTCTTCAAAACATTACATGCATACTGATGTGGTTAGAGTTTATATTTCAAGACAATTGCTACAATATTAAGGTTGTAAACTCAAGTGCAGGTTGTGTCAAGTAATTAGCATATTTTGATATATTTTTGTATCAAATCCTTTATACTTTTCTTGCTTTATTCTTATTAATATTATTGTTTTATTAATGTTTTGTGTTAGGGAATAAATGGAAGCATGTTTCCAAACTTGTGCAGTTTTTGTAATTTGAGCATAATTTAATGATCAAAAGCCCTATGGACTTGAAGTTTATTTCATTTGAAAGTCAAGAGATAGAGGTACAATGTTTCTGTTGGAAGTTCAGCCCATTTCAGTTTTGATTATAGCATAAAATTTATCTAAATAGTTGCACTAAAAATGGATCATCAAAATTCAGATCAAAGTTCAGCGTAGTATTGACTTATTTTACCAATTGGGTATATCTCTTGAGACCAAATTTATTTTCGGCTATAATTTGGATATGTTATATATAAGAGGTAGATAAACAAGTTTTCTAAAGACTATATGGTGAGAAAATATGTCAAAATGATAAAAATATAGGCTGAAAATTATTACTGTTGTTAAAGGACGACTCTTAGACATGATTCAGTAATTGGATCATATCTCCTTCATCCAACACCAAATTTGAC
This sequence comes from Paulownia fortunei, assembly GCA_019321725.1. Lineage (NCBI taxonomy): Eukaryota > Viridiplantae > Streptophyta > Magnoliopsida > Lamiales > Paulowniaceae > Paulownia > Paulownia fortunei. Next base: position 6,782,001 of record CM033124.1, read on the forward strand.
AAATGGTATATGAAAATCTATCAGCATCAAAAGATATACAATTTTTCTTCTTTATAAATTATCAAAATCTGGTTGTATTTGACTGAAAAATATAATTCAATTCGGTAGGTGAGGACTTGGTGTAACAACTTACCAACTTTTGGCAACTAGCATACCACTTGATTAACCCCTCCATTTTTTGGCCTCTAACTTACTCTAAGTACTATAAATAGATCATGTATTAAACTTGTAAGAGAGGGGGGTAGAGGGTTTCTTTAGGCTAAGTTTTATAGTTTGTATGTTTTCTAGTATTATAAGTTTTCTAATAGTAATAGAAATGCATTCTCTAGTTTATCTTATATTTTTAGTATTTGCTACTTTTATTATGTCTTTCTAAATTTCATCTTGTTGAGAAAAAATGATGAACCTCTTAATGGAAGAAGAGGAATGGTTATAAGAGTAGAAAATGTTTAAGTATGCTGTATTATTATTTTGAGTTTTGATCTAAACCCTACTTATTTTGTGGTGATTCTTGATTTATGTATCTCTAATGACATAATAAATACTTGCGTTCATTTAGCTTATTATACGATTTTACCCCACCGACTGCTAATATGAAATCTTAATTTGTTGTTGGCAAAGGTGTGCATAAATACTTGATCCCATAAAGTGTTGGTGTTAAGAAATAATTTGCAATAGTAAAATAATATCATGATTACCTTATTGCATAAGTTATTTGATAATATCTTCCCATTGGAGCCTTCATTATGTATGGATTCCAATTGTGGCAATTAATAGAGGTAAAAAGAATAAATAATAGTTTCTTTATCCAAAACTCAAGAGTGAATCCCTAATTTTCAGTACTTTTATTACTTTGTTTTTTTTTTTAGTTACATCATACATTAATTGTTCATATATTTTGATTCATATAAATCCCATTTTTTTTAGAAATATAAACTTGAATTCTTCAAACAACTTTCCTGTGGATTGACCTCAGACTCACGAGAAATTTATTACTTAATACAACCTGCACTTGGGTTTGCAACCTTAAAGTTGTAGTGGTAACCAATTTCTTGAGAGTCCGAGGTCGATCCATAGGGAAGTTGTTTAAAGTTTTTTCAGGATTATATTTCTTAAAATATGGGCTTTACATGGTTTAGATTAATAAAGAAAGATTTAAGCTATAACTAAAAAATCAAAGTAATAAAAGTACTGAGAATGAGAAATTCGCTCTTGAGTTTTGATGGAGGAACGATTATTTATTATGTTTTTACCTCTTTTAAATGCCACTAATGGAACCCATATAGAATGAAGGTTTCAATGAAAAGATGTTATCAAATAGCTCATGTATTAAGGTAATCATTATATTGTCTTGTAAATTATCTCTTAACCAATACTTGTTTATGGGATCAAATATTTATGCATACTTTTGTCTGCAATAAATTAAGATTTCACATTAACAGTTGGTGTAGTAGAATCATACAATAAGGTAAATGAACTCAAGCAATTGTACAAAAATTAAGAATTACCACTAAACAAGATGAGTTTTAATGTCAATACTTATTTATGGAATTAAGTATTTGTGCACATCTACAACAAATCAAGGTTTCACATTAACAGTCGGTGGAATAGAACTATACAGTAAGCTAAATGAATCCAAGTATTTATTGTACCAATGGTGATATATAAATCAACAATCACCACAAAATAAAGAGGGTTTTAATGCCTATACTTATTTATAAGATTAAGTATTTATGCACATCTTTATCTACAACAAATCAAGGTTTTACATTAGCAGTCGTTGGAGTAGAACCATATAATATGTTAAATGAACCTAAATGTTTGTTTTGCTATTGGTGATATATAAATCAAGAATCATTACAAAATAGGAAGAGTTTCAATCAGAAATTAAAATAATAATACAACACACCTGAACATTATGCATCTTTATAACCGTTCTTCTTCATTTATCAAGAGGTTCACCCTTTCTCCTTAGCTAAATAAAATTTAGAAAGACATATGATAGTAGAAAATACTAAAAATAGAAGGAAAATTAGAGAATACATTTCTATTACTAATACAAAACTTATATTACTACTAGAAAACTTAGCTTAAAGAAAGACAATAATATAACTTTCCTTCCCTCTCTAAGGGTTTTTTTATGTCTTGAAATCTATCCAAGAGTCTCTATTTATAGTAGAAGAGTGCTTAAATTGACATCTCAAAATTCACTGCGAATGCACTCCAAATTAACTTTAAATATACTCTAACTTCACATGTTCTTTTCAGATCCAAATTTTGTCATATATTTTTCACCATGAAATTAGCTAAATTTAAACAAGTGGTCAACATGAAAGCTATGTATTTATATGTTAGCTTTATTTTTAAACTTGAATTACCTAATTCTAACTATTAAGGAGAAATTATGCTTGATTTAAGGAAATGTGTCAGCATAGATAGATCATTAACAATGCGTACACTTGGACGAATTTTCTGCTAAAATCAAGGCTGAATTGGGTTGAACTTCCAACAATAAAGTTATAGTTCTATCTCTTGACTTTTAAAGCAAGATTCAGGTCCATGGTTATTTTAAGTCCAACAATCACTTGTAAAGTTCAAGTGATTTTTTTCATATATTTTAATCTACATAAGATGGACTTAAGCAAAAATGATCATTTTCTTCTAATTGTGATGCTTCTTTGGTCCAATAAAATATTATTTCCCAACTTATTCACAAAATATATTATCTTCTTCGATTTTATTTTGGCTCTTTTTGATCTCTTTTTATTCATTAATTCCCTAACACAAAATATTAATAAAGTATATATTAATAAGAATAAAGGAAAATATAAATGATTTAATACAAAAATATGTCAAAATATGCACTTATCAAATTTCCCTACACTTAACCCTTGTTTGCCCTCGGACAATCGTAAAATAAACCTAAACTAATCTATTTTCGTAGAAAATTACGATTGCATTTAACATATGAAATAAGCCTTTAAACCCCTAGGTGGCCCATAGAGGATGAGTTATAATCTCGTGAGTGTTTTCAGTTGTGATACCCACAAACACCTATAATAACTAACTTCCAACCATTATTCTCAGGAAGTAACAAAATAATATGAAAATAAAATCAAACAAGTGTTGATCTAATCCTTACTCATTTAAAAGTCAATACATTTCCAAAATAAGCATACTCAAGTGTGTATGTGAATATTTAATGTCAACAGTGATGAAACCATACATATTTCAAACAAGTAAATTCCCATAGAACTTCACAAAAACTATTATCCAATCTCTAATGGAAGAGTTAAACATCAAAGACTCTTCCTTTAGTATAAGTCTCCACTACACTTAAGTAACCACACAAAATCAAATGTTCTTCAACAAAGGTTGTAATGGGACCAAAGGGTAGTGATTTTGCTAACAAATAAAAGGATTGGATGCAATAAAGATTCTAAAAACTTTATCGGATTAGAGATATAGAGTTTATCAATGAAGGATTCTCATACTCCACGAATTTTAACACCAGGGCCTGTTGTTATTGAATTGGACCCATTTTCATCATTCTTACTGATTTTGCCACATCCCATTTTTAGTTTCGACTCATAATACTTTTAATACTTTGCAATTTTTTTATTTTTTTTTAGAAGAGAAACTCCCCCCCACACTTATCTTCTATTCCAACCCAAATTTATTTTGTAAGCTCTCATTGTCAATGGAATGTGTCTTAAGCACTAAATTATTTTTAGAACAAATGTAGGATAATAGTATATTTAAATTAGGTAAGAAGGTATGGTTATTATAAAAAAAACTTATTTATTGAAAGGCTCAAAGTGGCTAACTATGGGGGCTGTTCTATTAGAACATCATATGGAGAACAAACTAATTTGGCTATGGTGCTAGAAAACCTAATGCCTTAATAATTTTTCAAGTGGTACTCAATCAGTCATTTGCTTCAACAGATCAAAAGGAAAAGTTCTAACACTTAACTCCTACATGTCGAAAATCCAAGTGATGATTAAAGGAAGGGCATAAGAACTACTTATTTTGACATGCTTGTCTCCATACCGAATAATGTAACTATTTGTGCAAAAAGATTTGAATATAATTATCTCAAAAATATATTAACTAAAGAATAACATCAAAGTCCAAAATAACACCCATCATCAATTAAACCATATTTTTCATGCTTAATACATTGAAGTTGGAAGAATATCTACAACTAAAAAAAAAAATGACATTTCATGAACTTTTGTTAAAAACTTCACAAACTTGCTATATTATGCAAAAAAAAAATATATATATATAGGGGTACATCTCAAGATTGTTAAAGTTACCCTTTACTCTACTACCCTTTTTCATGGTTTCAACGGATCCAAAAGAAAACACACTTGAATTTTAAAAAAAAAACTAGAAAAATACACATTAACCACACAAGACATGACATCAACTATCCCCTCCTCCAACCTAATCGAGACATTGTCCCTAATGTTGAAAATAGATGGGAAAGTAGAGTTTAGAAGATATTACCTGAAATGTAACTTATTGAAAAATAAAGATGAAACAACACAATATATACACTATTAGTTGAAACCACTAAGGATAAATTTCACAGGCTGAGAGTCAAATTCATTTTGCATTTTAGACCATTGTCCCTATTGAACTAATCCACACGAGTCAAGGCTGGATTAGGTTCTGACATATATGGTAGAAGTTGATCAATCAGTTAGTCAGGTGTTGGAGAAGAAATGAAAATTCTTCTTGTAGGCGATGAAATAAAACCTTTCTCTACAACATTATCTATAAAAGATAGAGAACCGTTAAAGAAACCATTAACATTAAAAATACCTATAGGTTTCTGGTGAATGTTGAGTTGTACCCAAGAGACAACTTGGAATAATTCCTCTAGTGTACCAAAACTACCAAGTAGAGTGATGAATTTATCCGTATTGTTTAATATATTAGGCATTCTACCCTGAATATGTGACACTTTTAGTTCATCTTCAATGGTCATACGTGTGATATTTTGTACTATTAAAGGTTTTGGGATAACTTCTTAAAACTTTGACACTTCCAACATGAGCAGAAGTAGCAATACTCCCTATTAATCCCAGACTACCTCCCCCATACACTAAGTGAATTTTTCTTTTTGCTAAAGTTCTACTAAGGTTATTAATTGCCCCTTTATTCTCACCATTTTTTTCTGGATTGGTTCCATAAAATAAACAAATATAGTTGAACTTGCGAGTGGAAGAGACTTTTATTTTATTTTTTTTAAAAGTGAGTTGTGTAAAAATAGAGTAAGTATGGTGCTATTTATTGAGATGCGAACAAAGAATGCATTTATTGTACATCTTTTTCTTTTGTCATAAAGATTGAAAATAAGAACACAAATTTTGAAAATTAGCTACTTACACGTGAATATACATGTAGTTGTGACTATGGCTCACATCTTTCTCTGATTTTACATCCAATAACGGCTTAAACGCCCTCTATGGCTCAAGGATATGTTTCTCATCCAATTTTCTTATAAACTAACAAACATAGTCTTTTAATGTCAGATTCCCAAGACTATTACATTCATATTCATCCCAAAAGTGATTCCATAAATCAAGAATTGCATGATGCACTAATCCACATAAATACATCTAAAGAGTTAATAATGTCATCTAAAGACTCCTTACTCAGTCCATCCATAATGAATTGAATTTTATCTTCTCAATTTTTAGAAATCATTCATAAAGAACAACACTTTATGTTGTAAGTCAATCGAGCACATTTATGACAAAGTTTTATTTTTTTTGCCTTTCATTTTTTGGAATATGTGCTTTTTCCAAATCCAGGTATGTATCTAGTAAGAAAGTTTGAAAACTCATGTGAAAACTCACCTGCTACTCTTACCTTTGCTTTAATTATCAATCATATATCCCTTAGGATGCCCTTGTGCATAAGCATCCTTAATCTTTCAATCTTGGTTTTATAAAATTTTTAAATTACATTTTTAGGAAGAAAATGAAATTACTTCTTGAGAGTTAGAAGAATGTCGTCTATTTTGAAAAGAATGAGAAAAAGAGAGAAACTTTATAAAGAGATTTCAGTTGTTTGAGAATTCGATAAGTCTAACTTCAATAGCCATGAAGTACCATTATCCACCACTTAATTGGGAAGGATCTACTTTTTTATAATTTTCATAACTTTTGTAGAAAGTGAAAGTATCTTTGAAAATAATAGGTCAATAAAATCCATATTGCAAGAACTTTATAGCAGTTTTCTTTATTGAAAAGTGACTATTATGTGCTATTGCATGATAAAATTTAAAAAAATAATACTACCTAGCACATTATCAGCACGCATTTTCAATTAGGACAAAATAAATGAGAATGAGAGTAAGAAAGCAAATATGTGATTATTAGCTATCATAGTCTTCTTTTTCATGCCTTGGGTTGGCTCCCAACAAATGCTTGGTTTAATGCCCTTAGCTTGAAATTGCCTCCTTAATCACTCATCAACATATACAGCCAAAGCTATCGTCCATCCAATCATCGTCTTATAATTTTGAAGCACCCAAATAAGCTTGTGCGCTTGTACTTATGTGAGGTCTTTAGCAATGTTGACTAGTAGTATTTCTTTCTCATCCAAGTATACATATTTAAGATGGTCATGGATTAGTTTAAGCTCCATTGTAGGTATCTCCACCATAGAAGGTATAATAAGCCTTTCATTACATATTAGCAATTCAACATAAGAGATATCATGCCTTGATTTTTTTGGTAAAGAATCGAGCCCTATTACATCATTTTCCACATCCCCTAATATTTGCACATCGACTTATTTTCTTTCAAATCCTCCATAAGGAGATGTTTTCATAAAGTAACCTCCTTACCAGTAAACTCAAGCATTTGTTATAGCTTGGGATTGATATTTTCAACTGCAAAGACAACATCCACGTTAGTAGGATATCTCATAACTTCAAAAAATATTATATTTTATAACCTCACCATCAAACTCCATAATAAGAGTGCCATCTTGAATGTTAATCTTAGCTCAAGCTATCTTCATGAATGGTCTTCCCAAAAAGAATGCATGTAGGATTACGGCATATGGCATTATTCATCTCAAGAACATAAAAATCAGTATGGAAAACTAATTCGTTCACCTGCACAAGAACATCTTCCACAACCCTTATTGGATATGCATTAGATCTATCAGTCAGTTGTATGATAACACCAATTTCTTTTAAATGTCCTAGATTTAGAGAAGCATAAATAAACTATGGCATAACATTAATTCATGCTTCCAAATCTAACATGCATTTTTTAAATCTGGTCTTACAAATGGTACAAGATATGGTAAAAGTACCTAAATCTTTACACTTTGGAGGGAGTTTTCTTTGAATAACCATCGAAACATTCTCCTCAACACTAACTTTTCCACCGCCCCTCAACTTCCATTAGTTAGTGCATAGCTATTACTTTTCACAAATGCTACAAACTTTTTCATCATGCACATATCTTATTTCCTTTACTTTTCTAAGTTCCATGACCTCAACTTTTCTTGTTCAACTAGCAATCCTAGCATTTAAATCATCTTATTAACTAAGGTAATATTTTCTTTTATTATAATTAGCAATATTAGATCTAATTTAACCTTCAAAAGAATTAATACTATGCTATAATTGAGATTTACTGCCAAATGGTCTACATATTCTAAAACTTCATCAGGTTCTTAATCAAGAAACTCACCATTATACATTGTTCAACAAATTATTTTATTTTGAGAGTTAAACTTTCATAAAATATATTAATTAAGCATCATTTTTCAAAATCATAATATGGGCATGAATTCAACAAATCTTTAAATCTTTCCCAACATTGAAAGAAAGCTTTAATAAAATTTTGAGAATTTTTTTTGTCTTTTCAAAATATTAGTTTTATGAGTTGGAAAGAACTTTTTTCAAAAATTCAACTTGCATTTCTTATCAAGTGCCAACTGACCTAGGTTTTAAAGAGTTAAGTCAAGTTAAGCCATGTCTATTGGTTCTCATTTTCATCATGTACACTTTTATTTTCAATCATGGCGGAAGTGCATAGAGGTGAGTCAAACAAATTTTCAAATAAAGTTTTAAAATTATTTTTAACTAAACGACGAAAATTATGATTACGATACCATATGAACATATAACCATGAAGAAAACTAACACACAATATTTACAAAGAGAAAATATTTAGAAACATGAATACTTACCTTGCCTTCCCCGACAACGATGCTAAAAACTTTCTACAAGTTTAAGGTCGCAAACCCAAGTGCAGGTCTTGTCAAGTAATAAATTTCTTAGGAGTCCGAGGTCAATTCAAAGAAAAATTGTTTGAAGTTTTCATGATTATATTTCTTAAAAGATGGGCTTTATGTGATTTAGATTATAAAGAAAGATTTATGCTATAACTAAGAAATCAAAGTAATAAAAGTACTGAGGTTTAGGGATTCGCTCTTGACTTTTAGATAGAGGAATAATTATTTATTATTTTTTTTTACCTTTTTTAAATACCACTATTGGAATCCATATACACCAAAGGTTCCAATGGAAAGATGTTATCAAATAGTTCATGTATTAAGGTAATCATGATACTGTCTTACTATTTGCAAATTATCTATTAACACTAATACTTGTTTATGAGATCAAGTATTTATACACACATTTGTCTACAATAAATCAAGATTTCATATTCGCAGCCAATGTAGTAGAACTGCACAATAAGCTAAATGAACTCAAGTATTTGTTGTGCGATTGGTCATACAAAAATCAAGAAACACCTCTAAACAAGAAGGGTTTTAACTCTAACACTTATTTATGGGATTAAATATTTATGCGCACTTTTGTCTACAACAAATTAAGATTTCACATTAGCAGTCAGTAGAATAGAACAGTACAACAAGGTAAATGAACTCAAGTATTTATTGTGTCATTGGTGATACATAAATCAAGAATCACAACAAAACAAGAAGGGTTTTAACGCCAATACTTATTTATGGGATTAAGTATTTATACACACCTTTGTTTACAACAAATCAAGATTTTACATTAGCAGTTGATGGAGTAGAACTGCACAATAAGCTAAATAAATTCAAGTATTAAATAAAAAATCACCATAAAACAAGGAAGGCTTCAATTAAAAAATGAAACAATAATACAACACACCTGAATATTATGCACCTTTATAACCGTCCCTTTTCTTCCATTAAAGGTTCAACCTTTCTGCTCAGTTAAATAAAATTTAGAAAGACATAATAAAAGTAGTAAAGACTAAAAATGGAAAAGAAACTAGAGAATACATTTCTATTATTACTAAAAAACTTACATTACTACTAGAAAGGTTATCTTAAAGAAAGACAACAACAAAACTTTTTTCCTCCCTCTAAGGATTTTTTGTATGTCTTGAATGCCATCCAAGAGCTCCTATTTATAGTAGAAGAGTGCCTAAATTGGTATCTCCAAATGCATTCCAAATGAACTTCAAATATACTCTAAATTTACATATTCTTTTCAGATCCAAATTTTGTCATATATTTTTCTTCATAAAATTAGCTGATTTTAAAAAAGTTATCAACATGAAAGCTGTGTATGCATCTGTTAGCTTCATTTTTCAACTTGAATCACCTAATTCCAACTATTAGGGAGAAAATTATGCTTGATGTAAGGAAATATGTTAGCCAGCATACATAGATCCTTACCAATCCACACACTTGGACAAATTTTCCACTATAATCAAGGCTGAATTGGGCTGAACTTCTAACAACAAAGTTAAAGTTCTCTTGTCTTTCAAATAAAGTAAGATTCAGGTCTATAAGGCTTTTGAATATGGAGTTATGCACAAAACACAAAAATTGCACAAGTTTGGAAACATGGTTATTTTGAGCCCAATAATCACTTGTAAAGTCTAAGTGATTTTTTATGTATATTTTGATCTAATGATGGACTTAGGAAAAAAAATGCTCATTTTCTTCTAATTGTGGTGCTTCTTTGATCCAATAAAATATTATCTCCTAACTTACTCACGAAATGTGTTATCTTCTTTGGTTTTATTTTGGTTCTTTTTTATCTTGTTTTTTTCATTGATTCCCTAACACAAAACTTTAATAAAATTATATATTAACAAGAATAAAGCAAAGAAAGTAGAAATAATTTGATATAAAAATATATCAAAATATGCACTTATCAGCAACTTTAAATTAGGAGAAAGTGGCATTTTTAGGCTGTATATGCACAAAATATGCTAATTTACCTCTAAAAAATAAAATATTATATATTTAGATGGCCAGTCGCAAAAATTAAAATTTTTTGTATTTAAATTCCCAATGGCTACTTTAAAATGATGAAAAATACTATTCCCCTAGTTAAAAGAATTAAATTATAATTTTTTGCTTTACAATTACTTAGATTAGAGATCGCAATAGGACAGGTCCAAATAAGGGTCCATCCCAAAACTACCCCTAGCGGGGTAGGTTTTTTAAAATTATAAACAAGTTTTGGGTAGATCTTGAATTTTTATTTCTAAACTTTTTTTTAAACCCACCATGCCCTAGATTTGCCCTGTATAATTTTTTTATTTACCTTTGATATGTTATATATATATATAATATTATTTTTTAAAATATATATTTTATAGAAAGTTTTAGTCGCATTATTTATTAAAATAAAATATATTTATTGGGTACAATATGTCCAACCTGTCGAGTTTGAGTCTGGGTCCTTAAAAATCCTAGCGAGTAATACATTTAGTAGAGAAAGAGTAGTTTACATTGATATCACTGTAATAATACTCTTATTTTTCAATTTATAATGCCTAATAGGAAGACATAAATTGAACAACATATATATTATGTCATTTGAATAATTGCAGATAATATATCAATAATCAATTAATTATTAATGAATTTGATGGTTGTTATGGTATTTTCATGTTATATGTAGTAATCATTAAACATTGCAAAATGAAAGATGACTAAATGTATTTTGATATCATATGGAGTAATCATTCAACATTGCAAAATGAAAGATGACTATAAATATGTGTCCTAAGATTATTATCAACATTTTTATCCATCAAGCGGTGCAATAAAGATTTTCAAGTTCGAGCGAGAAGGGCTTTTCAGGAAAGAAACAGGGAAGACATTGAAGCAAAGTTTTATTTCTTTATTTTCATGTAAAATTTGGTAGAAACCACGAGAAGGTGACTCTATCCCTATTTCCAATTATTATATTGATAGTTCTTGTAGTAAATATTGGCACATATTGTTGGAATTGTGGGGGTATTCCATATTGGAAGCATGGACTTAATGAAAAGAGTCTCTAAGTTTTAAAAAGTATATCTTTTAGTGTGGGTGTGCATCTTATATTGAAAAAATAAAGCAAGTTTGACATATATATAGATTTTCAACTCAAGAGGAGAGTAAAACTGTAGCTCTCCTTAAGGTACACCCTAGTGGACCTAGTAGACTTTTGGCAAGCTTTAGCTAGCTTAAAGAGCTACCAGGATGGTGCAAAGCACCACCCAAACCCGCACACACACACGCGGACATCATATTGGGTGCTTTAGAGGCGCACTTAACATATATGCATCACTGCGAAGAGCTAAGGAGCCTTATACTTTTTAAAAATTAAACCGACTTATGGTGGAGTGGCTCGACCATAGCTCAGTGACATGGGAGTAGCTGGCCCTTGCATGACATGACACCGTATGGTTGGGTGTTGAGTGTATATATCCGTATGTATGGCTGCAGATGAGGCATGACCAAAAGGTTGCAATAGGTCCTTGATGTTGACGGGGCACGAGTAAGTGGACACAACTATCCTGATAGCAGAGGTACATAGTAAAAGGTTGTGGAACTTTGCAAGGGATGCGATCTGGACCATTAGATCACGACTGAAACTTAAAGGATGTAATATGATGGTCCAAATTGATCCGAGCTAAGGGATACAACCAGTCACAAAATGACACTTGAAAATCTATAATAGGACCCCTCATTCCTCCAAATCACTAAAAATCAATTCAAGTTAATTGATTATTATTTTTTCATCCTAAACAAGCTCCTAAACCATGGCGTAAAAAATTTGATAGTGTCATGATAAGAAACGGGTTCATCATAAACGAGTGTGATAAATGTATTTACTCCAAGAAGATTTAGAGAAACACATGTACTTTTATGTCTTTATGTAGATGACATACTCATATTAGGAACTAGTATGGACGTCATCAATAAGACAAATAAAATGCTCCCAATAACTTTGACAAGAAAGATATGGGTAAAGCTGGTGTGATCTTAAGAATGAAAATTTCTAGAACACCTAATAGGATATCGTTATCTCAATCACATTATGTTGATAAAGTGGTTGAGAAATTTTAGTCTCATGGCATTAAAGAGACAAATAATCTATTTCTACCACATATTATTCTTCACAATAATACTGAAAATGAAAAATAATTGTTAGAATATTCTTAAATCATTAGAAACCTAATGTACTTAATGAATTGTACAAGGCTGGACATAGCTTACATAATAAGTAAGCTTAAGCAGATTTATAAGTTACCCAAGTAATGACCACTGGAGTGCATTACTTAGTTGGGATACTTGAAAAGAGCCAAGGAGTATGCATTACACTGTGAAAAAATATCATCCAGTCATTGAAGGATATAGTGATGCTAATTGGATTTCAGACACTAATGAATTCTAATTAACTAATGGATATGTATTTACTCTTGATAGTGGTACTATACCGTGGAGGTTTTCTGAGCAGACTTCTATACCTCATTCCACTATAGAATCTGAGTTTATAGCTTTCAATAAAGTGGGAGAAAAAGTGAAATTGTTAAGACATTTCATAAAAGATGATCCACTATGGCCAAAATTGATGCCACCAATATGCATTTATTGTAATAGCCAAGAGCTATGGCTAGAACACAAAAATTATATATAACAGTAAGTCATGATACCATTAAGCAGTTACTATCTAATAGAACTATATCGATTGATTCGTTGAATAAAATAATAACCTAGTGGATCCGTTTACTAAGGAGTTATCAAGAGAGTGTATAGATTGCGCATCAAGGGAAATGGTTTTAAAGCCTAAAGAATGAATGAGTTATCTTAATGGAAACATAACCTAATGACTGGAGATCCTACGAACTAGGTTCAACAAGAAAACTAAGCTATGAATGATTCGATTGGAAGCACTTAGCAAGTATGCATCATCGCGAGGAGCTGATGGGCGTTAAATTTTACAGGAATTGAACAGGTTTGTGGTGGAGTGGCTTGGCCATGGCAGAGTAGCTTGATGTGGTAATAACATGGCAGATTCATCCAAGTGGCACCTGCATGGCATGACACCATGTGGTTGGGTGTTGAGTGGATATGTTCGTACATGCAGCTGCTTCCAAGGCATGACCAAAAGGTTACAACTGACGGGATGCGAGTGAGTGGGACACAAACTTCCAGTTGGCAGAGGTGCATGGTAAAGGGTTGTGGACCTTCGCAAGGGATGCGATATAGGCCACTTGATTATGACTAAATCTTAAAAGATGCAATCTGATGGTCTAGAGTGATCTAGGCCAAGGACACAACCAATCACGAAATGACACTTAAAAATCTATAAATAGGGTTTTCATTTCATTCCAAATCACTCAAAATCAATTCAAGTTAATTGATAACTCTCACTTCCTCCTCAAAGAACTTAGAATACTAATCTTTGATTATTTTTTTAGTTCGGTGTGTTTTTTTTTCAAGAAGAAGAATACAGTCAAGATTTGGTTCGCTTGACAAGATTAGTATAATGTTGTACTAATTTTGTGATGAAGTATGGTATCTTAGGAGGTAGACATCCATGATCCTATAGCACTGTGCAAGGGACAAAGTTTTATGCTTACCTCACTTCAGCTAAATTTCCAAATATAAACCTAAATCTCCTTTCGACATACAACCAACACATATCACAAAATCATTATAAAACACAAAAATTGTAGATTCATATATATATAGATAATAGATCTAATTTTACCATGCGCAATAAAAATATATTAATCCACATGTCCCGAATAAACCTCATCTACAAGGCTCCTTTTAATTGACCTATGAGCATATCTCGAACATGGCCCCCATGCTCCTTATGAATGAATCACGAATAAGCCTTTACTCATTGTAGTGAGTGACTACTAGAGTTACCCACTCAATTATACACTTCCAATCTTTAGAGTTCTATGGTAATACTCCAAGTAAATACGAAAGATGTAGATAAAAAACTGTATAGAGATAAATATGTAGAGAGTATTTGGGCGAGACTTTGTTGATTCAGGTATTCGATTAAGAAACAAATTTGCTATATATTGGAATATATAATCTTCTTACATAAGGAAGAGTCCCAGTCTAATTAGGAAACTAAGTCCCACTTAAATTGTAGAATTAAAGTCCATGTCACATATAATGCCAAATTGGTTAAGGGTCCTAAACTAGATCTAATTTTCACCATCTCCTATACATATTTAACTCGATCTCCTCAAATCTCATCATTGTACAATTTATCAATCTCACATCATTCCCTTCATGCAATTTGGGAATGTCACGCTCTAAACACCTTACGAACCTAAGTCTAATTACTCTCTAAGTACCTGACCTGCATACCACCACAAGTCACTTTCATAAATGCCTTCTAATAGTTCATATATTTAGCTATGAGCAGGGTTATTATGAAATTTGGACATACTTTATAATCGATCAAGTTTGATCTCATCTTAGCCTTCAAGCTAAGGTGACTCTTAATTATGCATATTTAAACTTCAATGCTACTCCAAGTGCAGAGACAATCATTCGCGAACCTTAGCTTGCAATACGATCTTTTAAGTCTCATTCTGCTCGATCTCATAGCACTAGGGTGATTGCCCGTGTGAGAGAGCCGATCAAAACCTAGTGAAAACTCATAATCAAATACCAATCATATAATGAGAATACAAATATATCTCATTAATCATTAAACATTCTCACAAGCCATAAAAATAATTATACATGATCCCCTACTACTCACATGCCTTTGGAGCATATCTCTATACAAAGGCTTAGTAAAAACGATAAGCAATCTCATTTCTCATAGAAATATACTTGAGAATAATTTAATTATGCCCAATACTCTCTTTAGGTGAAGCAATATCTGACATAATTATGCTTGGCCCTCTATTAATACTCGACGCCCAAATCATACATTGAAGTGGCTTTATTATCTCAAAGATAACAATAGCCTAACAAATGTGTGCCACAGTACTAGATTACCTACAACTAGTCTCATAATACTCTATTAAGATATCTAAATATCCACTTGATTGCATCAAATTATTTACATTAAGGATCACTTTGATATCCACTCATCAATAATCTAATTTTCAAGTATAGTACTAGTGAGTACACATATAGTGCACATCAAACTTCCTATATTACTTGCATGATATTAGTTAGCATTTCTTTTATTCTTCCATCGTAAGTCATTTTTTTAACTAACATAATCTTTGACCATAAAGTGCTAATAGGATTAGTGTGATGCATAAACAATCTTGGTATCATAACACCAATTATGGATCCGTTTCTTCTGTGTTCATCTCAAATGTAAATGGAACCACTATTATGGCGACATCTCCATATCATTTCTAGTCATCACATTATTGCCTATATATAGTGAGAACTAAATTCTCTTATTTATCTCGACATATATTCAGTGGTCTTAGTTGACCATCGTAAGCATATTAAAGTGATAGCTCTAAAATCAATAACACCACTATATAGATGATAATTCAAGTTACAAATAGAGCTTTTGCTTTCTTTCCCCATGTCTTGAATTCAATGGGTGATCCACATAGATATCCTCATCTACTCCTCATTCATATAAGTCAACCTCAATCATCCAGGATAAACTTAAACAAAAGTGTCAATAATCGATAGCATATTGGTGAATAGAGGCAATCGTACCACTTAGGAGAACATCTCAATAGATTTACACCCTTTTATTAGGCGTATCACCCTTGATTAAGTTATATACTTTTCAATCAATCAATCTACTTTGACATGACCTCCAAAAACCATATGTTTCTAATTATCTTGCACCTAGACAGAAGATCAACCAACTCTCAAACTTTCTTCTTAGTCATTCAGGCTCATTTTTTTCTTCATAGCAGCTATCCACTTAAAAATATCAAGTAAAGCCACAAGTTCTAAGTTGACTCATTAACATCCACAAAAGGTATTCGTGAAGTATACCTACTCAATCTCAAATAGATAATGGGGAACAACTCATATTCACTCATTCTTACTTGTGAAATTTGAGAATTCTTTTGAAGTGAGACATTCCTACTGACCTATTAACATGCACAAAAGGTAGTCATGAAGGATACCTACTCAATCAAAAATAGATAATGGGGAACAACTCATGTTCACTCCTTGTTACTTTTGGAATTTGAGAGTTCTTTTGAAGTGAGACATTTCTACTATCTTAGGGTCGCTCTTACTATCCTAATGATTGTTGGATGATTTTAAAATACATCATCATCGCCAAAAAAAAATGAGCGCATTCTCATGAATCTTATAACTCATATAGGTCAAGATAACATTTAACTTCTCTATGCTCGTAAAAATCCTCTAAGATATTCATTACTTTTGAGAACACAACTTTTGGAACTTACATGAGCACATACCCTCCAATTTGGGCTTGTTTCCAAGTTAAAGTTCATACAAGGTTGGAGAATTCATTTGGAAGCACATTTTTTATGATGTAGGCTGCAATCAAGATTGCATCTCCCCAAGTGAGCTACATATTAATTTGTATGATCTTAAATTTAGTTATTAAAGTGTTTGATTCCTCCCCTTTAGAAGCTCATTTAGCTAAAAATTGTTAAGAAGAATCATCAACTTGCAACTCTATTTTTCTCATTCATGTGTCCAAACTAATTAGACATGATATTCTTGTTTTCTATTAGTACATTGAATCTTAATGTTTATCTCGCTATGGTTCGAAACCTCTGTTAAGAATCACTCGATATTATGCTTCTAACTAGTGAGAGTGGAAGAGAGAATGTACTAACTTATAATCCAAATATATAGGAAAATGCACCATTTAATGTCTCACACTCATAAGTCCATACTCACTTTAGTGGACTAGCTCTAGAGGATAGATAGTTCTCTTTTATTTTTCCAGCAGGCTTTTTTGGCAAGAAAATTTGTATAGAGAGAGGTTAACCTTAGCAACTAAGCCAATAAAGCCTCCTCTAGCTAGTATAGTCATCCTTCTAATCTCCTATTCTATAATATAACTTAAAATAATATCAATACAATAAAAGACCTCCGCATGACAAAAATAATTGACTTGCAGATTATTTTATATCAATAGATGAAGAATAAAAAATACTATCTTAAGCCAATTGCATCACAAAGAAAGTAACTTACATGAAAGATGGACGATTCTAATTACTTAACCAATATCTTATAAGTTCATCAATTCAGTTTAAACTATAACGAATCTAGTACCTTCATCGTATCTCCAAGGAGTAGCTCACACCAATTGTTGAGCTTGAAAAATAGTTCTTGCCCTTCGCTTAACTTGAGGTAGCACTTCGAATTCAGAGTACCTTCTCTTATATGCCATTTAAATAAATATGGTTGCACAAGTCTAATATAATTTCTGAAAAGTAAGTTTATTTTTTTATTTTCTTTCTTTATTTTGAAAGTGCAACTAAAATCGCTAAATGATTTCACAAATCATCGGAAAAGTCCAAATATAATTTCAATAGTCTAATAATCACATATGTAATAGCTAATGGATGGCGAGTAATAGGTTGTGGATGGCGAAGTATGATTACTTTTTCAGAAAAAATAGTTAGTAATAAGCCGGTAAAACGGAAGTAATTCAACCTAAAATTAATTTTTGCAAAATTTTGTAGCCTTATTGTAGTTTGTAACTAATGAATTGATATATTATCAATGTAGAAATCCAAAATTTTTGGAAACATTGAATATTATGAAAATACTTTTATATCTTAAATAATATATGATACATGTTAATAAACTTAATAATAAATAATACTTACTAATATTAACTTAATAATAAAATAAATTTATAGTAAAAAACAAGATTGATAATTGTGATAATTTTGAATCAATGACTACTTGTATAGAATCAAGTCCAATTGGTTATGGATTAGGATCTAATATTGATACATGTCCATGTGGCGATTTACTGGGTAATTATTGAATACAATATCATATCAATCATATCCACACAAGTCGAATGTCTATTATACTAATTATTTCAGGTATGCTATGTCTATTAGTTTCTACAAGGTGCAATATTACAAGTATTTCACTGTCATGTTTCTATTTATTTATACTACTATCACAATTTAATATCATGGGTTGTGCATTGTTAATGTTACACTAATAAGTTACAGTTGTAGGAGAGAAATTAGTGATAGTAATTTTGATCCTCCTAAAAACTCTTTGTGATTAATAAATTTTTAATAATACTGCATTTGTTTCGGTTTAGTGAAGTTTTTATGAATTTATTACCAAATAAAATTATTTTTATTATTTTTAAATTAGATTTATTACACCCAGTTTTAAACATACTGTAAGAAATAGTAAATGGATTAACAGGTCGTCTATGAGAACTGATTCGACCCACAAGATTAAAAAAAAAATGAACTAATTTTTGGTGGGAGTGGTTTTCTGAAAACCACCCCATAACCAAAGTAAAAGGGAACTTACCTAAAACTTCTCATTGCCTTTTTGACAACAACATTCTCTCTCTGTAAAAAAAAAAAATATAAGAAAGAAAAGTGAAGAGAAAGAGGGCTATTGTGATCAAAATTTGAAAAATATCACCATTTGAGAAAGCATTTGGATTGTGGATTAAAACCCTTTTTGTATGTGATTGAATTTGGATGAAAGTGAGCCTTCAAAGATGTGAGAAACATCAGTGATTCAACCATAGAAAAAAGATCCAAATTGAGATAAATTTTTCTTGAACTTACTTCATGTTTATTTTGTTTAATTTTCGTCATTGGTATTAGAGTAATATATGGTTCAATTTGTGATGTTATTTGGCTCTATTTAATGAATTAAAATAATTTATTTTTATGCCATTAAGTATGTCACCCGTATGATAAAAGTTTGATGGGCCTTTAATGACAAATCTTGATATGCTTAATATTACACCATAAATGTTTAATAGAAGCATGCTTATACGTGGTAGAAATAATCTGAAAAATTTCATAATAATTTAGTTTGTATATTATGAGATATTTCTTGCCAAATTCATGACTATAAATTCGATTTTCAGTCTATATATGTTGAGTTTTGTTGTATGAAACTTATATTATTAGATTCTACTCGTAAAGAACTTTTCAACCATATATTATACGTGAAAATCAACCTTAAAATGAATGAAATATGACCATTTGAAATTTAGGTCGAATTTAAGAATTTCTGAAAAATTATGAAAAATGAGAAGAAGATGATAAATAGTGTTTTCTGCCTAATCTCACTCTCGGTGTCGAAGTGTGTAGTACACACACCATAATACAATGCTCCAAATTAAAAACGAACACCACCATTGAATTTGAGAGATCAAAATATGGTAGAGTAGCCAATAAAATATTGCCGGAAAATTTGAGAAGGCTCCGCGGGTGAGTGGACTACGTAGAAGCCCAACCAAACATGTCCTTAGCACTGTCCCCGAATGTGTAGCTCGTTCCGGTGGTCGTTTTTTGCCAGAAAAATATATTTATCCTCAAAATTTAATTTCCTATTTTTTTGTAAATTAAAATTAATTTTTCAGCTGATAAAAATATTTTTACCAAATTTTATATTATTAAATTTGGTGAAATTACAAAAAAAATATTTTTTGAGAGAGAAAAATTCTGAAACTTTTTATGTAAATTTTGGAAATTCATTTTGAGATATTGGATACTCAATGGAAGTATTGGGATACTTATACTTATTTTTTCTCAATTTATGGAGCACAAAAAAAAAATTTTGTGTGATAAGTCTATAAAATTGAGTATAGACTATTTTTTTATGATTATAAGTGTCATGTACTTACACAATATGACATGGATATTAAGATTGGATTTGTGGCCAAATCTAATATATTTTTCCCATTTTTGATTATTTATGGATGTTGTTGGGCAGCTGGGAATAATTTTTTGACAAGAAGCTAGAGTGAATGTCAATTAGCGTATAATATCTTGATTATTTTGGAAGCCTCAAATGAGACAATCGATTGTATGTTAACATGTTTATTGGTATAAAATAACATGTTTAATTTGTACCATGGAATTATGCATTCTCTATGATGCTTGAAATTTATGAATACATGATTATGTTGGAATTTATGAAAATTAAGAATGCATATTAATTTTGAGTTTCATGCATTCAATATAATGGTACATTTTTATCTCCTTATGTGAATAACAAGATACGTTCTTGTATGTATGATTACATTATGCTATGTAATCTAGTGGGAGTTCTAAGGTTGGAAGATTTTTAGTAAATCTCACCTAGAACTTATGAGATTTTGTACTATGAAATTAAATTTGTGATAATGAATATTTTGATACAGATGATGATTGCGAACTATGTGACCTTTCGAATCTATGTATTATAGTGAATTATCATAAATGTTAATTTGTTAAGTACGAAATCAAATGTATAGATGGGCATATTTATGATATCTCTAAAATTAATGACAATGGCAACCAAATCTCATGCTTAGTTATACGGGAGAATTTATTGGCAATAGTTGTGAACTAAGTGCCAGTAGAATTAGTATATGTATAACTGAGTCAAATGCTCTGGAGAGCATCAACCAAGTCACGTAAGATTTAGTGTGGATCGTACTACTCAACAAAGGAAAGATCAATAAGTTTACCAAAAGTAAAAAATAGAGTACACTATTTATATTATTTGGGTAAACTATATAATTGATGGTTTTATATGCGAATGAGAGAATCATTCTATTGATATATGGATGTACCTAAGAAAAATATATAGGTACAATTGAGAATTGAGACATTAAATAGCTGACAATAATTTGATAAGAAACACTTTATGTATTTAAGACGTTGCATTTAAAGGTGATGTTAAATACATTTAGAGTTTATAGTCAGCTAGCAATGTCTTCACTGATGAGTAGTAAATTCAAGCTTAATCGTCTCTTTCTAATAATAGGGAACATCTGAAAGTTAAAATTGATTTTTATTCAATGCGAAAAGGCTTTCTTGGATGATGTTTGCCATGTTATGCAATTGGATAAGTGGCTAGTTGCTACTAAACTAATAGCTTGTGCCTTTTGATTGAGACTAGGTTTTAAGAGGGCTTCGAGCTCTTAATATAACTAAAATCAGGACAAAGACAAGAATCAAAAGGAGATTGGAAATGAATCTAAGAAGAACAAACCTAACAACTAATTGAAGTGAAGAGGTATATGGTTAGAAGTGTTATAGTAACCATATTATTGGTTTATTTCACTCGTGAATGCATTGAGTTGAAAAGATAACACTTAATGATGCTTCTATAAGTGTTATTTATACATGAAGCACTATGTTACTAAATCTTATCCTATGTGGATTATAGATTTATAGTAATTGAATATTGAGAGGCGTTCGTGAAATTTTGTCTAGTTCACTTTGGTACAAGAATGGATATATGTGGAATTAAATTGAAATCAAATGCGAAATGATTGGTACTTGCATATTCGGATTGCAAGATGACCATTCTATTATTCTACAAAGTATCCAATGTACAAGAATTTGTAGAACTTGATTTTAAAATTGTTCTTCTAAGATTATTTATTTTGCTTGAATTTGTGTTGTTACTTACTTAGTATCCACTAAAAGATACTTACTGTGGTACTAGATATTTTTTAATGGTTAGTGGTGATGAATTATGACCAATGTATGTTTAATTACTACAATAATTGTTTTGTTACAGTCAATGTCTATTTTCTGAGTAATGTAAACACTAATTTATGTACTCTGTGTGCATGATCAGGTCATCATGGATAGAAACATAAACTGGTAAGAGAAGACTCATTCAGTTTATCTTTTACAGTTGATTGTTGACTTGTACTATAAGTTCACATTAGAGCCATTCAAAAGTCTATAAAGTCGAGTTTTCTTTGCTATTAATTCTTATAGATTTCTGTGATCAGATTAATGTGAAGGTTATAGAGGCATGAAGTCTCATACTTTATTACATATGTATAATATTCACGTGCCTTGGTCATATCTATTTCAAATCTCATAATCTGAAATACTATAGTATTTTAAAATATGAGAGAGAATCAAATTGAGATAACTTCGAGACTAGACCTAAGGTTTGAATGATTTTTCAATCAAGTAGATGATTTTTGTAATAAAGAAAGAGTTAAAAGGTAATTTACTATTCCTAACATGCCTACATAGAATGGTGTTTCAAGAGAAGGAATAAAAAATTATTTGGATGTAACGAGATTTATGAAAACTCAAGTTAACTTATTAATTTTCTTTGAGAAAGATTTTTCAGTCAATTAGAGTCTACATCTGTATTAGAAAACCTTCATTACTGATAATTTCCATTCCATAAAAGCTATGGGCAGGCAGATGATCTAGCCTAAGCTGCCTTAGAAGTTAAAAATTGATTGTCTCTAATTATAAATTTTCAAATGAATTTGAAAATTAGATCATTGAGACAATAAAAGTATATCTTGAAGATATATCAATCAGTATAAGGGGAACATGTTCTAAGTGAACACGGAGATGGAATTATGATTTACATTAGATCACAAAATATCATATTTCTGGAGGGTGATTTTTCTAGAAGGGAAGATCTTAAAATATTAAATTTTGTTTGAGTTAAATGATTCAGATGGTGGCTATGTGCCTGATAGATCACTTATGATGTAAGAATATTTATTACTTCTTATTTTGAGTGGGAGTAATTTTATTTAAGTGATCAAGCTAAAAATAAATTAGAACTTTGTGCAAGCACAAAATAATCTCCAGAAGATGATGTAGAGTCTAATATGGTGAGACTCTATCATGTCCTACAAAGGTAATTGAATTAAAGCAATGGAAGAATACTATGCAACTATAAAATCTATTAGCCTGTGTGGCAATAATTGCTCTCATGGTAAAATCACAGCCAAAATGTGGCATTTGGATTATTGCACTATTTAAAAATTTGAGTTGCAGAGTTGTTATAAGCTATAATTTTTTGGCTCAACAGCAAATGCTCGATTCTGCAAAATCATACCAAATTTGGAATTTTGGTTAAACTTTGGATCAAGGCTATTGAGAATTAATGTGTTCTCAAAATATAGCAAAAGACTGATATAATTATTATGAGGTGTAAAGTTCGCCTAGTGGTTAAAAATATTATACTTTTGAAATTAATTTTTTTTTCACTGATGGTGATACATGCCTTTATTCTATTTTATTGGTTATTATTGATATCTAAGTTTTAGAATTGCATCAAATAGACTAGATTGTATTCTCAAATAGAGAATTGGTCCATAGAGAATTATGTAAAGAATCCCATATGGAATACTTAAAAGATTCCATAGTAAAAGGCCAAGAAGACAAAGTTTGTGAACTTAAAATCTTCATAACCTAAGGTAGTTTTTTTTAAGAGGATAGTATATGAGATTTCATAACGTGGTGATCTCATACATTTTCATCATAGAGATGAAAACCATTATTCTCTTATGCAAAAGTCTATTAAGAGGTTTGTGGTTATATATCTTTATTGATGATATCATATTAACTAGGAAGATAAGGAGTATGTATAAGCCATTGAGATATGGTTATCCTTTAGCTTATGAGTTAGAGAACATGATGAATAAAACTCAGTACTTTATGTTAAAATCCATGCAAATCGTTCAAAAGGCATCTTACTTTGTGCTAAGAGCCATATATGTAGAATTTTTAGAATGATTTAAAATGGAGAGTTTTAAACTCATAAATACCTATGTTATGAAACTTCAGCCTTAAAATATGTCCAAAGACTCAAAGAGAAGTCTCTAGACCACTATATCTCAATGATTGTTGTTTGGAGCTTGATGTGCATTGTGGCCAATACTTGCTCCAAATATTTGTTATGCCATAGGTCAGAAAGTATTAATCCAATTCTAATGAGTGGCATTGGATAATAATGATGAGAATGTTTGTATACTTTATGAAAACTGCATATGGTTTTCTTTTGGTATGAAGGAAAGTTTTCTTTGTGATTGAGAGAATACATATATTTGGATGAGTGTAAATTTACCTTCGAGTTTGTTTTTTTTATTTGGAAAATATGCTAGCTCTTGGAGGAGCAAGAAACAAATATATGTAACATAGTGCACAGTTTGAGAATAACTTGTAGCATATATATCTGCAGCATAATGTGTTTGGTTAAGAGGATCTATACTATTTGGGAGTTGTAAGCAGTTATGTGGGAGCTCTAATAATATATTGAGATAATCAATCAGCTATTGCTTACAGTACTAAAGATCCAAATGCATTAAAACTAAACACATATTATAGCTTTGTGAAAGATATCATTGCAAAGAAATAAGTATGTCTACACATTTCATAGTTGCTACTCACTTAGCCTCAACCTATAGATGTATTTGTGGGCTATGTCAAATCTCTAGGATTGCGTAAAATACAATCTCTTTGAACTTTAGAATATTCATAGAGTTAAGCCCATAAGTTTAAGATATTGGAATATTATGAATGTGTTCATAATTATGATGATATACATTCAATATCTAAGTATGTCAGACAAGTAGAGAATGACTCTCTCACACAAGCATTCACCTCTAATGTTAAGTTGTATACAGAGATGAGATATTTATGATTTTATTGTGTATAAAATCATAAAGAATATGTCTCCTTGATAAATGATCAAGATGAGATTACTCTTATGAATTTGAGTAATCGAAATGGATACCCACTATCTATTAAACTTGTCTTATGGCCAAATGTGAATTTTCTTGATATTAGTGATTTTTTAGGACAATAGAGAAGAAAACTCAGGTTAAGTATCGGGGTACACTTGAACTAAGATCTGTATAGTACATTATTTTTAATATATGACGCACTTCCAAGAAAGAAGGAAGCATCATAGCACGTGTTTCATACCATGTGAGCCTAAGTGACCATTGGGTAATGAGTGAAAAGATCCCTACTTCCTCATTATGTGAGACCCAGAGGTTTGTATAACCTCATTGTTTACCCTTATGACTTTCAACTGTTTCTCAAAACTTTAATGTAGTGTTGCTACTTTAGCATGCTAAAAAATAACCATGGATGATTCGGTAATGCGGGACATGTCTAGGAAAGCAATTATTTTGAAGTTGAGAGATCCTAGTGGGAAAGGAAGATTTTCTATGATTAACACCTAATATGTATTTACTGGCCAGATAATTATGTAAAACTTAGATATTTGGGACATAATTGTGAATACATGATAAGGTATTAAAATCAAGTATACTCTTATATTGTATGAGGGATCAGAGATACTTTGATTGCTGTAGCAAAGAAGTCTGGGGTATAGCGAGATGTTTTGTCCTTGAATTTTTTCTTAGAAATTAAGCTGTTATATATCCTTAACCGGTATATGACATTAAGCTTTTGTTAAAATGCTCGCTGGTCACACGATCCATTTGCTTGTATGAAATTAGTGGTGTATAATTATGATCACAATAGATGAAGGTCTAGCCCTTATATGCGAGTGGGAGATGTAAGAAATAGTAAATGAGTTAACGGGTCGCCCATGAGGACTGACCCGACCAACAAGGTTAAAAAAAAATGAACTAATTTTTTATGGGAGTGGTTTTCTGAAAACCACCCCATAACCAACGTAAAAGGGAACTTCTCTTAAACTTCTCACTGCCTTTTTGACAATAACATTCTCTCTCTATAAAAAAAATAACGTAAGAAAGAAAAGTGAAGAGAAAGAGGACTATTATGATCAAGATTTGAAGAACATCACCATTTGAGAAAGCATTTAGATTGTAGATTATAACCCCTTCCGTATGTGATTGGGTTTGGATGAAAGTGAGCCTTCAAAGAAGTGAGAAACATCAGTGATTCAACTATGGCAAAAAGATCCAAATTGAGATAAGTTTTTCTTGAACTTACCTCATGTTTATTTTGTTTAATTTCCGTTACATACCTTATGATAAAACCTACTGTATATATATATCATATATACTAATATTTCTAGTTTAAAAAATACATAACTATGTTAACTAAAAATATCAAAAGGTTCTATATTTAATTTTCCAATTTTATTTTAAAAACTTGCATAGTTTTTCTAAAATCAAAACTAAAATTCTCGATATCCTTGAAATTCTCATTGAAGTTTCCTTAAATTTATAGCCCCAAAATTATATTTAGGTATTGTATTGGTCATAAAATTAGATAATTCTTCCATATATAATATGAGTTAATAGTTTTGTTTCGAGATAACTCGTCATTCCGAGCAAACAATGTAAGCCAAACTAAATAAATGGGTCTTTGTTGCCTGTGAGATCATGCCTTATCTCATTGAGTATGATTATAAAATTGCAGGTAATCACTTCAATTGGAAGTATTCATACGAAATTGAACTATTAGGTGGGATGTTAGGTGAGATATTGCTTGTGTCACAATAAAATATTAGGGGTGCTGGGGTTTGTCTGATGAAGACTTTTTGATGCTCAAGTCAAATTCAAAACAGAGAAAAATCCATAGAACTTGAAAGTAGATAATTGCTTAATAAATTGAGTAGCTTTTTATAATAAAAATTGTGATTATTTACAATGCTGATATATGAATTTTCGTTCACTTAGGCCTTATGGCCTTAGTAATCTTTAATGGGCTTAATTTAAATATTAATGCCCCATTAATTGAATAAAACTTGGACTCTTTGAACTTAATTTTATCATATGTGTAATGTAGTCCACAATCCGGACAGGCCTCTTGGACTTTACCTATTGAGACTAAATGGATTATGACATAAGCCCCCCTTTCTCAAATTGGCCTCATGTACGGAGGATAGGTCAAGAGCAAATAACTTAGAAGTAGGATTTGTATTTAGAGTGAGATTCTTAGAGAACTTCCACTATTTGCGTATAATCAAATTTGACATTCCATAAAATTGATTTGGAGAAAAAGAGTCTTGGCACTTGGGGTATTTTGCAAACTCTCTTTCTAAAGTATTCTCTCAATATGGGGTCACAAGGTAAGTTAGTTGATGTTATTCTTCTCCCTCCACTTACTTTTCCTCCTCTTTTCTCTCACTTTCTCTTCTTCTTTAGCATAGTCTCTTCACTTAGGCATTTTATCAAGAACTTTAGTTCACTATCCATTACATCGTCAAATAATGAGCCAAAATCTTCTAAGGGGTTTTAGGGGGTGGTAGCATCGGGCGCCACCACCATTTGCAGCTTAGCCCACTATTACGATAGTGGGCTGCTCACCTCCAGCCACTGCTGCCTCTCCTGGCAACAACGCAGGTCGAGCAGAATATGTAGGGTGGTGGCGCTAGAGCTCAGTCCATCACCATGGTGGTAGGCTACTCACCTCCAGCTACTGGTGCCTCTATTGGCAGCAGTTGCTCAACCTGGTGCTCATCTCCCCAAATGGTGGTGGCACCAATGCTTGCTCCCACCACCATTAGGGTAAACCAGGGTTCCTCGAATCATTCCAACAACTAGATTTAGGGAGTGTGGCCTTTCAGTAGGTGCCATAGCTTGCTCGCTATGGCACATGCAGGTTGAGTCCAGGGCATGACTATTCGCCTCGTTGTAGGGCAATCCTCCTCCCTTGCCAATTGTGTCGCAGCCCCTTCATGTAGTCCATTTATTTTAGGTAGTATTTTTTATCGAACCTAGGTACTTGGATAGTGTTCCATCGAAGACCATCTGGGCCATTGCTAATTTACCCAAGTTTGATAGAAGGTATTGGGATGAGGAATGATTTGTTGAGTCCAGTGGAGGTAGTAGCTCATTAGAGTCTAGGGTGTTGTCTTCGAGAGGGTTAGGTGATTTTGAGGAAGAGGGTGATGCTTCTTCTCCTTGAGAGAAGGATGAGTCTGGGGGCGAGTCTGAGTAGCCCCCATAGTTACTCAACATAGTCAGGTTATGGACATTGAAGTATACGACACTTCTTTGATAGTAGTAGACCTCAAAGTGTTGTGCAAAAGACTTATGCTACCTTCTTGTTACAAGCTAGTTCTTCTTTCTGTTGGAAAGAGGATAATAACCCTCGAAGTAGTCAATCGTATATGTTGTCTATCTCAATAGTGGATTCACTATCCCACCCCCTCCTCTTCTTGTTGACATTGTTTAGAGCTTAGGTATTAACTTTAACAGCTTACCTCCAATTCCTTACTATTCTTTATAGGTTTTTGTTAATAGTTAGACGGGCATGGGCTTCCTATTAGCTTAGGTAGTTTTCAAGTCCTCTTTACGGTATGAAAGGTACCTCATGAGTCATTTTTCTACTTTTCTCTCCAGACAGGATTTAAGTTCTAAGAAGGGTATCATTTCTACTGTGTGGAATAACATGCCTATAAAGATTCACCTTAGTGAGGTTCATTATGACATTTAGCTCTGGTGTAAAGGAATAGGTTATTTGAGACCTTGCTTGATCCTGGATGTTTAGTTCCAATCGGTATCATTGATTTAGTCTCTTTTCCTGCATTACTCTTATTGCTGCTTAGTTAATTTACTTGGTATTTTTACTGCTACCATTATTTTTACTTGTTCCTCATGTCTAATGCTTTTGATTTTTCTTTCCAATGAAAAAGTTGGATTTTGCTAACCTTCATTCCTATAAACTCCAAGAGGCAGGAGTTGTATACCCTACGAGTCATGGTGTTGCGATTGGGGACAGAAGTGAGTCTCACCATGGCAGATCATAGACAAGTTGGAGTAGCCAAGGTAGAGGTAGGTCTTCTCCCCCTACATCGAGTTAACAAGCATCAGTGATTAGCTCATGATGTTGTTTATAGTGGTGGAGATCCTATAGCTGATGTCGTGCTTGACACTGGTTCAAAAAGCCCACGTGACTTTTCGTTGGCTTTCCCTCCTTTTTGAGTATAGGAAAGTACTTCTTCACCTATGGGGTGAACCAGGTTGAGGGTGTAGAGTCCCTTAAGGATGTGCAGGATCATGCATTCGGTTGGAAGAGGATGCGCTCCGTGATAAGTTAATATGATATCAACCGCTTGGAAGCAACGCCTAATCATTTGATTGTTGAGGCTATAGTCAGATATTTTACTCGAGTGAGTTTGTATCATATGACGCTTATTTACTTAGCCTATTTAAGCTGATTTTCTTACCTGCTCACATGTTTCTTCTAAGAGACTTGTTAATTATTTTCCTTGGTTTCATTGTAGGGCCTCACATTAGCCTCAACTTGTTGAGCGTGGGGAGAGTTATAAGAAGAGCTTAAACTCGCTTGAGGCTAATAAGAGTAGGAGCGTAGAGAAGATAGCATGACTAAAAGATAAGGTGAAAAGGCTGTCGAAAGAGAAGAAATAGTTAGCTTCAGATGGCAAGATTTTTAAGGAGAAGTACGAGCAAGGGTAGGTCTCAGGAAAAAAGTTTCTCACTTCTCAAGCTGATATAGCTTTTGTTGTTGGTGTAGTGGAGATGGTTGTCACTGCCTATCAGGCTTCCCCCACTTTTGAGGAGACTGCCATGCAATGTGCCATGACCGTCTGTGATAATATTATGAGCAATTATAGGCAGTAGTTATAGGAGTCGGGGTGCATGTCGGAGGAGGTTGCGATGTTGATTGATGCTCATATTCCTGAGCTGGAGGTATATGCCTTGATGGAGCCCACTTTAGCAGTAGTTAGGGATGAGCTGATCGACATTATTAGCTGTGAGGATGGTGGGGTGGTTAAGGTAAGGGATGTTGTTGCTCCTACTAAGCCTCTTGTAGAGTAGAGATTTCCAGCTCCTTAAACTTGAGTTTTTTTTTAATTTTCTTTTAGTTAGGTCGAAGTTGTTAGGATGTACGAGTGGTGATGATTTCTATTAGTATCAGTAGTAGTTGACTTCAATTTTTGTGCGCGAGACTTTAGCTCGCTAAGTATTCGAGTAGGGAACTATTTTGTTTATTGTGAATATGCAGTACTTTGACTTATTTTCTCTATCTATTGTCTTAAGCAAAGATGGTTGCTATTCATATTTTATTATAGTTGTTCTGAAAGTATGTTTAGATTTCTAAGTATTTTTTCTCGGGGGGATCCTTTTTACTTTATTCGGGATTGAGCGTAGTCCAACCTCAAGGGATGAAGGGAAAACCCAGAATGTGCTTTGCCTTGGACCTCGAGGGGATTGGGGTTGGTGGCAGTGTAAGTATTTTGACAATATATGTCAAATGTGTACACAACAATGTTGATAGAAAAGAATCTTATTGAAAACTTGTTAATCATAAGAAGCAATGAAAATAAGGTCTACGAGGAATCGAACAACTTAAACTAAAATACTAAACTACTTGGCAAAACTTAGCATGAGCCCTCTTAGGACAAACAAGAAAGCAATAGTTCTCATTGAGGAGAAAAATATTAAAAACTTTCTAAGTATTTCGTCTTTGCATTATTGGTTGAACTTCTTCAGGTTGGCTACGTTCTAAGTGCATGGCTCACTCTTCTTATCCAATTGATAGAGTCGATATGCTCCGGTGTTCACTATCTATGTTACTTTGTAAAGGCCTCCCATTTCAGATTGAGCTTTTCGAGTGGGTACGAGACTTCCACCTTCCTTATCACTACTTTCACCTTCCTTATTACTAAGTCCCCCACTTGGAAGGAACTTGGGTGGACCTTAGAGTTATATGCCTTTGTCATCTTTGCACGGTACATCTCGGCTCGAGACGACTCCTTTTCTATAAGTTCAACTATGAGGTCGAGGTTCACTTGTTAAACTTCATCATTATACTAGGGGGGTAGTGTGTCACCCTCTTAGAGGGCTCCCCAATCTCCGTGAGGTTAATGGCTTCGATGCCATAGGTAAAATTGAACGGGGACTCACCAATCAATACCTGTAAAGTAGTGCGTGTTAGAATAGTACACGGTGAGCTAATTGATCTGGTCATCCTTATACTCTTGTGAATCATTCTTGTTCACATTAATATCATTTAAATAGTAATCTTCATCTTAAATTCATCATGAGAATTAGATGAAGTCTTTAGATCATACATAGCTATGGGGTGTCGTCGCACATATGATAGCGATCGTGGAATATGCCTCTAAGGTTAAGGATCAATGAGACAAAATATCATTAATCGCATTGAGACTTGTGTATACAATGCAGGCTTGTAAGAAGGATGCCTCGTTCCATAGGCATTGGTATGATGACAATATTGCATGTATGTGAGTGCATATTTGAGAACAAATACACTAAACAACACCGCCTGAAAATTCCCAATTGGAAACACTATATTGTCAAATAGGAATTTCCTCATCACAATAGTGCAAGAATTAGTCTTTAGACTTGAGGCACCATGATAACCTTGTGCATAACATATTGCACTTTGATTATTTTCCGATTGCATGACAATCATAAATGGTTTATGTTAGGTATAACAACTTTATGTATAGAGGTTAATAAGTGGCTAACAAAGGATCCGTCAACTATCGAGATAAATAGGTGAATCCCTCCTATGTGTTCCATTGTACTTGAATCTAAAGTCCTTGGTAAAGGTTAGATGAAAATTAGACGTGGGGTTTTCTAATTGTTCGTCATCGAGTCAAGCTACTAGAAATTATTTTTTTGGGTTAAAACTATCTATGCCTAAGCGGTGGGTTAGGCATGGACCCCTACTAGTATATTCAAGAACTCATAAAATGTCAAACAAACTAAAAACAGAAAATAAGAAGTACTTACTCCCCTCACAATTAATGTGAAAGCAAAGGGGAAAAATAATAAAACTTATGAATAACAAATTTGGCCAAATATAAAGCCTTTCTCGAATGTCCATCCATCTCTCATATCAATGCTCTAGTGTGATTTCACTTGAAATGAAATGAAGGGACCATTTATCCATTTGAATCAAACCTTTCAATTTGCTTGGAAAATCAATCAGCTGCCAAATTTTAGAAGAAGAGTTCTCACAAGCATAGTTAGCAAGGAAATCGGCAATTGTATTCCCTTCTCTAAATATGTGTGATGTTCGAATCTGTAAACATTGTTTCGAGACTGTCCATTTTGCAAGAAGAGTTTACAGCTTTAGTTTCCAATTGAATTACCCTCGACAAGCTCTAAAATGGTCAAAGCATCAATCTCAATCCAAATTTTATCATATCCATGTTTCTGACATAACTCAGCTCCATGTTTCTGACATAACTCAGCTGCCTTCACTACTGCATAAAGTTCCGTATATGTGTTCATTGTTTACCCTAAATGCAAAAAGTAGGCTAGAATGTTTACCCTAAATGCAAAAAGTAGGCTAGAATCAGATCTCTTTCATGTGTGCGGATAAGACCACTAGCTCCAGCTTGCCCCGAGCTTCCTTTTGATGCTCTATCACAGTTAAGTTTGAACCATCTCTGTAGTGGTCTTTGCCAAACATTTGTTTTTAGAATTTTGCCAATATATCGTCTAATAGAAATTCCCCATGCTTCAGCAATATGTTGATCCCCTATCCAAAATGTCAGACCAATTAACTTCTGCTTGTTTGCCGAATGTAAATGCTCGATAACTTGATCATTCAAATATTGCGAATATACGACCATATCAACAATGGCAATATGATATGGATGTGTTGACCACCTGCCTTGTGTGGAGAAGAAGACTATTGATTGAAAAATAACTTAATATCTATTAGATTTGATGTAAGCATTCAAAAAGTGGATTGAAAGAAGTGCTAAATTTCCACAATCTTACCAAAGCGGAGGAGTAAGTGGCTCATTGTTTCTTCAAAACGTGGTTGAGGTTGCCTGCATATCCGAACTGAGTTCCAAAATAATTTAAGAGAGAACCCATCGATGTAAGTTTCCATGAGGGAATATCTGGCCAGCTACTTCCAGTAGGAAGGTTAAGAATTTCATGAACAATATTAGCCGGCAATATATCCCTAAATCTTAGTTGATTCCACTCTCCATTAATCCCAAATTCTGAAATAATATCCACAGAATAATCCAATATATCGACTCTGTTGCATAATGGTGTCAATCCAGTCTAATGGTCAAACCAAAAAGAGATTCTACCATTCCCAAACCTCCATAATATATGTGGTTCACTTTTATTTCGAATGTAAATAAGTCTTTTCCATACTAATGAATGATTTACCTTACATTTAGCCTTGGCAGGATGTTGCTCTATGCAATATTTTGAATGCATAAAGTCAGCCCACAGTGAGTTGATCGTTCGAAATTGCCGCCAACATTTGTAACAAAATGCTTCAGCAACATCTCGAAGTCATCGAACACCTAAGCCTTGTCCATCTGCAGATAACAAGCATTCTCCCAAGAAGTCCAATGAATTTTTTTCTTGCCATCCATTGATCCCCAAAAAAATCTAGAGAATAACCATTCAATCTTAGTTAACATGAATTTGGGGGCATCTAAAACTTGTAACAAATGCAGCGGCATGGTGTGAAGAACAGATTTTATAAGAATCAATCGACCACCATGTGAAAGGAAATATATTTCCCATCCACCAATACGATCAAGTATTTTGGCTATAATGTCATCAAGCAATAATCCCTTATTGAGTCCAACATATAGTGGAGCTCCCAAATATGTCAAAGGTATCCTCTTAATCATAAAACCAGTGATTGCCTTAATTTTCTGTGTTTGAACAGATCCAATTTTCCGACTTAAAATAAAAGAGCTTTTCTCCACATTGAGACATTGACCAGAAATTCATTCATAGGATTGTAGGCAATCCATAAGCTTATGTTAACCTTGCTCATTAGCCGTTGAAAAAATCAACACATCATCTGCATATGCAAGGTATGAAATAGTAAATCCTCCTCCGGACCGATATATCATTTTTGTATTGTAAGTAAACATAGAATTTAGTTTCTCGAGAGTAATTTTGAAGATAAAACAAATATAGAGGGGATAAAGGATCCACTTGTCTAAATCCCTATGCTGAATTAAAAAAACCTGATGGTCGTCCATTTATTAAAACTGTGAAGCAGCAATTCTCCATACAGTTTCACACCAATAAAATCCACTATTTGGAAAAATGAATTGTCTTAAAACTGCATACAAAAAGCTCCATTGCACTCTATCATAAGCCTTCATCATATCCAATTTAATCAATAAGTTCCCATCTTTACTTCTATTATGGAGACAGTAAGTTAATTCCTACGCTAGAAGAATGTTATCACTCATTAGTCTTCCTGGAAGAGAACCACTCTAAGATGGAGATATAAGTTTAAGCAAAACCTCCATTAGCCTATTATTCAAAAGTTTAGAAAACACTTTATTGAAAACCTTACAAAGACTGATCGGATGAAATTCACTCCAATGCTTGGGCTTTTTATTCTTAGGGATTAGAGTAATTGTTGTAGCTATAAAGATACGTGGCATAGGGACAACATTGAATTAATTCAATATATGCTTCCATCAAATTGCCTGCTACAAACTCCCAACAAGCTTGAAAAAATAATGAGGAAAATCCATCTGGTCCCGCGACACTATCTGGGTGGGATATCGATACTATCAGGGTGGATATCAAATATAACCTGCTTTAATTCCACCATAGATGGTATGAGGTTTAGTTTGATCCCCTCTTCTTCCGTAATTAATCTAGGTAAGCAATTCAATTCTTCTTCAATAAAAACATGCTCTCCTTCCGTTAACAATTCCTGAAAGAAGTCCACTCTAGATTCTCATAATTGAGTTGGATTTGTGATATGATCTCCTTCAACATCAACTAAAAAAATGCAACCTTTTGTCTCTATTTTTTAACCATGGAGTGAATGTAAGACGTGTTCCGTTCGCCCTCTTTAAGCCATTTACAAGCTGCCTTTTGTTTCCAATACACCTCTTCACTCGAAAGTGCTTTAGCAAGTTGAGCTTGGCTTTGCTTATTGCCATCAGGTTCTCATCCGAAGGTTGGCTGTCAAAATTTCTTTCTTTTTCCATCAGATTTTCCTCAGCCACTTTAACTGTATCAAAAATGTTACCAAAAACCTCCTTGTTCCCCTTTTTTAAATGTGCTTTTGTCCGATAGAGTTTCTGCTACAGCTTATAAATTCCCTTAGCAACAATGGGTACTTCCCAAGCTTTACGAACTAATGGCAGAAAATTATGATGATGAACCCAACTATTCAAAAATTGAAATAAACTCATAAAAGATTTAATAGATGTTTAGGTTTCGATCAAAAGTGGCACATGATAAGAATGCTTCCGAGACAAATACTTAATTCGAGTCGAAAAAATACATCAGGCCATCTTGGAGAAATCAAAACTCTATCTAGCCTCTTCTAGACTCTATTACTACTCCACGTGAATTTCGTCCATCCCTCAAATCTCACATCCAACAACGAACAACCCATGATCATATTTCAGAAATCCTCTGTAGATTGTAAATTCATCACAACACCCCCTTTATTTTCTAAAGCATGTAAAATTGTAATAAAATCACCACCTACTAATCAAGATAAAGACTCATGCCCAGGACTGTTGGGTTGGGTTTTCCTCTGATGTGGAGGATGACCCATAACTAGTGTTTTCCCAAACTTGGTACGAGTCCAAATTTAAATGGTATTTTTGGTATTTTATATCAAAAACAAAGAAGCCCTAACTCCCACTATTTAAATTAGAAACTTGGTGAAAAAATAGTGTGAGAAAATAGGCAGCCAAATTGAGGCGAAAAAGTTGAGAGAGTTTGAGAGAAATGAGGAAGAAAATTTCTGCTTGGAGTCTCTCTACACAATTTGCTTCACATTATTTGTTCTCTTTTGTCCATAGTTGGATCGTTCTGAAATTTTGATCATAGTTTCAGCATTGGTATTCCTTGTGGTTGGTCCATCAAGATCCATACCTTGTTGGAGTACATAGAATCTATATCGAATTGTATGGCTTCTTGCCATCTTCTCGAGTCGATGTCCGATATCGCGTCTCCATAAGTCATTGGATCATCATCCAATGGGAGATTCTCCTTGTTTTTCTCTAACAAAAAACCATATCTCTCAAGTGGCTTTAAGATCATATGGGATCTCCTAGGAGAATGTGTGTTCAAAGGCCCAACCTCAATTGGTTGGCCTGTTATTGCATCTGTAGTGAAGCTCCGTGGTTCTTGAATTTTTTCAAATTCTATGATTTCGCCCTTTCTATCTAATAGAAACTTTTCTTCCAAAAAGGTAGCATTCCTAAAAATAAACACCTTTTGTTCCGAAGGGTTGTAAAAATAGTATCTAATAGATTTCTTTGAATACCCTACGAATCAACATAAACTGGATCTCATATCTATTTCGCCTTCTCTGGTGCAAACTCATAGATTCTTTTTCCTGTTAGTACAGTTGTTATAAAATCATGAAAGAATTATGCCATCTTTAGGAAGGGATTCGCAAAGCCTTGACCCGGGTTCCCTCGTAGAGTGGCGTATTTATCTC
This sequence comes from Paulownia fortunei, assembly GCA_019321725.1. Lineage (NCBI taxonomy): Eukaryota > Viridiplantae > Streptophyta > Magnoliopsida > Lamiales > Paulowniaceae > Paulownia > Paulownia fortunei. The sequence continues at coordinate 6,818,603 of CM033124.1, forward strand.
CCACTTGCTGCTTTACGTAAGCAGCACACCCCCATACTTTAAAGTATTTGTAAGAGCCTGGTTTCCCACATCACATCTCCTATGGTGTTTTGGGCACCAATTTTGATGGCACTCTATTTAATAGATTTGCCGCCGTTTCTAGAGCATAACCCCAAAATAAAAGACGAAGTCTGGTGAAACTCATCATCGATCGAAATATGTCCCATAAGGTTCGATTTTTGGAGATAATGTTCTTGACTATCTTTGGAACATAAAAACAATTATTTAAAGCTAAAACTACTCCATTTCCTTAAGCTAAGTTGACACTTCCTATGGCTAATACAATAACCTTTGCTCCATTTCCCAGCCGTAGGATTGTCTCTCCTCTACTTAACTTCTTGCTTCTTGACATCACCTGTAAATCACTGCAAAGATGAGACCCACAACTGGTATCCAATACCCAAGAAGCATCGTTAACTGATAAGTTAACTTAAAAAAAATAAATACCTGAACTCTTCAGGCGCGCAAGGTACTACTTGCAGTTCCTCTTCCAATGCCCAAGTTTGCCGCAGTAGTGGCACTTGTCATCAGTCTTGTTGGAACTCTTGGAGATGCCACCTATTCGCTTCATGCCCTTAGATTATGAGGAACGTTTTAATTTTCTCTTTTTTTCTATTGGGCTTTGTGTTCATGATATATTTTACAAACCGCAAGTGCACGATGTCAAGTTTTAATACCACGGTGAGTTGAGTCCATAAAGATTGAAATCAAAAAATTGCAGCAAGTATTGTAGTTCAAATAGTCCTAATTTTATCTAGGAAATCAAGTGATGATTGGTAAACAAAGTAGAATAAGATAAAAATTACAAAGATAAAACTAGAGTTCTTAAAAGTAATACAACAAATACCTTATGAATAAGAAATTCTAGAGAAATGACTCACATAATTATTACCTATGTTCTTCCTTCCAAAGTATATTAATTCAAATCAACAATACATGTAAGTCAAGAATTTCTAAGCTCATCAATTCCCTCTCTCGAGTGCTGAATTGGTTATGAGTTCTAATATGAATTTAAATATCTCTATAAAAACTCAAGAATAAAACTTTACAAAGGTTCAATGAATTCTTTTTTAAAATTTCAAAGGTTTCATAAACTTCTCAACTCTATGATTCCTATGTTATGTTATCTTTATGATCATGTATAATATTCCCTCTCTCGAGTATCGAATCTCATACATCAAACACTCTCAATTAATGACCAAATATTCAAGATGCAATTCTAAATAAGATAACACAAATAAGATGAATAACTTGAACTAATAATATTTGGAATTCAAAACATATGATGAAATAAAATTACATCATCTTCTAGAAAGAAATGTTTAGTTCATAATGTATGAATATAACTTCAAAAATACATAAGATAGAGCATGAAATTTGTTCACCAATTTATAAAATGGAATAAATGATTGAAGCTCTCCTTGTCTTCAAGAATGGCTCGTTTTTCTCTCCAAGAATAGCCCTTTGTCCAGCAGCAAGCACTTACTGTCCAACAGCCTTCTTCTATCTAAGAACAACTCCTCACATCTAGAATACCTTTGGAGGCTCTTTGGGATCCTTAAAATCAGATGGGAGAAGCCTTAAACAGGGGGGAAAACCTATTTTCCCCCTTTTTATCCGTGTGGTAATGCATAGGAGCTGACTGGACAGCCTGGCATAGCTAGGCACTGAACTTTCTGTCTTCAACGTTTGCAGCCTCTTTAAACCTAATTTTGACCACTTTATATTCCAACATGGCTCTTGGTGTCTTCATACAAATTGTAGCTCTATATATTGGGTTTCAATAGGCACTTGAATCAACTAAACATGACATCTGTGGAGATAGTTATGCTTGACATACCATGATGTGTCATAGTGAATAATTTCAGCCCAGTGCTAAGTGTTAAACTCAGTTTTTCCTCATTGAGATCGATAGAATTGGATTTTGTAGTAAACATAGAAGTTATAGATACATCTCTTAGATTTCTATTGGTTTAAGAATCAAGTCAAAATCATATTAGAGTAAAGAGTTATGATTGAAATACAAAAACTGCCATCAATAGCACCACAATTTAGATTCTTCAACATTTCAACAAAATTTTTGGTTTCTTACCATTTTCTTCTCTTTTTGTCATTACCTATAAAATTTCAAACTAAATGCATAAAAAGTAGCAAAAACACTTGAAAACAAACCAAATGTTAATCAAAGCTATATGAATTGTTGATATAAAACCAACTTATCAAATACCCCCAAACTTGAAGATTTGCTTGTCCTCAAGCATCAAACATGAAATTTTCAACAACAACTCCTCTATGAATTAGGTAACCAAAGTTGAGAAAGATTTTATTTATTTATTTTTTTCATCTCATCTCAAAAGATTAGAAAAATATACCAAGTTTACAAGTTTCACTTAACTTCATGGTCTTGTGTGTGTGACTGTGAAAGTAGTAGTTTATCAAATTTCATTTATCATCTGGATAGGTTTACAAAGTCAACTACTCATATTTGATCCACTTTTGAAGTGTTTACCAAACTCCATAGACTTATTTTTCATACTAGTCTCCATTAATGTAGGTAGATCATAGCATCAAGATCAAAAGGACTTTCAAAGCTTGTATTGTGAGGCTTGAGTAATAGTGGGAATACATGCAAAATTATAGCTAAAATTTATCCATTTTACACAATCATACTAGAACCTTTACATTAGAACACCAACTTCCTCATCAATCCCTTCATTTTTCTTAATTGAACATCCCATTCTTCTTTTTGATTTTGGATTACCCTCAAACTTATTTCTTTTATTGTATGCAATGAGGGTCTATTTGTTTTAGGGAGTTCAAATCGTACACCTCAATTCATAATTTCTTCATTTTTCATCATTTTTCAATCTTTTCTTTTCTTTGTTTTCTGCTTTTTTTTTTAATACAACAATTCATTCAAGAATGATTGTGTAAATGAGATGAAAAAGAGTAGAATATTAGATTTTTTTTATGAAGCTCGATAATGTGTATAGGGTGTCCAAAGAATTATTTCAATAAGGTCAAGAGGGGACACTGGGGAATAATTCAAGTATAGGTTGACTTGAAAGACTTAAATGGTCCAAAAATAGCTTAAATCATTTTCTTAATGATATGTCACCTAGGATTTCACCTTGACTAGTGATCAAGCAAGTTCTAGAGGTTGGTGGGATTATTTAGAAAATAATTAGACTTTATAAACTGTCTCTAAATAATTAAATGTAACTCAACAAATTATTTAGTGCATCAAGATTCACAAAACCTCATAAAGTAAATAAAATTATTTTTTTATGTTTAGACATGTAAACAAACGTATATATCCTAATATTCACTTTTTTTTTAATAGGCACATTGTTTATCACTAAACTTGATAAACAATAAACTAAACAAATCAATAAACCAAAGCAAGCTACAAATAAGCATTAAATATCTCAAACAACAAGGCAATTATCCTAAACTCCTCCAGACTTAATATAAGCATTGTCCTCAATGATTAAGAGAATTGTAAAATTAGAGGACTTTCCTGAAAATGGGTGGCATTCTTTTGGAATTAAAACCCTGCTATTTTTTTTTGTATTTTCAACATTTAGCCTGCAAAAATGAGTAAAATATTAAGGAACAATCATCATGGTATGAAACAATACACTAATAACAAGAAATAAAACAACACACACGAAAACAAGAAAAGAGAGCTTGGGTTGCCTTCCCAAAGTGAAAGATTAGACATCTTCCAAATTTTATTTATGTAATAATATTTTAACCTTTGATCATTGACACGAAATAATGTGTCATCCTTACCTTTGAGCTCAACTGTCCCAAATGAAAATGTCTTATTGACAATGAAGGGATCCAACCATCTAGATTTCAATTTTCATGGAAAAAAGTTTAATCTAGAATTGAAAAGCAACACAAGTTGTCCGGGTTGAAATTCCCCTCTCAAGATCATTTTGTCATGCCATTATTTTGTTTTTTCTTTATAATTTTTTGCATTTTCAGAGGCGTCAAGCCTAAATTCCTCCATTTCATTGAGTTGCAATAATCTTTTTTCTCTAATTGCTTTTATATCAAAATTTAATTGTTGTACAGCCCAATGTGCTCTATGTTCTAGTTCAATAGAGAGGTGACAAGCTTTTCCATAAACTAATCGATAAGGAAACATACCTATAGGAGTTTTATATGCTGTGTGGTATGCCCACAATATATCATCAAGCCTATGTGCTCAATCCTTTCGATTAATGCTTACTGTTTTCTCAAGAATTTGCTTCACTTCTCAAGAATCTTGTCCATTTGAGTGAGGATGGTATCCAAGAGCTATCTTGTGTCTTACACCACACTTAGCCAAAAGGTTATTAAACATTTTATTGTAAAGATGAGAACTTTCATCACTTACAATTGCTCTAGGTGTGCCAAAACGAGTGAAAATATATTTGTGCAAGAATTTAAACACTACCTTAGCATCATTAGTAGGTGTGGAAATTGCTTCTATCCACTTGAAAACATAATCCACAACAAGCAAAATATATGATCGATCATTTGATGGAGGAAATGGTACCATGATGTCAATCCCCCAAACATCAAAAAGTTTAACTTCCATCATATTAGTCAAAGAAAGCTCATGGTGTCTAGTAATTATTCCAACCCTTTGACATCAGTCACATGTCTGCACACAAAAGCATAACAATCCTTAGAAAAAGTTAGCCAATAAAAACTAGATTCCAATACCTTAGAAGCTATCCTTGTAGGACCAAAATGACCACCACATGGGGATGAATGACAGTGCCTAAGAATTTCATTTGTTTCCTCCATTGGAATGCATCTTCGAATAATCTGAACACCTTTTGAAGAGCAAGAGATCATCCCATAGATATGATTTCACATCATGTAATAATTTTTATTTTGATGATATGTGAGGTCTGGGGGCAATAATCCACCTACAAGATAATTCACAAAATCTGCATACCAAGGTAAATTATCTTTGATTGCTAAAATAAACTCATCTCGGAAAAAATCTTTAATTGGCCCTTCAAAGTTCTCATTTTTTTGCTCCAACCTTGATAAGTGATCCGCCACCACATTTTCACTTCCCTTCTATCTACCAGATTAGCCTTAGTTTTGCATTGTTTTTTGGCAAATAGGTACCTAATAGAAGCATGATCGGTATACATTACCACCTTGGTACCTACAAGATAAGTACAAAATTTATCAAATGTAAAAACAATGGCTAACAATTCTTTTTCAGTGTAGTGTAATTTTGTTGAGCATCATCAAGTGTTCGGCTAGCATAGTAAATGGCCCTGAAAATTTTATCTTTTATTTGTCCTAACACTGCTCCAACCACATAATCACTAGTATCACACATAAGTTAAAATGGTTGGGTCTAATCCAGTACCACCATAATAGGAGCTGATGTGAAAGCCTTCTTAAAGTCAAATGACTTATTTTTTTCCAAAAGGTTCCATAAAGGTTTTACAATTTTTGAAATTTTTTTAATGAATCTTCTATAAAACTCGGCATATCCTAAAAAACTACGAATAACTTTCATATTGCTTGGTGGTGGAAGCTTTTCGATAGCAATTAGTTTTGCTCGGTCAACCTCAAGTCCTTCACAGGATACTCAGTGACCTAAAATAATACCTTCTTTTACCATAAAATGACATTTTTTCCAATTTAAAACAAGGTTAGTCTCCTCACATCTCTGCAAAACAAGAAAAAGATTATGTAGACATATATCAAATGAGGAGTCAAATACTGAAAAATCATCCATAAAAATTTCCATTATGTTCTCCACCATATCATGATAAATTGCCATCATGCATTTTTCAAATGTGTGGGGCATTACATAATTCAAATGGCATTCTTCGAAAAGCAAAAATAACATAAGGGCATGTGAATGTTGTTTTCTCTTGATCTTCGGGTGCTATAACAATTTGATTGTATCCCGAATAACCATCAAGAAAATAATAGTATTGATACCCTGCAAGTCGGTCTAATATTTGATCAATAAATGGGAGGGAAAAATGGTATTTACGAGTAGCTTTGTTGAGTTTTCTATAATCAATACATACTCCCCATCCTGTGACTATTCTTGTTGGTATTAATTCATTATTATCATTTTGAATTATGGTCATGCCACTATTTTTTGGAACTATTTGAATCAAACTCACCCAAGAATTATTAGAAATTACATAAATAATTCCAGCATTCAACCATTTCAAAACATCATTTCTTACAACCTCTTTCATTGTAGGATTTAGTATACGTTAATGTTCAACAGATGGTTTGTAAGATTTTTTCATTAAAATTTTATACATGAAAATTGAAGGACTAATACATTTTAAATTAGAAATTGGCCAACCAATAGTAGATTTATGCTCTCTTAAAATGCGAAGCAACTTTTCAACCTCTAAAGGAGATAAGGATGCTGAAATAATTACCGAATAAGTATTGTTAGCACCTAGAAATTCATACCACAAATGCTCGGGAAGTGCTTTCAACTCTGGTGATATTATTTATTCCTTGATTGTGGAATCTACTATTGCTTCCTTGCATTAATCCTTCTTCAACTCCACATCTCTTGATTTGAGAAAGAGCAAGTAATGCATTAAATCGTCATTATCAATATCATGGTGATTACCTTGCATTATGGAATGAACAATGCATTGCTCTAAAGGTTCAGTAGGAATTTATTTGAGAAAATGATCATGCAATCAAGTTTGTAACATTTCAATCCTATTACAAGTATATAGTTCCTTTTGAAACTTCAATGCACGTTAAATATTAAACATCACTTCATCCTCATTAACAATTAGAGTTAATTCACTGCATTGCACATAAATCAAAGCACGCCCAGTAGCAAGGAATGGTCGATCAAGAATTAAAGAAATTTCTTAGTCTTCCTCCATTTCTAACACCACAAAATTTTCAAGAAATATGAATTTAACCACTTTTCCCAATACATTTTCAATAACTCCTCTTGGATAGGTGAGAGACCTATCTGTCAATTGCAAGGTGATAGTGGATGGCTTGACTTATTTAATTCCTAGTTTCTTGAAAACAGAAAGTGGCATCAAATTAATACTTACTCTAAGATCACATAATGCTTTATCAAAGAAAGATCCTCCTATGGTACAAGGAACAGTAAAACTCCCTGGATCCTTCAACTTTTGAGGATGTTTTTTTCTGTAAAATGACACTACATTCTTCTATGAGATTCACAGTTTCAACTCAACCAATCGCCTTTTTCTTGACATCATAACTTTTATGAATTTGGCATAGTTGGGCATTTGGTGTGATACCCAAGCCTCTTACTACTCACATGGCCAAATATGATTCATGCATTACGTGTTAATTTTATATGCTATTTGCATTTCTATTGACATTGCATAATTTATTTCATTTTATACGACATTCTTGAATATTAAACTTAATTATGAAGTTCTTACACGATATTAGTTATTGAATTTCCTAATCTAAGTAGTCGATTTTATATTGAAATAAGAAGAAAATGAGGTGGATCAATATTAGATATAGATGGGATATATATGTTATAATTTTGGAAGTGTTAAAAGTGTTACTAGTAAACTTATACGATTTAATTTGATTTGATCAAGTTATTTCAAAAGTATATATTTATAAATTAACATACTTGGGATATTAGACATGATATAATGTGATTTAAGTGTCCTATTACAAGGCCCATATATGCATATGATTTTAGAAATACAAATTTGATATTTCGTTAAGAATCGGATGTGAATCGATTTGGAGATCGAATGAATGGACATAGGAAATAACTATGGGAATGAATGTTGACTAAGATAGGTTGCAACCAAATAAAAATAGGTGAGACACACAAGATTAGGGCTGCAAGATAAGGGAGAAAATCAGATTTTGCTATTTACTTGCCACCTCATGCTTTCTTATTAAGCTTAAGCTAACATCTCAAGCTAACACCTCAAACCCTTCACCCTTAAGCAACAACCAGACCCTCATTTCAGCCATTTTCATCTTCCAAACACACACCTTAAGATCTCCAAGTGATCCAAATTGATTCCAAGTTGAAATAAAAGCAATAAAGCAAAAGAGAGAAGTGATTACCATCAAGTTAACCTCAAAATCTGCATAGGTAACACTTATCTACGGTTTTGCCTTTGGTTTTTAGATTATTATGAATGGTTTTATTGTTTATTAAGCTTTAAATATCTCTTATAAAAGTTTTAGGAAGTTTTTAGTTAGACTTTGGTGCACAAAGAAAGAGTTTTCGATGACAAACACTTAATAGGAAAAACTTGTGGCAGAAACTGTCATCTTACTGTTTTCTTGTGTTTTAGGCTTCAAAAGTGTATGGTATGTTGAATAAAACCTATAATTATTACCATTTACATGACCATATATGAGCTAAGAGTATTGGAATGAAGTTTTATCAGTTGGAAATTGAAATAGAGGATGATATTGGAGAAACACTCAAACTGCCAAAATAGCAAAATCTGTTTTGGTGTGCTGTGAAGGAAACTGAATTAAGGGAGCTAAATCCATTATTTTTGGTAATATTATGACCTGGTTGTCTCCTTATATATGTTATCTAAGTATGGTGAAAATTTTGGAGTGATTGAATATACTTAATGGTGCCAAAACCATTAATGTCATGAAGTGTGCAAAACTGTCACGGTAGGAAACAATCTATTTCAGTATGTCGTGAAGAGAGCTGAACTTGGAAAGCTATATCCGTGATTTTTAGCAATTCTATGATATGGTTACATTTATATACATGTTATCTAAGTTTGGTAAAAATTTGGGAGTGGATTGGATATGCTTAGGGATGTTAAAATTATCATGCAACTAAACTTGACAGCAAGAAAATATGAAAATGTGAATCTGCCACATTTGATCACTTAGCATGTTTCAACCTAGACATGTTGCTATTGAGTGTTAACAATTAGGCACATGCTATTAGAGTTATAATACTTCAATTACATGATGTTTTCATGTATTTAAGATGAGAAATTGAGGTATTTGAGGGGCTATATTGGGTTCTAGTTTGTGAAAGCTTGATTGTTAGCTTATAGCTAGGTGTTTAAGGTCTAGTATGAGATTTTGTGCTTTCAACTTGCCAAATTGGGAGTGGTGCTTGATGTTGGGTAATATTACAGACTATTTTACATCTAAGATTGGAGAGGAATGCTAAACAAATTTAGGCTAAGCCACCAACCAAGTGAAAGGTAAGTAAAGATTCATTTGCAACCATAATGTATAGACATAGTAGATGTGTGAATTATATATAATATCATAAATCATATGTGCATAGTAGAGGGCTCTCCATTGAGCATACATACATGGGCATTGTCATTAGCATGTGCATGCATCATATACGAGCATTGTGATAAATCTTGCATTGCACGGCATGATTCAGAGAAAGGAAAATATTTTGCTGACCACTACTAGTGCATCGAAGCATGCATGGATTTACATGGTTTTATGCATGGATTTACAAGTTTGCGTGCATGGATTTGCATGCGTATGAGTATGCATGGATTTGCATGGTTATATGATTATTGGCCATTGGATTATGGCAGTGTACAGAGCTCTTTTCTGGTGCATGGGATAGTATTGTTGGTTAGGGGCCTAAGAAAGAAATGATTTTGAGAGAAATATTTTGATGCATAAAATTGGATTGTGAGCATAGCATTTTGTGTTGCATGACTTGATATTGTGGATTATTTTTTGACATGCATAATCTTTACTTACTGAGCGTTAGCTCATATAGTTTATGCATTGTAGGTGAGTACGATGATACTTGAAGCATCTTTTATTGGCTGGATGACGGTTGGAGCTCCTGCAGGTGTCTGAGAGAGTGTGTACATGGATGACGACCTGTTGAGCTATTTTATTGGCTTGTTATATTTTGAGTCTGTTGTATTATATTTTTAGACTAGTACTATATTTCGCTTTTAAAACTTTATTGTAAATAAGTATGTAAATATTAGGTCATTGTGGGTGTTGAGCTTTTATATAAATACCGATCCTGCTATATACATGACATGTGTTATAAAGTATTTTAAATAGGATTGTGCATGTAAGAAGTGATTTATCTTTTCTTAAAGTGTTAAAAAAAATATTCCATTCATGCACACATGTTCTATAATGTCAAATTATAATATATATCTAGTTGTGTAGTAATGGGGGTGTTACAGAGTGGTATCAAAGCCCAGGTCTTGATTCTGTAGACTGTCCATGTACATGATCTTAGAACTTACAGAGCGCAGCCACGGCAGTAAGTTTTACATTATTATATATTGCATTACATATTCCATGAATTATATTAGCCATATGTTGTCAAACTTGTGTAAAACAGCGCTGCAAAATGGTGAGAACTCGTGGTGAGAGCAGTGGTGGTGCCAGAGCACAGAGAAATAAGATACCACCCTGGTTAATGATTAAGATACCATGATTAACTGATTAACAGAGTTAATTGAACGACAGTCCGAACAAATTCAGCAACTGATTCGACAAAGAGATAATGGTGAACAACGCGCGGGTGGCGGTAAACCAACAGCGGGCGGACTATATATATATGGTGGGAGAATGATTTAGGAGGCTGGATCCCCCACATTTGAGGATGCGATTGATCCTACCACTGCAGAGGACTGGTTGAGGACCCTGGAAAACATGTTCCAGTATAGCAGGGTGCCAGTAGAGAAGAGGGTAATGTGTGCCACTTTCATGCTTCGCGGTAGTGCAGGCCATTGGTGGGACATGATCAGCAGCATAGAGGACATTACTACCATGAGCTGGAACAGATTAAAAGAGTTATTCCGAAATAAATATTTCACGGCCCCAATTCGCATGATGAAGATGAATGAGTTTATACAACTGCGACAAGGAGCAATGACTATTGGGGAATATATTCATAAATTTGAACAACTGTCCAGGTTCGCTACGCACATGGTCAGTACTGAAGCACTTAAAGTAGAGAGATTTTTGGAGGGTTTGAGGCCAGAATTATATCGGGATGTGAATATGGCGGGTACTCAAGGGGTGATATTTTCACAGGTGGCTGAGAGGGCACTAGTAGCAGAACAGGCTGAATTGAGAATTGCTCATGCACAAGAGGTTCGACAGCAATTCAGACAGCAGGGACAGAGATGGACTGTGGGGTAATCGAGTCCAGTTCAAATGCAAAAGCCGATCTAAATATAGAAACTGGGATTTAAATTTCAAGAAGAACAAGGCCAACAACAAGAAGGTCAAAACAAGAGGCCACGGGTCGAACAAGGAAAAACACCAATACCAGAAGCTGTGTGTCAGAAATGTGGTAATCGACATACTGGAGGCTGCTATATAGATACCAGGATGTGTTTTCGATGTGGAATACCGGGACATATTGCTAAATTTTGCCCAGGTAAACAGAATCAGACCAGCCAAAAGAATGTACCAGCTAAGGTGTTCACCATGACCAGGGCAGATGCAGAAGCAAATCCATCGGTGGTAATAGGTACACTTTATATTTCTAGTGTTCCAACACTTATATTATTTGATTCTAGAGCCACGCATTCATTTGCATCCACTGAGTACGTGAAGAGGCTGGGTAGAATACCAGATGTAGCAGAAATCAGTTATAGTATAACAGTTCTCTCTGGAGATGCTAACAAACTGATTGGATTTTGAGAGCTTGTGCTATACTTGTTGAAGGTAGAGAATTACATGCTGATTTGATTGTACTGGATATGAATGATTACGATGTTATTTTGGGCATGGATTGGTTGTCAAAGTATGGGGCTACTATCAACTGTAAGGAAAAGACAGTGACATTTCAACTTTCTGGGAAAGAGTCTTTCACATTTGCCAGCATTGTGAAGAATTTTAGATTCCCTATGATTTCAACAGTGAAGGCACAATTATTACTCGATGATGGTTGCGAAGGGTACTTGGTGAGTGTTATGAACATTGAGGAACAACACCCACCAACTCTGAGTGAAATACCAGTGGTACGGGAATATACTGAAGTATTTTCAGATGATCTTCCGAGACCGCCACCAGATCATGAAATAGAGTTTGTTATTGAAATACAACCAGGAACATCTCCAATTTCTAAAACTCCTTACAGAATGGCTCCCTTGGAGTTGAAAGAATTGAAAGTATAATTACAGGACTTGTTGGACAAGGGATTCATCAGACCGAGCTTTTCACCTTGGGGAGCACCAATTTTGTTTGTATGTAAGAAGGATGGCACCATGAGATCGTGCATCGATTATCGAGAGTTGAATAGGGTCATAATTAAGAATAAGTATCTGTTACCCAGAATCGATGATTTATTTGACCAGCTTCAGGGTACCGCAATATTTTCTATGATTGACTTACGCTTTGGGTACCATCAATTAAAAATAAAGGAAGAGGATATCCCCAAGACGGCATTTAGTATAAGATATGGGCACTATGAATTTTTGGTGATGCCATTTGGATTGACTAATGCTCTAGCAGCATTCATGGATCTGATGAACAGAGTGTTTAAAGAATTTCTGGATAAATTTGTTATTGTGTTCATAGATGACATTCTAGTTTACTCTAGAACTAAAGAAGAGCATGCCGCACATTTAACACTAAGTACTAGAGATCCTGAAAGTGAAGCAGTTATACGCCAAATTTAAGAAATGCGAGTTCTGGTTGGATCGTGTGGTATTCTTGGGACATGTTATATCAGGAGCGGGAATATCAGTAGATCCAAGTAAAGTTGAAGCTATCAACAACTAGATGTAGCCTACTAATCCTTCAGAGGTGTGCAGTTTTTTGGGTTTAGCTGGATATTACCAAAAATTTGTTGAGGGGTTCTCTAAGATTGCAATGCCATTAACACAATTAACCAAAAAAGGGGTGATGTTTAGATGGACAGATATGTGTGAGCGAAGTTTCCAGGAGCTGAAAAAGAGGTTGACTTCAGCACCTATTCTCTCAATTTCATCAGGTACGGGAGGATTCAAAATTTACAGTGACGCATCGAATAATGGATTAGGATGTGTACTGATGTAGAATAGCAAAGTAATTGCGTATGCATCCAGGCAACTTAAATAGTACGAAAAGAATTACCCCACGCATGACTTGGAACTTGCTGCTGTGGTATTTGCACTTAAAATATGGAGGCACTATTTATATGGTAAACGGTGCGAGATCTATACTGATCACAAGAGCCTCAAATACTTCTTCACACAGAAAGAGTTGAATATGCGGCAACGGAGTGGCTGGAACTGGTAAAAGATTATGATTGTGTGATCAATTACCACCCAGGTAAAGCCAACGTCGTAGCTGATGCATTGAGCCAAAAATCCACACAAAGTACAATAGCTATGGCTTTAATTCAAAAACAAGAACTGAATGAGTTGAAGAAAATAAATATAGAGATTTTACAGACAAGAGTAATAGAGGCAAAATTGACAGCCCTGATGCTTCAGCCTACGCTAATTGATAGGATCAAACAAGGACAGTGAGATGATGAATATCTCATCAATATGAGAAAATATGTTTCTACAGAGAAGTCTCCTGAATTTGAGATAACTCAGAATGATATTTTACAATTTAGAGGGTGGTTTTGTGTGCTAAATATTGATAACATTCGGGAAGACATTTTAAAAGAGGTACATTCAACCCCTTATTCAGTACATCCAGGGGCTACCAAGATGTATCGAGACTTGAAAATGCATTATTGGTGGTTGGGTATGAAGAAGGACATCGCCCAGCATGTGGAACAATGTCTAACATGTCAGCAGATCAAGGCCGAACATCAAAGACCCGCAGGAATTTGCAACATCTACTTATTCTAGAATAGAAATGGGAAAGGATCACCATGGATTTCGCAACTAGTTTGCCAAAGACTACTAAGGGTCATGATGCTATTTGGGTTATCGTCGATAGATTGACCAAGTCTACTCATTTTCTTTCCATATGTTCTACTTATTCCATGGATCGCTATGCCCAATTATACGTTCAAGATTGTTAGACTTCATGGTGTGCCATTGTCTATTATTTCTGATAGAGATTCAAGATTTTTGTCTATTTTTTAGAGGAGTTTGCACAAAGCTTTGGGAACACAATTATCATTCAGTACAGTATATCATCCTCAGACGAATGGGTAATCTGAACGAATAATACAGATGTTGGAGGATATGCTCAGAGCCTGTGTATTAGACTTCCAAGGTCAGTGGAGTAAATTCCTATCTTTGGTGGAGTTTTCGTACAACAACAGCTACCAGACTAGCATTGGAATGGCTCCCTATGAAGCATTGTATGGCAGAAAATGTAGGTCTCCGATATACTGGGATGAAGTTGGTGAGAAGAAACTTTTGGGCCTAGATATATTCGAGAAATGATAGAAGCTGTGTCACGGATTCGACAAAGAATGCAAACTGCCCAAAATCGACAGAAAAGTTATGTAGATCAACGAAGAAGGGCGCTGGAGTTTACAGTAGGAGATCAGGTGTTTTTGAAAATAGCACCAATGAAGGGCATCATGCGGTTTGGAAAGAAAGGAAAATTGAGTCCCAGATACATTGGCCCATTCTTTGTGATTGAAAGAATTGGTGATGTTGCTTACAGACTGCATCTGCCAATGTCTATGTCCCAAATACATAATGTATTTTATGTGTCCATGCTGAGGAGATATATTGCTAATCCCTCTCACATTATGAAGAATGAACTAGTAGAATCAAAGGCAGATTTGAGCTATGAAGAAAAACCTGTACAAATTTTGTTACGAGAAGTCAAGCAGCTGAGAAATAAACAGATTCCATTGGTTAAAGTGTTATGTAGAAACCAATTGGTAGAAGAGGCCACTTGGGAAAGGGAGGACGAAATGAGAACTAAGTATCCTGAACTTTTTCGGTAAGTGAAATTTCGGGGATGAAATTTTTATAAGGAGAGGAGGATGTGATACCCGAGCCTCTTACTACTCACATGGCCAAATATGATTTATGCATTATGTGTTAATTTTATATGCTATTTGCATTTCTATTGATATTGCATAATTTATTTCATTTTATACGACATTCTTGAATATTAAACTTAATTATGAAGTTCTTACATGATATTAGTTATTGAATTTCCTAATCTAAGTAGTTGATTTTATATTGAAATAATAAAAAAATGAGGTGGATCAATATTAGATATAGATGGGATATATAGGTTATAATTTTGGAAGTGTTAAAAGTGTTACTAGTAAGCTTATACGATTTAATTTGATTTGATCAAGTTATTTCAAAAGTATATATTTGTAAATTAACATACTTTGGATATTAGTCATGATGTAATGTGCTTTAAGTGTCCTATTACAAAGCCCATATATGCATATGATTTTAGAAATGCAAACTTGATATTTCGTTAAGAATCGGATGTGAATCGGTTTGGAGATCGAATGAACGGACATAAGAAATAACTATGGGAATGAATGATGACTAAGATAGGTTGCAACCAAATAAAAATAGGTGAGACACACAAGATTAGGGCTGCAAGATAAGGGAGAAAATCAGATTTTGCTATTTACTTGCCACCTCATGCTTTCTTATTAAGCTTAAGCTAACATCTCAAGCTAACACCTCAAACCCTTCACCCTTAAGCAACAACCAGACCCTCATTTCAGCCATTTTCATCTTCAAACACACACCTTAAGATCTCCAAGTGATCCAAATTGATTCCAAGTTGAAATAAAAGCAAGAAAAGTGAAGGAGAAGTGATTACCATCAAGTTAACCTCAAAATCTGCATAGGTAACACTTATCTACGGTTTTGCCTTTGGTTTTCAGATTATTATGAATGGTTTTATTGTTTATTAAGCTTTAAATATCTCTTATAAAAGTGTTAGGAAGTTTTTAGTTAGACTTTGGTGCACAAAGAAAGGGTTTTGGACGACAAACACTTAATAGGAAAAACTTGTGGCAGAAACTGTCATCTTACTGTTTTCTTGTGTTTTAGGCTTCAAAAGTGTATGGTATGTTGAATAAAACCTATAATTATTACCATTTACATGACCATATATGAGCTAAGAGTGTTGGAATGAAGTTTTATCAGTTGGAAATTGAAATAGAGGATGATATTGGAGAAACACTCAAACTGCCAAAATAGCAAAAATTATTTTGGTGTGCTGTAAAGGAAACTGAATTAAGGGAGCTAAATCCATTATTTTTGGTAATATTATGACCTGTTTGTCTCCTTATATATGTTATCTAAGTATGGTGAAAATGTTGGAGTGATTGAATATACTTAATGGTGCCAAAACCATTAATGTCATGAAGTGTGCAAAACTATCACGGTAGGAAACAATCTATTTCAGTATGTCGTGAAGAGAGCTGAACTTGGAAAGCTATATCCATGATTTTTAGAAATTATATGATATGGTTACATTTATATACATGTTATCTAAGTTTGGTAAAAATTTGGGAGTGATTGGATATGCTTAGGGATGTTAAAATTATCATGCAACTAAACTTGACAGCAAGAAAATATGAAAATGTGAATCTGCCACATATGATCACTTAGCATGTTTCAACCTAGACATGTTGCTATTGAGTGTTAACAATTAGGCACATGCTATTAGAGTTATAATACTTCAATTACATGATGTTTTCATGTATTTAAGATGAGAAATTGAGGTATTTGAGGGGCTATATTGGGTTCTAGTTTGTGAAAGCTTGATTGTTAGCTTATAGCTAGGTGTTTAAGGTCTAGTATGAGATTTTGTGCTTTCAACTTGCCAAATTGGGAATAGTGTTTGATGTTGGGTAATATTACAGGCTATTTTGCATCTAATGTTGGAGAGGAATACTAAACAAATTTAGACTAAACCACCAACCAAGTGAAAGGTAAGTAAAGATTCATTTGCAACCACAATGCATAGACATAGTAGATGTATGAATTATATGTAATATCATAAATCATATGTGCATAGTAGAGGGCTCTCCATTGAGCATACATACATGGGCATTGTCATTAGCACGTGCATGCATCATATACAAGCATTGTGATAAATCATGCATTGCACGGCATGATTCAGAGAAAGGAAAATATTTTGCTGACCACTACTAGTGCACCGAAGCTTGCATGGATTTGCAGGTTCGCGTGCATGGATTTGTATGCGTATGAGTATGCATAGATTTGCATGCTTATATGATTATTGGCCATTGGATTATGGTGGTGTACAGAGCTCTTTTCCGGTGCATAGGATAGTAGTGTTGGTCAGGGGCCCAAGAAAGAAATAATTTTGAGAGAAATATTTTGATGCATAAAATTGCATTGTGAGCATAGCATTTTGAGTTGCATGATTTGATATTGTGGATTATTCTTTGACATGTATAATCTTTACTTGTTGAGCGTTAACTCATATAGTTTATGTATTGTAGGTGAGTACGATGATACTTTAAGCATCTTTTATTGGCTGGGCGGTGGTTGGAGCTCCTGCAGGTGTCTGAGAGAGTGTATACATGGATGATGACATGTTGGACTATTTTGTTGGCTTGTTATATTTTAAGTCTGTTATATTATATTTGTAGACTGGTATTATATTTCGCTTTTAAAACTTTACTGTAAATAAGTATGTAAATATTAGGTCATTGTGGGTGTTGAGCTTTTATATAAATATCGATCCTGCTATATACATGACATGTGTTATAAAGTATTTTAAACAGGGTTGTGCATATAAGAAATGATTTATCTTTTCTTAAAGTGTTAAAAAAAATATTCCATACATGCACACAGGTTCTATCATGTCAAATTATAATATATATCTAGTTGTGTAGTAATGGGGGTGTTACATTTGGTCAAGAGCATCTGCAAAAGGAATATTAATATGAATTTTCTTGAAGATTTTTAAAAAAATTTCAAATTGTGAATCAATCTTTTTCTTTTGAAATCTTTGTGGAAAAAGAATGAGAACATTAAATTTAGAAGTTTCAAAGTTAGGAGTAGATTTTAGCTTCTCAGCCTCTGTTTGTTCATTTGATTGCCTTTCTTCTTCCTTTGGTTGTTCCTCCATAGGACCTTGACTAGAAGTGCTTTCCAATGGCTCATTATTGTTAGAACATTTCATTTCCGGCCTCTTGATTTCAGTTCTACTTTGAAGTTAGATAGGTTTGCAATGCTCCCTTGGATTGATTTGTATATCACTTGGAAAGTTTTCTTTATGTTATTGAGCATTAAATTCAGTTGCAAGCTATCCAATTTGAGTCTTCATTGATTTCATTTGAGCTCCTAAACTTGAAGGTAACTGCTCCAATTAAGTCTCAATATTGTCTATCTTTGTTTCAACCCTATTGAATCGGGCTCTTGTCTCGCCAATGAACGTTCTAATCAAATCCTCCAAAGATGCCTTTTTCTCACCTACTTGAGGTTTGGAATATGTTGGATTGTTGTAACCTGGTGGGGGATGAAGTACATTTTGATTGTTGGCGTAGGAAAAATTCTCATGATTTCAAAGCCTTGGATAGTAGTGAGTCGGTAATTAATTTCCCCTGAAATTAAAATTATAGTTATTAACAAAATTTACCTGCTCATTACCTTCAGTTTCCATTAATGAAGTACTAGGGGATGCCATGGAATCTATTCTTTGAGAAGTTCCGTTAGACGTCCAAGCTGTAAATTATTTAGAAAGAGCAAAAATTTGTACAGCTAATTGTGTAAATGAATCTACCTCAAGAACACCAACAACCTTTTTAATGGAAGACCTCTAGGAAGACCATTGATAGCTATTAGTAGTCATCTCCTCCACCAAAATATGGGTTTCATTTATAGCTTTAGACATCAAAGTCCCACCTACAGTAGCATCTATTATAGTTCGAGTTTGCCTATTCAAACCATTGTAGAAGTATTGTACCTGCTACCAATCCTCATAACCATGTTGAGGACAACTTCTTACAAAATCTTTAAACCTCTCCCAAGCTTCATATAGTAGTTCAAAGTCTTGTTGGCGGAATTGATCTATCTCACTCTTAAGTTGAAGTGTCTTACTTGGTGGAAAATACTTAGCAAGGAATTTGTAACACCCCTTAACCTAACTGCAGAGTCTAAACAAGCTGATATAGTTAAGTAAAGAAATGTTATTTTTTCATCAATATTACAGTTATGGTTTTAATAAAAGTTCTCATTTTTAGCTATAAGAGAAAGAACTTGAATCATTTTAAACACACTATATACATATATCAAAACTAAGTACATCTATTTACAAAACCATAATAAAGTGGCTTATTTAAAAATAAAATAGAGTTTTCAAAATAAACTACAAAACAGTTCGAAGCATGACATATGAATAAATCTCTATTCGGCCGCTCTAGAGACTCAGTCAACCTCTAAACCTGTACATTTCCACCTGCATCACATAAATCTAATGAGCTAAAGGCTCAGTAAGATGAAACTGATGCAATAACAAATAACATATACGCACATCTCATAAATCACTAAATTTATTATTTTATTTAATAACTTTCATTCATAAATCATTCTTTAGGGTCCTTGAATTGTGGTACCTAACTAATAGCAATAAATCGTAGTTTTTGGAACCTATTCATAATGATTGGCCAATAAGAGAACTAATACAGGATTTACATACTTGGTCTTTCAATTTCAGGTATTAGCCATATTCTATTTCATTCATTATGGATTTCTTATACTGATTTTTCAACTTCAAATATTTGCCACCATTTGTTGGGTCCGTCGGTCCCTCCCGTGTCCCTTGTCTACCTGACCATAAATCAAGTACCATACTTTATTTTCAAAAACCTCATTATATTCTTAATAGTGTCATGCTTTGTAAACCATAAATGCATCAAACATTACATCATTTGACAAATAATAACAATCACATTAAAACATGAACAAACATTATATGATTCTTGTGATACAACAAATGAAAGCTTCAACTTACTTCAAGTCCACTTTGTGGCAAGTGAAAAGACCAATATCTTTGGAAGATAGGATGTGTTAATGGCCTAACATAATCAAATCATGTACCATTTAATATCTTTTTATAAATCATTTAGTCTATTCTAGTTAAAGTTCATATATACTTTTCAATCTTTTGTAAATAATTTCATATCAATTACATAACCTTAAAAATAATGCATACTCCATATTTTACTACTAATTCAAGACAGTAAATATTAGGATAGCCATTAAATAACTAATAATTCAAACATAATTATTAGGATAACCCTTAAAACATGCACACAATCCAAATTAACATGACGTAAATTTGGTTGTAACTTAAATTGATTGTACCCTTCAATTAGGCAAACTAATTGCTATTGTTTTCAATCATTCAAAGGAACTTCCAAACACAATACAAGCATTAATAGAAATAAGTAAATTAATCATATTTCACAAGACTATCAATTTTGCTAAAAACTAGCTTAACTAGCTCGGTTTTGGATTCAAGTGTAACTTACTTAAGTTTTCAATCATAGAAAAATATACTAAAATATTTAACCATCCAAGATACAACAAATTCATCATAACAAATATTGAAAAAGAATATATCTTGATTAAGTTGGAATTAGGCTTCAAAATCAATAGTTTTCAAGCTTAAAAATGGTGGAACTTGTTCTACTTTGTGTTCTATGAATTCCTATGGATTGAATTAAATTTTTGTGAGTATAAGAGTGTAGAAATTTGGGAGAAACTTAAGATAATAAGGGCTGGTCATTTTTGAGGTGCTTACACAGGAAATATGGATGAAAATGATTTCTTTGACCTTTCAAAGAGAGGTAAGTGGAGGGTGATGATTGGTTGCATCATGCTTGGTGTCTTCTCATGCCAAAAGCCATGTTTATGGGCTAAGGAGATGACAAAAATTGATGCTTTGGTGTTATAATGAAGTGCAATGCGATTTAAAATAATTTCATGCAACCTAGTCAACCAACCAATCAAGTTGCACCATTTTGCATACTTTTAGTTTTTAGCCAAATGTAACATATTTAAAGCAAATATTTAGGCAAATAATCACTTTAGAATGTAACAAGTATGAAGCAATACGAATAATTTATTTTATGGCCATTCAACACATCAATCTTCCTTAATCGAGATACCGATGTTTTCACTGTAAAAAAACACTTGAGGAATATGTTAAATCAAGATATAAAAGTTTGATCTTATATTTCATGTACTAATGCATGTTAAATCATAACTAGAGCATATAATAACAATTATTCAAGTTCATGTAATCATGCTATTTGTATGCTATAATTCAATAATACATATTGATTAGATGCACATTCATGCAAGATGCTTATTATTGGCTATGTAAGAGAGAATTGGGCATTATAGAATTTTTGTGTTAAGTCATTCCAACTCAGTATGCTACATAGTGCAAAAGATTGTAACCATAGCCTAGCTTTATCCCAGATTAGACTGATATCTGCTCGTGATACTTGGAGCATATATAATATCAGGCCTTGTACATAGCATACCATACATCATGCTTTCTATACCAGATGCATAAGGTATGCAGATTATCCTTTCCCTCTCCTCAGTAGTCTTAAGAGACATAGCTATTGAGAGACAAATGCCATGACTTACTGGCAAGAATTCTCACTTGGATTCCTCCATGCTAAATGTGATACCCGAGCCTCTTACTACTCACATGGCTAAATATGATTCATGCATTACATGTTAATTTTATATGCTATTTGCATTTCTATTGACATTGCATAATTTATTTCATTTTATACGACATTCTTGAATATTAAACTTAATTCTGAAGCTCTTGCACGATATTAGTTATTGAATTTCTTAATCTAAGTAGTTGATTTTATATTGAAATAAGAAGAAAATGAGGTGGATCAATATTAGATATAGATGGGATATATAGGTTATAATTTTGGAAGTGCTAAAAGTGTTACTAGTAACCTTATACGGTTTAATTTGATTTGATCACGTTATTTCAAAAGTATATATTTGTAAATTAGCATACTTGGGATATTGGACATGATATAATATGAATTAAGTATCATATTACAAGGCTCTTATGTGCATATGATTTTAGAAATGCAAACTAGATAATTCTTTAAGAATCGGATGCGAATCGGTTTGGAGATCGAATGAACGGACATAGGAAATAACTATGGGAATGAATGGTGATTAAGATAGGTTGCAACCAAATAAAAATAGATGAGACACACAAGATTAGGGCTGAAAGATAAGGGAGAAAATCAGATTTTCCATTTACTTGCCACCTCGTGCTTTCTTATTAAGCTTAAGCTAACATCTCAAGCTAACACCTCAAACCCTTCACCCTTAAGCAACGACCAGACCCTCATTTCAGCCATTTTCATCTTCCAAACACACACCTTAAGGTCTCCATGTGATCCAAATTGATTCCAAGTTGAAATAAAAGCAAGAAAAGCAAAGAAGAAGTGATTACCATCAAGTTAGCCTCAAAATCTGCATAGGTAACACTTATCTATGGTTTTGCCTTTGGTTTTCAGATTATTATGAATGGTTTTATGGCTTATTAAGCTTTCAATATCTCTTATAAAAGTGTTAGGAAGTTTTTAGTTAGACTTTGGTGCACAAAGAAAGGGTTTTTGATCACAAACACTTAATAGGAAATACTTGTGGCAGAAACTGTCATCTTACTGTTTTCTTGTGTTTTAGACTTCAAAAGTGTATGGTATGTTGAATAAAACCTATGATTATTACCATTTACATGATCATATATGAGTTAAGAGTATTGGAATGAATTTTTATCAGTTGGAAATTGAAATAGAGAATGATATTGGAGAAACACTCAAACTGCCAAAATAGCAAAATCTGTTTTGGTGTGCTGTGAAGGAAACTGAATTAAGGGAGCTAAATCGATTATTTTTGGTAATAATATGACCTGGTTGTCTCATTATATATGTTATCTAAGTATGGTGAAAATGTTGGAGTGATTGAATATACTTAAGGGTGCCAAAACCATTAATGTCATGAAGTGTGCAAAACTGTCACGGTAGGAAATAATCTGTTTCAGTATGTCGTGAAGAGAGCTGAACTTGGGAAGCTATATCCGTGATTTTTAGCAATTATATGATATGGTTACATTTACATACATGTTATATAAGTGTGGTAAAAATTTTGGAGTGATTGGATATGTTTAGGGATGTTAAAATTATCATGCAACTAAACTTGACAGCAAGAAAATATGAAAATGTGAATCTGCCACATTTGATCACTTAGCATGTTTCAACCTAGACATGTTGCTATTGAGTGTTAACAATTAGGTACATGCTATTAGAGTTATAATACTTCAATTACATGATGTTTTCATGTATTTAAGATGAGAAATTGAGGTATTTGAGGGGCTATATTGGGTTCTAGTTTGTGAAACCTTGATTGTTAGCTTATAGCTTGGTGTTTAAGGTCTAGTATGAGATTTTGTGCTTTCAACTTGCCAAATTGGGAATGGTGCTTGATGTTGGGTAATATTACAGGCTATTTTACATCTAAGGTTGGAGAGGAATACTAAACAAATTTAGACTAAGCCACCAACCAAGTGAAAGGTAAGTAAAGATTCATTTGCAACTACAATGCATAGACATAGTAGATGTGTGAATTATATGTAATATCATAAATCATATGTGCATAGTAGAGGGCTCTCCATTGAGCATACATACATGGGCATTGTCATTAGCACGTGCATGCATCATATACTAGCATTGTGATAAATCTTGCATTGCACGGCATGATTCAGAGAAAGGAAAATGTTTTGTTGACCACTACTAGTGTACCGAAGCATGCATGGATTTGCATGGTGTTATGCATGGATTTGCAGGTTCGCGTGCATGGATTTGCATGCGTATGAGTATGCATGGATTTGCATGCTTATATGATTATTGGCCATTGGATTATGGCGGTATACAGAGCTCTTTTCCGGTGCATGAGATAGTAGCGTTGGTCAGGGGCCCAAGAAAGAAATGATTTTGAGAGAAATATTTTGATGCATAAAATTGCATTGTGAGCATAGCATTTTGAGTTGCATGACTTGATATTGTGGATTATTCTTTGACATGCATAATCTTTACTTGCTGAGCGTTAGCTCATATAGTTTATGCATTGTAGGTGAGTACGATGATACTTGAAGCATCTTTGGCTGGTTGGATGTTGGAGCTCCTGCAGGTGTTTGAGGGAGTGTGTACATAGATGACGACCTGTTGGGCTATTTTGTTGGCTTGTTATATTTTGAGTCTGGTGTATTATGTTTTTGGATTGGTACTATATTTCTCTTTTAAAACTTTACTGTAATTAGGTATGTAAATATTGTGGTCGTTGTGGGTGTTGTGTTTTTTATATAAATACCGATCCTTCTATTTTAAACAAGGTTGTGTATGTAAGAAGTGATTTAGCTTTTCTTAAAATATTAAAAAAAAAATATTCCATGCATGCACACAGGTTCTATCATGTCAAATTATATAATATATATATGGTTGTGTAGGAAAGGGGGGGTGTTACACTAAAACTCTTTAGCATTTTATCTATGTACGTAGATTGGGATAGTCCAATCATCTTTCTTGACCTATTTCTAATGATCTTTATTCCAAGAATAAATGATGCTTCTCCCAAATTGTTCATGGAGAACTGGTTAGACAACTAAGTCTTAGTAGGATGTTGTCAACATATAGCGTAATAAATGTCAATGCTCCCACTAACCTTCTTATAGACACAAGGTTAATTTGGATTTTTATGAAATTAAATAATTTGATTGCCTCATCAAATTGGATGTTCCAACTTCGGGAAGCCTACTTGAGTCCATAAATGGATCTCAGGAGTTTGCAAACCTTTTGCTCACTCCATTTGGATATGAAGCCTTTTGGCTGCCTCGTATAGATCTTTTCCTTAATGTTTCCATTAAGGAAAGCAGTCTTCATATCTATCTATCATATTTCATAGTCATAATATGCTGATATGGTTAGCAGTATCCGAATGAATTTAAGCATCGCTACTGGCAAAAAAGTTTTCTAATAATTAATTCCTTGCTACTGAGTATAACCTTTCACAACCAATGGTGCTTTGTGGGTTGCTACCTCTCCATTTACTCCAAGCTTTCGCTTGTAAATATATTCGCAGCCAATATGAACTATTACTTATGGTGGGTCCACCAAGGTCCATACATTGTTGGAGTACATGGAGTCTATCTCAGATTGCATAGTTTCTTGCTATCTTTTCGATCATCATCCAATGGGAGATTCTCCTCATTGTTCTCTAATAAAAAACTATACCTCTTAGGTGGCTTTAAGATCTTATGGGATCTCCTATAAGAATATGTGTTCGAAGGCCCAGCCTCAGCTGGTTGGCCTTTTACTGAATTTATAAAGAGGCTCTGTGGTTCTTGAATTTCTTCAAGTTCAACGATTTTACCATTTTTATCTAATAGAAATTCCTATTCCAAAAAGGTGGCATTCCTCGAAACAAACACCTTTTGTCCTGAGGGGTCGTAGAAATAGTATCCAATAGATTTCTTTAGATACCCCATGAATCTACATAAACTGCATCTCATATCTAATTCGCCTTCTCTAGTGCAAACTCATGGATTCTCTTTCCTATTAGTATAGTTTTTATAAAATCATGAAAGAAGTATGCCTCCTTCAGGAAGGGATTCACTTTGTTTGGGATGAACTCGTAAAGCCTCGACCCGAGTTCCCTCGTAGAGTGGCGTATTTATCTCCCACTTACTACTTTACGTAAGCAGCACACCCCCATACCTTGAGGTATTTTGTAAGAGCATGGTTTCCCATACCATATCTCATATGGTGTTTTGGGCACCGACTTCGATGGTACTATATTTAATAGATATGTTGCTGTATCTATAGCATAGCCCCATAATGAAAGAAGAAGTCCAGTGAAACTCATCATCGATCAAACTATATCCAACAAGGTTCGATTTTTGGATCAAATTCAATAGATTTTTAGCTCGCTCCACTTGTCCAACAAATGGTGATTTGGTCATTTTTCCTTTAACATATTATTCACATGTTGGTATTCCTTACTCTTTCAAAAGATTGAGCAATTGGGTCAACTTATGAATTCTTTTCTTAGAGATATAACATAATCAAACATGCCAAAAGAGTTGGGAACTATGATAATCTATTGTTTTTTTATTTTGTTAAGTATGGAAAAATGAGTTATGGGTTTTAATAGAATATAAACCATTAATCAATATCCCAGAGGTAATCAGAACTGAATCTTAAAAAATGGAACAACTTCCATGTTTTATTAAAAAGTAAAACCTTCTCCATCTAAAATAGGAATGGAGATAATGTTCTTGACCATCTTTGGAACATAAAGATAATTGTTAAAAACAAAACTACTCCATTTCCTAAAGCTAAGTTGACACTTCCTATGGCTAATCCAACAATCTTTGCTCCATTCCCCAGCAGTAGGATTGTCTCTCGTTTACTTAGCTTCCGAATTCTTGCCATCACCTGTAAATAATTGTTAAAAACTAAAACTACTCTATTTCCTAAAGCTAAGTTGACACTTCCTATGGCTACTCCAACAACCTCTGCTCCATTCCCCAGCAGCAGGATTGTCTCTCATCTACTTAGCTTCCTGCTTCTTGCCATTACCTGCAAATGATTGAAAAGATGAGACCCACAACTGGTATCTAATACCCAAGAACCATCGTTAACTGATAACTTCAAAAAAATAAATACATGAACTCTTTAGGCTCGCAAGATACTCCTTGTAGTTTTTCGTCCAATGCCCAAGTTTGTCGCAGTAGTGGCACTTATCATCAGTCTTGTTGGAACACTTGGAGACACTACTTGTTCGCTTCATGCCTTTGGATTATGAGGAATGCTTTTATTTTCCCTTTTTTTCTCTTGGGCTTTGTGTTTGTTATATATTTTGCAAACGGCAAATGCACAGTGTTAAGTTTTAATACAACGGTAAGTTGAGTATCATATCCACAAGGATTGTAATCAAAAAATTGCAGCAAGTATTATAGTTCAAATAGTCCTAATTTAATCAAGAAAATTAAGTAATGATTAGTAAACAAAGTAGAATAAGATAAAAATTGCAAAGATAAAACTAGAGTTCTGAGAAGTAATACAACAAACACCTTATGAATAAGAAATTCTAGAGAAATGACTCACCTAATTATTACCTATGTTCTTCCTTCTATAACATATTAATTCAATAATACATGTAAGTCAAGAATTCCTGAGATCATCAATTCCCACTCTCGAGTGCCGAATTGATTATGAGTTCTAATATGAATTTTAATATCTCTATAAAAACTCAAGAATAAAACTCTAAAAAAGTTCAATAAATTCTTCTTCAAAACTTCAAAGGTTTCATAAGCTTCTCAACTCTATGATTCCTATGTTATGTTATATTTATAATCATGTATAATACTCCCCCTCTCGAACACTCTTAATTAATGGTAAATAATCAAGATGTAATACTAAACAAGATAACACAAACAAGATGAATAACTTGAACTAATAATATTTAAAATTCAAAACATATGATCAAATAAGGTTATATCATCCTTTAAAAAGAAATATTTTATTCATCATGTATGAATATAACATCAAGAAATACATGAGAAAGAGCATGGAAATTATTCACCAATTTGTAAAATGGAAGAAATGGTTGAAGTTCTTCTTGTCTCCAAGAATGACTCACTTTTCTCTCCAAATAGCTCTCTGTCCAGTAGTAAGCTCTCACTGTCCAATAGCCTTCTTCTATCTAAGAACAACTCCTCACGTCCAGATTACTTTGGGGTCCTTAAAATCAGAATGGAGAAGCCCTGAATAGGGCAAAAAACCCATTTTGCCACTTTTATCCGCGTGGCAATGCATAGGCACTGACTAGACAGCCTAGTACAGTTAGGCACTAAACTTTCTGTCTTCAGCGTCTGTAGCCTCTTTAAACCCACTTTTGACTGCTTTATATTCCGAGTTGGCTTTTAGTATCTTCATACTAATTGTAGCTCTATGTCTTGGCTTTCAATAAGTATTTGAATAAACTAAACATAACATCTATGGAGATAGTTATGCTTGACATACCATAATGTGTCATAGCAAAAAAATTCAACCCAGTACTGACTCTTAAACTCAGTTTTTTTCATTGAGATCGATACAATTGAATTTTGTGGTAAACATAGAAGTTATAGATATATCTCTTGGATTTCTATTGGTTCAAGAATCAAGTCAAGGCAATTATAAAAATGATTACGTTTCTCTACACTCTACATATTAGCTAAGTGTGGTAAAAATTGGGGAGACTTGATATTGTGGATTATTCTTTGATAGGCATAATCTTTACTTGTTGAGCATTAGCTCATATAGTTTATGCATTATAGGTGAGCACGATGATAATTGAAGCATCTTTTGTTATTCTGAAATAAATATTTCATGGCCCCAATTCACATGATGAATATGA
Organism: Paulownia fortunei; assembly: GCA_019321725.1. Taxonomy (NCBI): domain Eukaryota; kingdom Viridiplantae; phylum Streptophyta; class Magnoliopsida; order Lamiales; family Paulowniaceae; genus Paulownia; species Paulownia fortunei. The sequence goes on from CM033124.1 coordinate 6,847,030, forward strand.
ATGAGTTAATTCAACTACGATAAGGAGCGATAACTATTGGGGAATATATATTCGCAGATTTAAACAGCTGTCCAAGTTTGGTACGCACATGGTTAGCACTAAAGCACTAAAAATAAAGAGATTTTTGGATGGTTTGAGGCCAGAGTTGTACCAAAATATGAATATGGTGGGTACTCAATGGGTGACATTTTCACAGGTAGCTGAGAGGGCACTAGTGGCAGAATAGCTGAATCGAAAATCGCTTGTGCACAGGAGGTTTGACAACAGTTCAGACAGTAGGGATAGAGATGGACTGCAGGGCAAAAGAGGTTGGTCCAAATGCAGAGGCCAAGATTTGGATTTCAAGAAGAATAAGGCAACAACAAAAAAAGGTTGAAGTAAGAGACCACGGGCTGAATGAGAAAAAGCATCAATACCAGAAGTTATGTGTTAGAAATATGGTAATCGACATACTAAAAGCTGCTCTACAGATACTAAGACATGTATTTAATGCGGAATGTTAGCACATATTGCTAAATTTTACCTAAATAAATAAAATCACACCGGCTAAAGGAATATACCAGCCAAGGTGTTCACCATGACCAGGGCGGATGCAGAGCTAAATCCATCGATGGTGACAAGTAAACTTTATATTTTTAGTGTTCCAACACTAGTGTTATTTGATTCTGGATCCACACATTCATTTGCATCCTCTAAGTACATAAAGGGGTGGGTAGAATACCAGATGTAGCAAAAATCAGTTATAGTGTAGCAGTCCCCTCTAATGATATTAGACAAACCAATCGAATTTTGAGAGCTTGTGCTATACCTATTGAAGATAGAGAATTATATATTGATCTGATTATGCTGGATATGAATAATTACGATGTCATTTTAGGCATGGATTGACTGTCAAAGTACAGGGCTACTATCGACTGTAAGGAAAAGACAATGACATTTCAACTTTTTGGGCAAGAGTCTTTCAGTCAGCATTGTGAAGAATTTAAGATTCCTTGTGATTTCAGCAGTGAACACGTATGATTACTCGAGGCTAGTTGCGAAGGGTACTTAGTGAGTGTCATGAGCATTGAGGAACAATACCCACCAACTCTTAGTGAAATACCAGTGGTGCGGGAATATACTGAAGTATTCCAAGATGATCTTTTAGGATTCCACCAGATTATGAAATAGAATTTGTTATCGACAAACAACCAAGAACGTCTCTAATTTCTAAATCTCCCTACAGAATAGCTCCTTTGGAGTTGAAAGAATTGAAAGTACAATTGCAGAAGTTGTTGAATAAGGGATTCATCAGACCAAGCTTTTCACCTTGGGGAGCGTCAGTTCTGTTTATACGTAAGAAAGATGGCACCATGAGACTATGCATCAATTATCGAGAGTTGAATAGGGTTATGATTAAGAATAAGTATCTGTTACCCAGAATCAATGATTTATTTGACCAGCTTTAGGGTACCGTAATATTTTCGAAGATTGACTTACACTCTGGGTACCATCAACTAAAAATAAAGGAAGAAGATATCCCAAGCCAACATTTAGTACAAGATATGGGCATTATGAATTTTTGGTGATGCCGATCAGATTGACTAACACTTCACCAACATTCATGGATCTGATGAACAAAGTGTTTGAGGAGTTTCTAGATAAATTTTTATTGTATTCATTGATGACATTCTAGTTTACTCCAGAACTAAAGAAGTGCATGCCGCATATTTGAAACAAGTACTGGAGGTCCTGAAAGTGAAGTAGTTATAAGCCAAATTCAAAAAATACGAGTTCTAGTTGGATTGCTTTGTATTCCTGGGACATGTTATATCAGGATCAATATATCCAAGTAAAGTTGAAGCTATCAACAACTGGACGCAACCTACTAATCCTTTAGAGGTGTACAGTTTTCTAGATTTAGCTAGATATTACTGAAGATTTATAGAGGGATTCTCCAAGATTGCTATGCCATTGACACAATTAACCAGAAAAGAGGTAACGTTTAGATAGACGAATATGTGTGAGCGAAGTTTCCAGGAGCTAAAAATGAGGTTGACTTCAGCACCTATTCTCTCAATTCCATGAGGTACTAGAGGATTCATAATTTACAGTGATGTGTCGAAGAATGGATTAGAATGTGTACTGATACAAAATGGTAAAGTAATTACGTATGCATCCAAAAAACTTAAAAAGTACGAAAAGAATTACCCCACGTACGACTTGGAACTTGTTGTTGTAGTATTTGTGCTTAAAATATGGAGGCACTATCTAATGGTGAATGGTGCGAGATCTATACAGATCATAACAGCCTCAAATACTTTTTCACACAGAAAGAGTTGAATATGTGACAATGGAAATGGCTGGAACTGGTAAAAGATTATAATTATGTGATCAATTACCACCTTGGTAAAGCCAATGTTGTAGCTGATGAGTTGAGCTGAAAATCCACACAAAGTACAATTACTATGGCTTTAATTCAAAAATCAGAACTGAATGAGTTGCAGAAAATGAATATAGAGATTTTATAGACAGGAGTAATAGAGACAAAGTTAGCATCAGTAATAGAGACAAAGTTGGCAGCCCTGATGCTTCAACTTAAGCTAATTGATTGGATCAAATAGGGGTAGTGAGATGATGAATATCCCGTCAAGATAAGGAAAGATGTTGCTGCAGGAAAGTCTCATGAATTTGAGATAACTCATAATGATATTTTATAATTTAGAGGGCGGTTTTAAGTACCAAATGTTCATAACATTTAGGAAGATATTTTAAAAAAAGCACATTCAACCCCTTATTCAGTATATCCAAGGGCTACCAAGATGTATAGAGATTTGAAAATCCATTCTTGGTAGCCGAGTATGAAAAATGACATCGCCCAGTATATGGAGCAATGTCTAACATGTCAGTAGATAAGGATCGAACATCAAAGACCCGCATGAATTTTACAACCTCTACTCATTCCAGAATGGAAATGGAAAGGATCACCATAGATTTCGTAACTAGTTTGCCAAAGACTGCTAAGGGTTATGATGCTATTTGGGTTATCGTTGACAGATTGACGAAGTCTGCTCATTTTCTTTCCATATGTTCTACATATTCCATGGATCGTTATGCCCAATTATACATTCAAGAGATTATCAGACTTCATGGTGTGCTATTATCTATAATTTTTGATAGAGATTCGAGATTTTTGTCTACTTTTTAGAGGAGTTTACACAAAGCTTTGGAACACAGTCATCATTTAGTACAACATATCATCCTCATATGGATGGGTAATCTAATGAACAATACAGATATTGGAGGATATGCTCAGAGCCTGTGTATTCGACTTCCAAGGTTAGTGGAGTAAATTCCTACCTTCCCTGGAGTTTTCATACAACAACTGCTATCAGACTAGCATTAGAATGGGTCCCTATGAAGCATTGTATGGAAAAAACTGTGGGTCTTTGATACATTAGGATGAAGTTGGTGAGAAGAACTTTTGGGCCAAGATATGATTCAAAAGATGATAAAAGTCGTGTTACAGATTCAATAAAGAATGCAAACTGCCCAAAATTGGTAGAAAAGTTATGGAGATCAACAAAGAAGGGAACTAGAGTTTGCGGTAGGAGATTAAGTGTTTTTTAAAATAGTACCAATGAAGAGCATCATGCGGTTTGGGAAGAAAGGAAAATTGAGTCCCAAATACATTGGCCCATTCTCTCTGATTGAAAGAATTGGTGATGTTGCTAACTGACTAGATTTGTCAACATTTATGTTCCAAATACACAATATATTTCATGTGTCTATGCTGAGGAAATATTTTGCTAATCCCTCTCACATTCTGAAGAATGATCCAGTGGAATTAAAGGTAGATTTGAGCTACGAAGAAAAGCCTATACATATTTTGTTACGAGAAGTGAAACATCTAAGAAATAAATAGATTACATTGGTTAAAGTGTTATGGAGAAACCAATTGGTAGAAGAGGCCACGTGATAAAGGGAGGATGAAATGAGAACTAAGTATCCTGAACTTTTTTTATAAGTGAAATTTCAGGGATGAAATTTTTATCAGGAGAAGAGGATGTGATACCCGAATATCTCACTACTCACATGGCCTAATATGATTCATGTATTACATGTTAATTGCATGTTATTTACATTTATATTGACATCATATAATTTATTTTATTACAGTGTTCTTAATCATTAAACTTAATTTTAAAGCTCTTGCACGGTATTGATTATCGAATCCCCTAATGCAAATGGTCAATTCTACATTGGGATAAGAATAAATTTAGATATGAATATGAAGAATATTACTAGGTTACACGTTATAATTTTTAGAAGTGTTAATGGTGTCACTAGTAAATTTATACGGTTTAATTTGATTTGATCAAGTTATTTCAAAAGTATATATTTGTAAATTAATGTACTGGGATATTGGACATGAGATAATGTGATTTAAGTGTCATATTACAAGGTCAATATGTGCATATGATTTTAGAAATGCAAATAAGACAATCATTTAAAAATCAGATGCCAATCGATTTAGAGATCGAATGAACGATTAAGAAATTAGAATACAATTTATTATCTGATCATACATAAATTAAAATAAATTGTAAATAGATAAATCAATAATGAGAAACACTAGATTACAGCTGTATAAGATGTGTGTAACATCAGATTTGAACCACCACTTGCCACATCAAGCTTTGCCAACTCAAGCTACCACCTTAACCTTTCTTTATTTCTATCCTTGAACCATGGCCCAAAAAACCATTTTCTGAGCTATTTCACCTCCAAAAGCTCCATATTAAATTTTATAAGTTTCTCCCAATGATTCCAAGTAAAGAAAAAAGTGAAGAAAGTAAAGCAAAGTAAGGAGAAGCAAATAGAATTTTAAATTTGTGCATAAGTGAGCTTAACTCATGTTATTTATTTAAGTTCTTGAATTGTTTGAGTGTTTATGATTTTAAAAGCTTCTATTATTATTTATAATCATGTTAGGGTGTTATCTATGGTCTTATAATTCACAAAAGAGGGTTTTTTTGTTACAAAATCGCAATAGAAATCAATAGGGACAGAAACTGTATACTTGTTGGTATTTATTTTTAAAGCTTTATATATGTATAATAAGTTGATTAAAACCCATATATTTCACCATATATGTGTTTGTATATGATTGTTGTGGATGTATGTATATAAATTGAAATATGGTTTGATATTTAAATAGACATAAAACTGTCATGATAAAACTTACAGTTTTTGTGTTGTGATAAGTTGGCTAGTTTTTCTGAGGTAAATCAGTGATTTTAGGCAATTATAAAATATGATTACATTTCTCTACATATTAGCTAAGTGTGGTAAAAATTTGGGAGTGATTGGATATGCTTAGGGATGTCAAAATTATCATGCAACTAAATCGAACAGCAAGAAAATATGAAAATGTGAATCTCACATTTGATAACTTAACATGTTTCAACTTAGACATGTTGCTATTGAATGTTAACAATTAGGTACATGCTATTAGAGTTATAATACTTCAAATATATGATGTTTACATATATCGAAGATGAGAAATTAAGATATTTGAGAGATTATATTGGGTTCTAGTTTGTGAAAGCTTGATTGTTACCTAGATAGGTTGGTGTTTAAGGTCTTAGTATGAGATTTTGTGCTTTCAACATGCCAAATTGGGAATGGTGCTTGATGTTGAATAATATTACAGACTATTTTACATTTATGGTTGGAGAGGAATACTAAATAAATCTAGACTAAGCCACCAACCAAGTGAAAGGTAAGTAAAGATTTATTTGCAACTACAATGTATAGACATAGTAAATGTGTGATTTATATGTAATATCATAGATCATATGTGAATAGAAGAGGGCACACATTACTATCATTCATGTCTGTTGAGCATACATACATGGGCATTGGCACATGCATGCATCATATACAAGCATTGTGATAAATCTTGCATTGTACGGCATGATTTTAAGAAAGAAAAATATTTTGTTGACCACTACTAGTGTACCGAAATATGCATAGATTTGCAGATTCACGTGCATGGAAGTGCATACTTATGAGTATGCATGGATTTGCATACTTATATCATTATTAGCCATTAGATTATGGCAATGTGCAGAACTCTTTTTCGGTGCATGGCATACTATGTTTTGATGCATGGAATTACATTGTGGGCATAGTATTTTGAGATGCATGACTTGATATTGTGGATTATTCTTTAACAAGCATAATATTTACTTGTTTAGCATTAGCTCATATAGTTTATGCATTGTAGGTAAGCACGACGATGCTTGAAGTATTTTTTGTTAGCTGGGCGGCTGTTAGAGCTCTTGCAAGTGTCTGAGAGAGTGTGTACATGGATAACGACCTGTTAGACTATTTTCTTGGCTTGTTATATTCTAAGTCTGTTGTATTATATTTTGAGACTGGTACTATAGTTCACTTCTAAAACTTTACTATAAACAAGTATGTAAATATTGTGGTCGTTGTGGGTGTTGTGTTTTTATATAAATATTAATCCTACTATATACAGGACATATGTGAGGAAGTATTTTAAATAGGGTTGTGCGTGTAAAAAGTGATTTATCTTTTCTTAAAGTGTTACACAAAAAACAAATATCGCACATACACACAAAATCTATCATGTCAAATTACACTTTATTTTGTTGTTGAGTAGTGGGTGTTAAGCCTAGTACCTTAATCATTTTATAAGTGATGCTCAATTAGTCTTTTACCTCGACAGACCAAAAGAAAAAGTTCTAATACTCCACCTGTACATGTCGAAAACTCAATTGATGATTAAAGTGAGGGCATAAAAACTATCTATTTTGACATGCTTGTCTCATCCCTAAATAAAATAACTACATTTTCAAAAAAAAAAAATGAGTATAATTATAAAAAAAATATATTAACCAAAGAACAATATCAAGGTCAAAAACAACACCCATAATTAATCACAACCACATTATTGATGCTAAATTTTAATTATTGAAGTTCGAAAAACCACTACAACTAAAAAATAATTGGCAATGCACAAACTTTTGGTTTATAACTTCACAAATATGCCATGTTATGCAAAAACAAAAAAAGAAAATGGGGGTACATTTCAAGAGTATTAAAATTACTTTTTACTGTGCTACAATTTTTCATGGTTTCAACAGACCTAAAAGAAAATATGTTTGATTTTTTTTTTAGAAAAGTAACTAGGAAAGCACATTTTGAACAGACTAGATGTGATATCAACTATCCCCACTCCCAACCTAGTCGAGACATTATCCCTAATATAAAAAATATTTGGAAAATAGAAAATATATAACCTGAAATGTCACTTATTGGAAATAAAGTTGGAACAACACAATATACATACTATTAGTCAAAATTATTAAGAATAAATTTCACAGGCTGAGAGTCAAATTCATTTTGTGTTTTTGACCATTGTCCCTATTGGGCTAATCCACACAAGCGAAGGCTGGATCAGGTTCTGGCATATATACTATAAGTTGAGTAATCAGTGGGTCAGGTGTTGGTGCAGAAATGAGGATTCGTATCACAGACGATCAAATAAAATCTTTTTCTATAGCATGATCTACAAAAGATTGCAAACCATCAAAGAAACTATTAACATTAAGAGTACCTACATGTTTCTGGTAAATATTGAGTTGTACTCAAGAGATAACTTAGTATAACTCCTCCAGTGTACTAAAAGCACTAGGTAGGATAATGAATGCGTCCGTATTATTTAAGATGTTACGCATTTTATCTTGAATATGTAACACTTTTAGTTTATTATCGATGGTAATACTTGTGATATTCTATACTATTAAAAGTTTTGGGATAACTCCTCCTACATGAGCAAAAGTAAAAAATACTCCCCATTAACCCCGTATTGCCTCCCCCGTACACTAAATAAATTTTTTTTTTGCTAGAGTTCTATCAAGGTTATTGGCTGCATCTATATACTCACCATTTTATCCTAGATTAGCTCCATAAAAGACTAAATACAATTGAACTTGGGAGTGGAAAACCCTTCCATTTTCTCTCTCTCTCTCTCTTTCGAAAGTGAGTTATGTAGAAATGGAGTAAGTAAGATGTTACTCATTGAAGTATGACAGGGAATGCATTTTTTGCATGTCTTTTCTTTTATCATAAAGATTGAAAATAAGAACATAAAATTTAAAAATTAACTAATTACACATGAATGTACATGTAGTTATGACTGTAGCTTATATTTTCCTCTAGTTTTATGTCCGGTAATGATTTAAACGCCCTCTATGGGTCGAGGATATGCTTCCCATTCAATTTTCTTATAAACTGGCAAACAGGGTCTTTTAATGTCAGATTCCCAAGACTATAACACTTATATTTATCTTGGAAGTGATTCTATAAATCAAGGATTACACGATCCACTAATCCACAAGGATGCATCTTAAGAGTCAATAGAATGTTATCTAGAGACTCTTTACTTAATCCATCCTTTACGAATTGAATTTTATTTTCTCGATTGAAACTATTCCTAAGGAATGACACTTTATGTTGCAAGTCGATTGAACACATCTGTGACAAACTTGTATTTTTTTGCCGTTCATTTTTTTGCATATGAGCTTTTACCTAAGCCAGGTATGTATCTAGTAAGCAAGTTTGAAAACTTACCTGCTACTCTTACCTTCGGTTCAATTATCTATCATAAGTCCTATGGGATGCTCTTATGCATAAGCATCTTTAATCTTTCAATCATAGCTTGGCAAATTTCTAAAATTACATTTTTGGAAGGAAAAGGAAATTATTTTGGAAAGAAAAGAAAATTACTTCCTAAGAGTTAGAAGAACGTCATCCATTTTGGAAAATTGATAAGTCTGACTTCAATAGCCATAGAGTACTGTTATCTGCCACTTAATCAGAATGGATCCTAACTTTTGATAATTTTCACAACTTTTGTAGAAAGTGCAAATGTCTTTGAAAAGAGTGGGCCAATAAAATCTGCATTGCAATATCTTTGCAGTAGTTTTCTTTGTCTATTCTTGCATGATAAGATTTAAAAAAAAAATACTATCTACCTCATTGTCAGCATGCATCTTTGATTAGGGCAAAAAAATAGAAGAAATAAAGAAAATTAAATGGATAAAAAGAAAAGGAAATGAGAGTTAGAGAAAGCAAATATGTGATTGTGGGCTCTTATGGCCTTCTTTTCCATCTATTGGGTTGCCTTCCAACAAGCGCTTAGTTTAATGTCCTAAGCCTGACATTGCCTCATTTATCACTTCTCTACATAAGCAGGCTCATAGATGGGAACCTATGGCCATTTACCTTCGATATTTTGCCTGTTTTCAAATTTTGTATCTCAACTGCACCATGAGTAAAGACAAGAAACAATAAAAGGACCAACCTACTGAGAACACAATTCAACCAAAAATAATTTAAGGGGTGAATGAAATAAAAAAAAATTTTGATCAACAACAAAATATTTTCTAGAAATTATCTTGTTATGGAACGCCTTAGTCTTTTTTTTAGATCCAAGAGCTCTCAAAGGTATCATTGCGAATTTCCTCAAGCTCTTGGAGTTGTAACTTTCTTTTGCTCCCCCGTTGTATCTATCTCCATATTGCATTGCATTATCACCCACCATGCTTGTGTTTTAACTCTACGGGGAGGTGACAAGGCTTCCCATAGATTAACCAATGGGGACATGCCAATGGGAGTTTTGTAAGCAGCCCGATATGCCCACAAGACATCATCAAGGCAAATACTCCAATATTTTAATTCACTTTTACCATTTTCTCGAGGATAGACTTGACCTCCCTATTGGACACCTCCACTTGCCCACTTGTTTGTGGATGGTATGAATGGAAACTTGACGTGTGATGTTATAATTTTTTAAAAGTACTTCCATCAACCTATTGCAAAAATGGGTGACTCTATCGCTAATCATCGCTCGTGGCATTCCATATCTTGCAAAAATATGCGACTTGATAAAATCTTCAACAACTTTTGATCATTAGTCCGAGTGGATTTGGTTTCTACCTATTTTGAGATATAATCAACAGCAAATATAATATAAATATGTATAAAAGAATGGAAAAATGGTCCTATGAAATCGATGTCCCAAACATAAAAAATCTCCACAATAAATATGGGAGTTTGTGGTATTTGATTCTAGGTCCCAAGTTACCTATCCTTTGACATCGATCATAAGGTTTATAATGGAGATAGGCATCCTTAAATAGTGAGGGCTAATAGAAACCACTTTTAAGTACTTTGAGGGCAGTCCGTTTAGTCCGAAATGTCTACCACATGCAAGGGAATGACAAAACTTTAAAATGGAAATAAAATCACTCTCAGGTACACACCTTCTTTATCACTTGATCAAAGTAATGTTTCCAAAGGTATGGATCATCCCAAATGTAGTATTTAATATCACTCTTAATCTTCTCTTTTTGTGCCTTAGTCAACTCATCCCGCAACCTCTTAGTGACTAGGTATTGGCAATGTCAGCATGCCAAGGGGCTGCCACACTCATTGTGAAGTTATTCATCTAGGAAAGCCTCATTAAGTGGTAACACATATTCCATGCACCAACCGATTAAGGTTGTTTGCAACCAAGTTCTCGGATCCCTTCTTATCCTTAATTTCAATATCAAATTCTTGTAAAAGAATGATCCAACGAATGAGTCAGAACTTAGCATCCTTCTTAGTGAGCAAGTATCTAAGAGTTGTATGATTGGAATAAACAATTACTTTTGCACCAATCAAATAAGAACAAAATTTTTCCAAAGCAAAAGTAACCTCCAAAAGTTCATTTTTAGTGGTAGAATAGTTAAGTTGAGCATTATTTAAGGTACGAGAAGCATAATAAATGGCATGAAGAGTCCACCTACTCGTTGCGCTAATACGACACCCACCACATAGTCACTTGCATTGCACATAAGTTGAAAGAAAGTTCCCAATTTGGTGGTTGGATAATGGGGGCAGATGTGAGGAGTTCTTTGAGATTGTTAAAGCTATCATGCAGTCATCAAACTCAAAATCTATATCCTTTTGAAGCAATCTACATAAAGTGAATGCTATTTTGAAAAAATCTTTAATAAACTTGCAATAAAAAACTTCATGTCCAAGAAAGGAGCGAATCTCCCTAACATTAGCAGATGGGGACAAAGAACGCACAAGATCAATTTTAGATTTATCAACCTCAATCCCCCTAGTAGAATAACATATCCCAATACTATCCCTTGATCATTATAAAATGACATCTTTCTCAATTAAGCACAAGGTTAGTTTCAATGCATCTTTGAAGAATAAATGTAAGGATATCTAAGCATTTATCAAATGAACCACCATGAATACTAAAATCATCCATGAATACCACTATGATTATTTTCAATGCACTCAGAGAAAATCCCCAACATATACCTTTAAAATATAGTTGGTGCATTGTAGAGTTCGAATGGTATATGTCGGTAGGCAAATATGCCAAAATGGGCATGTGAAGGTTTTCTTCTCTTGGTCCTCCAGGGTAATGAAAATTTGATTGTAACTTGAGTAGCAATCAAGAAAATAATAATAAGAAAGTGATGTTTGCGAGTAAAAGAGTTAAGTTTCATATAATCAATGGAGACTCGCCATCCAGTTTGAACTCTTTGAGGCACTAATTCTTGGCAATCATTTTTCACCACGGTAATACCGAAGTTCTTTGGAACCACTTGGACTGGACTCACCCACTTGCCATCTGAAATAAGGCAGATGACCCCAACATCAATGAGCTTCAATATCTTATTTTTTACAACTTCCATCATGGGTGGATTCAACTGCCTTTGGGCCTCCTTCGTGGGTTTGGATCTCTTCTCAAGTAAGATCTAGTGCATGTATATAGATGGGTTAATTCCTTTAATATCAACAATGGTCCATTTGATAGCCATCTTGTACTCACGGAGTTGATGAGACCTTTAGCAATGATAACTGAAAGAGTTTCTTTCTTACCCAAATACATATATTTGAGTTGCTTTGGGAGTAGTTTAAGCTCCAAGATATATGTCTGCACCAAAGAAGATAAAGGGCTCTCATTAGTCAGTGGCAAATCAATATAAGAAACATCACACCTTGTATTTTTCGACAATGAGTCCAATCTTTCTATAGCCTCCTCTACATTTTCCAATAATTGAACATCCATTTTTATCTCTTTCAAGTCTTCCATGTAGAGATTATTTTTTAAAGAAAACTCTAATCAGTCATTGCTAGTCAATTCAAACATTTGTTGCAGTAAAAATATCAATAATATCAATTGAAAAAAAGGAGTGCACATCAATAGGATACCTTAGAGCTTTGAAAATACTAAATCTAATAACTTCACCATCAAATTTGATAGACAATGTGCCATCATGAACAACAATTTTAATCCGAGCTATTTTTTTGAATGGTCTCCCTAAGAGGATAGGTGTAGGGTTTGGGGACTTATCATCCTCCATCTCAAAAAAATATAAAAATCTACTGTGAAATCCAATTTATTTACTTGTATCAAAACATCCTCCACAACTCCTTTAGGGTATGCATTTGATATATCCACTAATTGGATAACACTAGTTTTTTTAGAGGGCCTGGATTTAAAGAAACACAAATGGAATATGGCATAACAATGATTGATGCTCCTAAATCTAGCATATACTTTTCAAACCTAGTGCTACCAATTGTACATGGAATGGTGAAAGTCCAGTATCTTTACACTTTGTAAGGAGCTTCCTTTAAAAAACTGTTAAAACATTCTCCCCCATACTCACTTTTTTGTCTCCCCTTAGCTTCTTTTTATTAGCGGGTAGCTCTTTGAGAAATTTCGTGTAGCGAGATACTTGCTTGATGGCATCAAGAAAGGGGATTTCACCTCTACTTTTTGAAAGGTCTTTAAGATCTTCTTTTCTTACTTCTCTTTCTTAGATCTTGCTAACCTACTAAGAATAGTTAAAGGTGTTACATAAGTACGAGAGAGAGGTTTAGGAGTAGTTACTAACTTTGGATTCTCCTCAGTTGCAAGTGGTGGTTGGTAACAAGACAAGAAGTGTCTTCTCCTCGATTATTTCTTATCTCATCTTTTCCACCTCTTTGGATGTGTCTTTTATGGGCAAGATTGGTGAATCTAATTACTTTTATGTCCTGAGGGTCACGACACTTGCATTCTCCATGGGTGAGAAGGTAGCTTGCCCGACCCTTGAGCTTCCAACTAACTTAAGCTAGTAGCCATTTACCCCACTTGATTCTTAATATATTGGAGGCGAGCTTATGTTATCTGCTAGAATTAAATGGTATTAGTAGCAAGAGTTTTAACCCGATCTTCTAGAGATGTACCTAGTTGTTGTGAAATTGGCGGTGGGTGAGGTTCATATGATGGTTATGCCTTCAATTAAAAGTACCCCAGTGGATGATTAAATGCAGGAAATAAAGCAGTCTATTATTAGTTTCCATGCCTCAAATTTCGATGATCCTTCCGTTCTTTATTGTAAATGTTGGAGTAAGGATCGTATCTTTACCTTGCTTGCCTTGAATAACCACCAACTACATTTGTTTGAACAGTTGTGCTTTATTGAAGGGTTGGGCACATATTAGTAGGATGTCCTATTATGCAACAAACTCCATATGCTTTAACTGTTGTCCTATAGCCAATTATTGCGCAAGAGAGGTAAGATGTGAATTTTTTTGTTTAAGAGTAGAAGTGCTTACCTTATTAATGTTCTTCGGTGGTGGTGTGGATCATTACAGGTTACAAATTATGGGAATTAGTGGCCATATTAGCAATCAAGCTTCTTTCTGCATTCAGTGTTTTATCGACTAATGCTTCTCCACAAGCAACATCAATCATAATTCTATCTATAAGTATTAGTTCCTCATAAAAAAATATATAAGAAGTTGGTCACTTATCTGGTGATGCGGTCAACTAGCATATAATTTCTTAAACCTCTCTCATAATCATAAAGAGATTCTCCTTTGTATTGTTGGATTCCATAAATTTCTTTTTGAATGCTCTCAACTTTGGATGCAGGGAAATATTTCTCTAAGAAGAGTCCTCATCTAGTTCCATGTGGTGATAGTATCGAAAGGTAAGTAGTAGAACCATTCTTTAGCCAAATCCACCAATGAGAATGGAAAGGCTATGAGTTTGATGTGTCATTCTGAAATACCAATCGGTTTTATGCTTGAACAAACTACATGGAATTCCTTGACGTGCTTGTTTAGGTCATCTTCTGTAAATTCATAGAAAGTAGGAGGAAGATGGATCATACATGATTTGAGTTTGAAGCCCATTTCAAGATTGGGGTATGTGATGCAAAGTAGTTGGTTCTCCAAACTAGGGGCAACTAACTTCTTCAACGTTCTATTTTTTTAGGCCATTTCAATAGTTTTGGATGAATGTCAAGAGTAGGAGGAGGAGTTTCAAACTCGAGCTTAGGTGGTGAAATGATTTGGATTATATGTGGAGAAAAATGAGGAAATGGTGGCAATGGTGTTGTCAAATTGATCTGAATCTATTCAAGCCTAAGCTTAAAATCCTTCGATGACATAAACACTTGAAAATAACAAGAGAAGAAACCAAATTAAATTATCAAGATAAAATATATAAAATAAAATGGAAAACTTGAAAATGACAATAAATTAATTAGGTGATTGCTCCCCAACAAGGTGCCAAAATTTGATGTGTGTCGTTAGGCATACCAAGTTAAAACCTTACTACTAAAATAATTTTCAAGTATAGTAAGAGTAAGGGTCGATCCCACGAAGATCAAAGCTAATTAATTTATTATATATTCTATAACTAAAGACTTGACTCACTAATAATGTGTTATAATTGAGAAATTGAAGTGATAACGTACTAAAGATTAGAGATTCACTTTTGAATTTTGGATAGAGGAATGATTATTTAATATTCTTTTTACCTTTTTTTAGATGCCACTATTAGAATCCATATACAATGAAGGTTTCAAATGAGAAGATATTATCAGATAGCTCATGCGTTAAGGCGTTAAGGTGATAATGACATTATCTCACTGTTTATAAATTATCTTTTTAACGCCAATACTTATTTATGAGATCAAATATATATTTATGCACATTTTTGCCTAAAATAAATCAAGGTTCCATATCAGCAGTCGGTGTAGTAGAACTAGATCTTTAGCTAAATGAATCCAAGTATTTATTGTACCATTAGTAACACATAAATCTATAACCGCCACTAAACAATGAGGGTTTAATCACAAATTAAGACAATAATATAATACATTTAAATGTTATGCTCTTTTATAACTGTTCCTCTTCCTACATCAAGAGATTTTGTTTAAGGTTTCATTCGCCACCACTAGACAATGAGACTAAACTAGAATATGACAATTAATGAAAATCAAATGAATTGCCACAAAAATGATGAAGTTTTGTTTAAGGTTTCATTAGCCACCACTAGACAATGAATTGTGAATTGATATTAATATTACTCCAACTTTTTCATTAAAACTACCAACCACTAGATAACAACAAGCTCTGTTATTCCAATCTTTTCTTAATTTTTTGTTAGATACAACAAGCTCTCTACATAATTCCTTAACAATTAAATAATCTAGAACAAGCTCTCTAAATTCAAATTAACAGAAGCATTAAGATGAGAAAGATAGATTAATATAAGCAACAAACATGAAAGATTGAATTGTTCAACTTATGTTATGCTCCACATCATGATTAACAAAACTTCCCATAATCATTAATCATGATTCACTACTTAAGATTAGAAACTCAAAATAATTACGGATCAAGAATTTTAATCTAGTATTAGGTAATTTTCAAGCTTACTTGGTTGCACACCCAAATAAAACAAAAAAATAACCATGAAGAAATTGAATGTAGAAAGAACCTAAACAATCTCAATTAGGGAATAATATCAAATACTCAATTGCACAAATTCATGTTTAGGATTTTAAAGTCACCCTTAACCAAAATTGTAAATTTAGCCTAGCATACTTGAAATTAACAAGAAAAATAAAACTAACAACATTAGAAATTCAAGGAATTGAAAAGAGAAAAGGGGAATAAGAACACCAATATGGATGAATTCCCTTGGTAGATGAATCTCCCATTTCGAATACCTCTTCTTCTCTTCTATTTTTGGAACCTAAAGTTCTCTCCTCTTTTCAAATAAATTTTGTGTGTTTTGAATAACATATAAGATGCTCTATTTATAGTAGAAGAGTGCCCTAAATTGACATCTCCAAATTCATTTCATATTTGTTTCAAATTTGTTCTAAATTCACATGTCCTTCTTCGATCTAAATATTGCCACACATTTTTCTGCATGAAATCAGCTCATTTTGAAAAAGTAGTCAATATGAAAGTTGTGGCTTTTGTCTGTTAGCTTCATTTTCCATCTTGAATCACATCATTCCAATATGCGAGGGAGAAAGTTATGCTTGATTTATGAAGATATTTCTGCACATGAAAATTTCATCCAATATAGACACTTAGATGAATTTACTGCTTTTATCAAGGTTGTATTGGGTTGAGCTTCCAACAACAAAATTATAGCCCTCTGTCTTAGCTCAAATAGATAAAAATTCAAGTGAAAAGGACTTTTGAGTATCAAGTTATGCCCAAAATACGAAACTTGCCCAAGTTTAGAAATATGCAATTTTGAATTTATTATAAGCCCAATAATCACTTGCAAAGTCCAAAGTGATTTTGATCTACACATTATAGACTTTGCAAAAATAGCCATTTTCTTCTAATTGTGTTGCTTCTTTAATCCAATAAAATATTATTTTTCAATTTGTTTACGAAACGTGTTGTCTTATTTGATTTCATTTTTGCTCATTTTGATCTCTTTTTTTGTCCACTGATTTCTAAATTCCTATAAAACACAAAACATTAATAAAAATATAATATCAATAAAAATAAAGTAAGAAAAATATAGAGGATTTGATATAAAAATATATAGAAACATGCACTTATCATTTGCTAACTAAGTAAATAGACCAAAACAATATTCGAGAGCAAGAATCATCTATTAACCACGAGAGTGTTAGTGGAGCAAGAATCATCTATTAACAACCAGAGTGTTAGAGTTACTCCACACGAACTTGTTTGGAGCAGATAGTTAGTATAAGTGGCAAAAAATACACCCTTGTGGTCGTAGATGATTACATCAGATACACCTAGGACATATTTTTGTAGAGCAAAGATGAAACTTGCAACAAGATGACTGAACTTATGAAGAAAATTTAGATTAAGCAAAAGCCAAGCTATTATACGTGCAAGATCATGCATAGGCACTAAATTCAATGAACAGTGAAATAGAGAAATATTGCTCCAAAAATGGCATCACACATGAGTACTCGGCCGCCAGAACTCTCCAACAAAATAGAGTTGTTGAGAGAAGAAATAAAACTCTCAAAGAAGCTGTGGGAATAATGATAAATAATGCAAAACTTCCTAAGAGATTCTGGGATGAAGCAAATAGCACTCATGCTACACTTAGAACCAGTATGATCAACAAGCAACAAAATAAGACATCATATGAGTTGTGGAAGGGAAGGAAATCCTATATATCCCACTTTCCATCTTCGGATGCAAGTCTACATCCACAACTATGGAAAAGAAAAACTCCATGTTTTCAACACCAAAGCAAATGAAGAAGTTTTCTGAAGCTACTTCACTATGAGGAAATTATATAGAGTTTTCAATACAAGAACCCTCTTTGTAGAATCTTCATTTGTCTTTGATGGAAAAGACAATCAAGAAAATCCATCAACAAATGGAAGTGGAGAAGGAAAAATCAAAGCAGAAACTCAAAAGATAGCTAATCTACAACTGTATGAGGATCAACTTCAAGAAATCATAACAAATATCAATGAAGTTTTAGAGACGAAGAAGATTTTACACAACCAAATATTCTAGCTCTAATAGAACAAGGCAATTAGAGAACAATCTAGTTTAGAAATCAATCACCTAAACTTCAACCTGACTTTAGATGCCTCAGACCATACACCCAAGTTAGTTATTGGATCACCAACTGTAGGAGGCAAAACTAGGTCTGCAGCATAAAAAAAAAACATATTCCTTGTATTCTTATCTTGAATAGAGCCCAAAAGAATTAAAGAATCTGTAGTAGATCCCTGCTGGATTGAATCCATGCAAGAGGAATTCAATCAATTCAAAAGAAGCCAAGTATGAACATTAGTTCCTAGACCACTCATCAAGAAGTTAATGAAATTAAGTGGGTTTTTCTAAATAAAGTGGATGAATATGATTTACGTTTAAACAAAAAATAAGATTAGTTGCAAAAGGATATTCATAGGAGAAAGGCATAGATTTTGATGAAACATTATACATGCTGCAAGACTTGAAGCAATTAGGATATTTGTGGCTTACACAAACTTAAAGATTTCCTAGTCAATCAAATGGATGTGAAGAGTGCATTTTTGAATGAAAAGTTGCTGGAAGAAGTTTACATTGAGCAACCTCTAAGATGCTCAATCAACTTACCAACCAAGTTTGTCTACATATTAGATAATGATCTCAATAGATTAGAGCAAGCATCGCAAGCCTGGTATAAAACACTCTCTCAATTTTCTATGCAGAACGGGTTCGCCAAAAAGGTAAAGTATGCACAATCTTATTTAAATTATAGCACAAATTAGATATTTTACTCATTCAAATTTATGTTGATTATATTATTTTTGGTTGTACTAACAAAGAGTTGTGTGAGAAATTTTAAAGATGATACAAATAAAATTTGAAATAAGTATGATGGAAAAGCTAAATTTTTACTTGGACTACAATCAAGCAGCTAAGTGAAGGTTTCTTATTTAATCAAGTGAAATGCACCAAGGATATTCTGAAGAAACTTGTTCAATAAAATTGCACTCTAGTTAAAATATCTATAGGAGCATCCACTAAGCTTGACAAAGATGAAAATGGCAAATCTATAGATGTAACCATGTATCAAGAATATAATCTCTATTTTACATGACTGCCAATAGATCTTTTTGTTAGCATATGTGCTCGTTTTCAATATGCTCCCAAGGAATCTCACTATAATATTGCAAAGAGAATTCTAAAGTACATGAAAAGAACACTTAATGTGGGACTTTGGTACCCTATAGATTCTATTTTTATGTTGTTGGGTATTCAGACATGCATAAGTCGTTATAAGAAGTTCTAAGATAGAAATACATAAAGTATACTAATGGATTACTCTATTTCCTCTATATGGAAGAAAGAAAATTAATATTGGCAAAACTACAATTAATGTTAAGCAAGGAAAATGGTTCGTGGTAAAGAGGCTAAAAAAATCCATGCTCAAAATCAAATTTAAATATTTTGAGCATGGGTTTTGTCAGTAAAAAAAATAGATTCAAGTAGAGCTTTATGGAAGGTATCAATAAGCTAACAGATTATGTAGGTTGCAAAATTAACATGAAAAACACTAGTGGTATATGTCAAATGCTAGGTAGCAGACGATGTCATGCTTCAGCAAGAAATAGACCTCCATAGCCATATCTATGGCAGAGATGAAGTATAATGTAACAGGAAGTTGCAATACTCAAATACTCCAGCTACATCAATAGTTAAGGGACTATAGGATCAACACAAAGTTAATACCAATCTTCTACGATAACATAAGTGCTATTGCAATTACACTCAACCTAGTGTTGCTCTTAAGGACGAAGCATATCGATATCAAACATCATTTTATCAAAGACTATATGGAAAAAAAACATATCCATCGAATACATCAACACTAAGAATTGATTGGCTAACTTATTCACAAAACTCTTTGTGACTCCAAGTTTATCTTCTTACAATGAGAATCGGGTTACCCCAAAATAAGTGGCATAAAACCACAAGTGCACAATGTCAATAAGTAATAAATAATTAGTAAAGTAAGGTATCACTAGAAAGTATATGTGTAAGTACCAGATTCTCTATGTTATATTTGACCAAATTATTGTGTGGTGGTTGAATTAAAATTCAACAATACCTAAATTCATAAAATTAACTAAAACCCAAGGAGATTAGGGAAATAAATTCTATACTAAGGAGAGTTAAGGTGTTGGTTAGCCATCCTATGTTGGTATGAACCTAGCATAATTGTGATTAGGAATGATATGGGTTGTGTAAAAATGGCTCTTTCTAATGCAATTGTTGCTCTCTCTTGAGTCGGACCAAATCTAACCCTAGTAGGATACTAGTGTTATCTCTAGCTATGGGCCATCCGACTAAGTGTGCATTAAGATTTGTGAATACCACTAACTTTTGGTTTTCACACCTATGACTATTGCACGTACCTATGCCTGTATCTCTATAGGGGTCGGTCCATGGCATAAACTACCTGATCCATTGTTACAACCTTACCTCTCGGTCTTAATTATAATAATTAAAATCAATTTGAAATTGGCTAAGTCTCAAGCAACATTAACAACATAGCATATGCTCATCACAATAAAATCAACATTCTAATCACAATATAAACATCAACTCATGACTCCATAGAAATGGCTTTCCAAGCCTTGACAAGAGTTGTTTAGCTTATTGAAATTAAGCAAGCACCAAGTGTTTCCCAACATCATGATTCCTAAAAAAATTTTAATCTAAGCAAAATAAAAGAAGAAATTAAAGTACAAGATTACAACCACTAAATGATTCTTCACTTCTTCTTCAAAATCTTCAATGCCCAATGAAGCTCCTGTGCTTCTTGTCTTCAAATCCCAAGCTCCTTGGTGATGGGTGTGTATGTTCTTGGTGTAGTGTGTGAAGAAATATGGAGAAATGTGTATTTTGGGTGGAGAGAAAATGTGTGAGAGAATTTAGGTGTAGAGTGTGTGTGGGTGATGAATTACATGTTGAATGATGTGTGAATTGAATCTATGTGTGAATTGTGTGTGTGTATAATGTATCAATCAAGAGCATCATATAGATAATGATGTGTAGGTGTATCTAATGTATATATATCACAAAAGATGCTAAATTTTTCCTTTGATCACCACTTGTTGCAAGAAGAAGGCTGGGAATCTTTTTCTATTGAACAGTTGGCACTGTTGTGCATGGAATTAGCTTTGCAGTGTGAGTTCTCACCTAAGGATAGCACTACAGTGCCTTGCATAGTGCTCAATGTCTCTGTTTTCTTTAACATTGCAATGCCATTTTTGGCATTGCGGTGCCATCACTTCTATTTGCTTTGGCGCTGCAACGCCCTCTTTGGTGCTGCAGTGTGAGTCATTGCACTATTCAGCCTTTTTCAAGCTTTTGATGTTTTCATAAGAATTGTAACCTTATCTATTAGATTTCTAAATCTTCTTGAATCATCTCAATAACACTATTGTGGAGAAAGTTATGTTGGAAATACAAAGACTGTCGCATTTGGAAGTTTCTACTGATTTTTTAATCCATTTTCCATCTTTCACTCCATTTCTTCAATTCATGAACCTGCATACAATTATCACAAAATAAGGCACAATTGTATTGATTATAAGGCAAAAACATATGCAAACATGCTCGCGTATAAAAAATATCACACTTTATGAGCCTATCAAAATTAAGCATGCTTGATTTAAATGTTCAATCTTGATTAAGGCATGCTATTTATCGGGAAGATATATACATGGTTAAGGGGAAAGTTATGATTTAGTGGGAGGATTTTGAAGTCTTCGAGAATCAGAGATATATTCTTTGAAATGTTATTACGCTTATGGTCTAAGTTAATTGACGTTAAAACCATTTCATACATTATTTAAAACACAAACAAGAATTGCCATGTCATAGGACTAACAATATTTCTCTCATCTAGACTCTATACATTATCAATTAGGTATCATCATTGGCAATTGGTAATCAAGATATTAATTATCACAAAACATGAACTCAACTAAGTTTGTCAACAAAGCATGCGTGCTTTTGGACTATCATTACACAACATGTGTAATTCACATAAAGCTTCAACAAAAAAAAATGCTTAATTTTTCATATGAAGCTCAAATACACAAAAACAAAATCCCACCCCCAACCTTAATATCAACATTGTCCTCAATGTTAATAAATTAAAGCACAAAAGAGGAGGGAAATAAAAAAAATCCTCTTTCAAATAGATGATGCCCTTGGATTCAATAGGAGATCCACACATATCACCAAGGAGATGTCCATCTACACAAGAAAAAAAGACATGAAAGCACATGGGCAAAAGCAACAAAGTGAGAACTCAAACATAAACAAAGCAATATAATAGGTAAACAAATCTACAAAGGGAACATACTTCAAAAAACAAACTAAAAAATTATTCAAAAGCAAAGAAAACAAAGAAGTTAGGTTGCCTCCCAAGAAGCGTTTGATTTATAGTCATCGGCCCGAATTTATTACCTCTCTTTGGGAAAAGGCAAGATGAGATTTAGACATCTTACGCTCATTACCTCCCCCCTAGTAGTGCTTAGATAAGCATTAATCACCCTATATCAAGAGGTTTGAATTTCTCCACATAGGCCTCACCTTGCATGCATGGTTGATCGTAATCTTGGTCTTAGCTTGCCTAAAAAATTTATTTCACTTGAAAATGCTTTTTAAAGAGTAATTTGGCATCAAAGTGTGTATAGGCAGCCACCAAGTTTTCATCCTCCAACTTTTCTCCTTTCTAATTGATTACACGTAGGCTTTTCCACTAATAATTCAATCCCTTAAATTCATTCTCATCAACATGCATCTCACCTTTTCTATGTTCCTTTAATTTCACAGTGCATGCATCAACTTTCTTCTGGTAATTAGTTTGTTGCACAAGATCAGTGGCCGATAGGTCAAGGACATCAATTTTTTCACCTTGGTTCATACTGGACATTTTAATGCTTTTAAAACATGAAAGGTTACTTGATCAGTCCCTATTTTAAGTATCAAATTTCTTAGTTGTACATCAATCAAAGCTCTACTCATCCCTAGGAAAGGTCTACCTAGAATAAAGGGCACATTAACATATTTCTTCAAGTCTAACACAATAAAATCAACTGGGAAAATAAACTTGTCTACCTTCACTAGCACATCCTCAACATTACCTCGTGCATACTATAGATCGATTGGCTAGTTAAAGTGACACCATCGTTGGTTTTAGCTCTCCTAATCCAAGCTTCCTATAAACTAACAAAGGCATAAGATTAATGTTTGCTTCAAAATCACATAAACCATTAGGAATAGTAGTTGAACCAATAGTGAAAGGGATAGAGAAACTGCCAGGGTCCTTAAGCTCAGGAAGAAGCTTGTTTTGCACAATCACCGAACACTTCTCAATTAGATTCACCATCTTATGCTACTCCAATTCCTTTTGGTTGATAAAATTTCTTTCAAGAATTTAGCTTAACAAGCATTTGAAGTAAAGTATTGCAAATGGAATGTTAATATGCAACTTTTGTAAAGACTTCAAGAAATTTAGAAAATTACAAATCTAATTTTTACTTTTTCAATGCCATAGGACAAGAGGTAGGAACACTTATTGCTTCATTAAGGATAACCATTTTAGATGAAGTTCTAGGCTTTGATGTTGGCTTCTCTTCCTTCTCTTTTTGAGGTTCTACTTCTTGCACTTTGGTATCTATATCCTTTCTACTTCTCAACGTGATTGCATTTACTTGTGCTTAGGATTTTTTTCTATATCACTTGGCAATGTTCCTTGAGCATGTCTCGAGACCATACTTGTAATTTTACCTAATTGAGTCTCCAAATTCTGTAAGGTTGCCTCATTCCTTGGGAATCTCACTTTGGTATTAGCAATAAACTTGGCCACAAGCTCTTCTAAATTTGATTTTTTCTCTTGGGGTAGGTAACCGGGTGGTAGAGGTCTAGCCATGTTTTGATCGGTTTGAGAGGTGCTTCGGCTATCTTGACCTCCCCATGTAAAATTTGGATGATTATTCTATCTGGGATTATATGTTTGAGAATAAAGATTGTTTGCTTGCCTATTGAAATTCCTAACATAATTATGTTGCTCGGATGAGGGTGAAAATGGATTCCCCACTTGGAACTCAGTGTTATAGTATCTACCTCCACATAACTCACATGCGATGGTTTGTACCCTCATCGCCGAAGCACTCATGTTATCAATCTTCTTCTTCAATTCTTTGATTTGAGCTGAAATGGTGGAGTATGTGTCGATGGTGCGAACTCCCACTATCTTATTTCCCAAACTTCTATCTGTTTGCCATTGGTAACTGTTTGATGCCATTTTCTTTAATAATTTATATGCCTCCTCTAGAGTTTTCCTCATGAATGTGCCCCCGCCGCTGCATTTATCATAGCTCGAATAGAGGGTGACAAACCGTTGTAGAATGTTTGCAATTGAAGCCATGTAGTCAAACTATGGTGTGGTCACCTTCTCAACAAATCCTTGAACCTTTCCTAACCTTGATACAAGGATTCCAACTCAAATTGTACAAATATGGTGATGTTGTTCCTCACTTTTGCTGTTTTGGAATGTGCTTGTGTCATGGCTACCCAAGTAGTAATTGATCCAGCGGGCAATGAATTAAGCCAACTATTGACTTTGTCCCTCAAAGAGGAACAATCTTAGCCTAATAGCATCATCGGTCACTCTATTGTGCTTAAAAGTGTAATAAACTCCAAGAAGTTTGAGATGTGGGCGTTGGGGCCGTCATTAGGAAAACCACCATATTGCATCGAAGTTTGAATCATTTGAATTATCATCAGTTTAATCTCAAAAGTGTTTGCTTGTATTGCTGGCCTCCTAATACTCGAATTAGTTCTATTAACTAAAGGCTTAGCATATTCCAACAATCATCTATTCTCCATGTCTTGCTTGTTATTGGCTGTTCTTTCCTCTTTTGCTTCATTTATTAACAAATGAAGAGTTCTTTCAATTTCTATGTCATATGGCTCAAGATCCCATGTAGATGACTGGGTTATGCACTATAACACCTAAAATGAAAAATAAGAACTCTCAAAGTAACTTGTTCAAAGAAAATGAAACAAAGAAAAACAAAAAAAAAGCAATGAAATAAAAATAAAGTAATAAAATGGTCAAACTACAACTAGACAATCAACTTTGATATCACACAAAACACAATACCCGACAATGGTGCCAAAAACTTGGTGACCCCAAAATAAGTGGTACAAAACTATAAGTGCACATTTTCAACAAGTAATAAAGAATGAATAGAGTATCGTATATCTAGGGAGTACGTGTGTAAGTATCAGATATAGATTACCTATGTATATTTGATCTAACAATATGCGGTGATTGAATTAAAATGCAATAAATATTAAATTTACAAAAATAACTAAAATCCAAGGAAATTAGGGGATTAAATTCAATACTAAGGAGAGTTAAGGCATTGGTTACTCATTCTATATTGTTATGAACCTAGCTTATTATGATTAAGAATGATATGGGCTGTGTGATAGTGGGCCTTCCTAATATAATTTATGCTCTCTCACGAGTCAGAACAAATCTACACCTAGTAGGTCACTGGCACCATCTCTAACTATGGGTCATCCTACTAAGAGTGCATTGAGCTTTGTGAATTCCACTAGCTTCTGGTTTACGTGAGACTGGATAATACAGATAATCTTTAGGTGAAAGAGACATCCAAGCCAGAATATAAAACATTAACATCCTCTTGGAACTCATGAAATCCTAATCTGCAAAGCCTTCCTAAGCTTAACTTTCATAACTTCCCAAATATCGCAGGTAGAAACATAATGGAAGAAAATAAGTGATCGAGATTTTACTGACATGATTAGCTTTCAAACTGTTCAAAAAATTTCCAAGGCTTTTTGTAATTCCCTCCTAGTGAGCGATCAAAGCTTGATGGGCTGGCGTATTTGCAACTGAACACGATCCCTTAACTAAGCTTGCCCTAGAAGTTCTTGGTGCCTATTAATAGATAATGAAAGGGATCCCGATAGAGTATATTTGGTTTCTTTAGAAATGAAGTAGCACTTGACAAAAGTGTATTTGATCACTTTGAATACCTGTATACACAAACCAAGCAATGGAGATATCTCCTTCTTTAAATTATCCCTTATCAGTCCATAAATTTTCTCGACATATGCAGTAAGTTGTTGCCTGAATAGCAAGGTCGGGTATTTAGCTTCTACTTGGTGTAAGGTCTCTACTCAACAGGACAGAAATGTCCTAACAGATAAGACTTCTGAAAGAAATTTCAAACTTTCTCCTGTCATTCAGAAGGATAAAACATTACATGTGTCATCCTTCCAAACAAAGTAGCTGAGGATGATCGACGACGTAGAGGAGCCATTCCAGCTGCACCACTTACTTTCAGTGTACGCTGGAATAGCAATAGTAGAGTTGATGCATTTGACAACCAATAAGCCAATACATCATTATTATCCTGGGTTTTTTGTTAAATGGAAAAGTTCAAAAAAAATTGAGAACTCGGATATATATTAGGACCAAAATATGAAATGTTAAGAGGAGTTTCAAAGTAAAAACTTCAATAGCATGACCTATAGTTTGGACGATCCGATCAAAGACACTTGTTCTCTCAACTTCAAAGGATCTCTATTGCAAAACACATTTATATATCATACAGGCTGCAATAGGTCTGTTGCCTGGAAAGCCCAAGTGCTGTGTAATACAACGAATGAGCAAGTCCTGATTTTCCTACTGTTTCTCATTAAGTGATTTCTGCGGTTTGTCATCAGCTTCAGAAAATGATGAATTGTGCAGATTCTAATCCAATTTGAGAAGCATGGAAATAAAACTGATGGTTAGAAAATTAGCAATTGACTAGCCAAGCATCAAGTTATAGAAATTTTATTACCACATGTATCCTAGTATCCCCAAAACCATGGCCACTGTCACTCATCTGCTATTTGCAAACACTAGAAACTTTGTAAGTCATCATAGTTTGAATTCCTAGTATCATACACAAGGTAGTGATGAAAGTACCTGGATGATTGATCTTGAACGTCCAGAAAGGAACGTATTTAGTGCCATTGATAGAGCCTGTTGACGTAGAACTTTATTTTCTGACTCTAAATTATTCAGCTTCTCTTCTAGCCTAATTGTGACACAAATGTTCATTTACAGCATCAGATTTCCCTAAAAAAATAGTCACAGCCTTTTTTTAAATTAAAAATCTATATTAGAGTGATTTTACTTTCTATAGCAATTGACCTTCCATTTTGTTTCTAAAGTATAATTAGGTTTCACTATCTAACTATATTTACAGAAAAAAGATGGGGGAATAGAAAAAATATGTACTTCATGTTGACTGTTGTATAAGTTGATAAAAATCTTGGAAGTTGTGACTGGATTTATACAAGCACGATGATGTTGATTAGGTAAAAAGTAGTCATCTTCCAACATGCACATTTAAGTTGGGCATAGTTTTCAGGTGATGATTTGTTCTCTGAAAAGCATTATGCATTTACACCTATGATCTGCTGATTGCAATCAAAAAATGTAGTTACTTGGATTCTGATTTTAAGACCTGGAGTTTTTTTAACATGGTGACATTTACAAAGAAAATGTTGTGGTTCCTGTAATTGAGCTGACAAACTGACGGCAAGGTTGGTGCAGTGGTTAGAAAGTCGGAGGTGATTCTACTAAGGGATAAATTATTCGAGTAGGATGTCCAACGCCCCAATTGAATTAGGTGTATTATACTCTTTTATTTTTGTAAAGACAATCTTATTGGAAATTATATTAATAAAAAGGTATTTTCTTTATGTTATGTCTTGCATCTTTTATTTCTATACATTTGATAAAGTTCTTAAACCAAATTTAGCTACGAGGCATGGTCGTGTATATGATGGCGATCATGGAACATGCTTATAAGGCTTTGGTCTTAAATAAGTTTTGAGTCGAGCACTTTTTGAGATGGGATATCAAATAGCTCAGCAAGATTCACACATATGATGCATGCTCGTGAGACAAGAATGTCACATTTCCATTGGCATTAGCATAGAGACGTAAGTGCATGTTTGTAGGTATTTGTTAGGGAACAAGAACACCGAACTCGGCCTGCAAGAAATTCTTAGTTGGAGGCTTTGTCTGTCGAAACGAGAATTTTTGTGTTGCAATGGTACACTACTAGTCCTCAGACTTGAGGCACGATGGTAGCCTTGTGTGCATCCTACAACACTTTGATGCAGCACTTTGATATATCTTCTGATTGTTTGATAATCACAAAGGAGGTATGTTGGTTGTTGCACTAGTGCGCATGGAGGTTTGTCAGTGACCAATATAGAATTTGACACTTGTCTTTTTAAATAATGGAATCTCCTGTATTTTCATAGTTCGTGATTCAAAGACCTTGACCAACGCAAGATGAATCGTGATTCATCAAGAATCAATGAAACTTGAAATGGGATCATAGTTATTGAATCATTTAGGGTTTCAACTTATAATCCATACTCTAGATTCAATCAGAAGATTAGTTGTCGAAAGGATTGTACGTGTATGGTACTCGTAACTGAAATAGGTTTACTCACTAGTTCACCTAAGACTAGTTTGCCATAATTACTTGCAAGGTGTTTTCATGGATAGTGAGCTTCTTGAAATTAAAGAGTTGATTTCAAACGAATTAATTAATTGAAATAATTGTTATTTATAAGTTGCAAATGTTGTAAGCCCACTACTAGCTTAATAGTGAACCTAAGAGGGTCACACATCTTTATAGAAAGTAACATTTTAAATTTTAGATTTTATCCAATGATTGAAAATTAATTAATTAATATTAATTAATTGATTAATTAAGAGTTCTATTTAATTTAATGGTTAAACTAAATTATTCAATTAAGTAATTGGATTATTTAATTGAACCTAATTTGATTAGAAAGCCCAATTGGAGTAAATTAAATTAATCAATTAGGTTGATTAAATTGGGATTGAATCAATTGGATTGATTTGGGAATTTTTGAGTCCAAGCCCAAAATTAATGTGGATCACTTAATAAGCGTACTAAAATATAAAGAGAATAAATTAAATAAATATGATTTATTTAATTAACATATTTATAGATAAATAAATATAGTGATCGATTTTATGGGATAAAATCAGCCACTAAGATTTAATTTATTTATAAATATAATTATAGTATATATATGATATATATCTATCTTGATTTTATTTAAAGAGTTCAAATTAATATCAATAATGTGTGTAGCAATTTTGATGATTAATGTAGTTTCAAATTAGTCCACATACAATAGGAGAGAGAAAAGAGAAGGGTTTTTGAAATACTTGGAATCCTTCCAAAATAAGGTTTTGAAATAGTTTAAAATTGAAAAACTTTCCAAAAGTTGGAAAGGGATTAAAATTTTCAGCCCTATATATATGAGGGATGAAAATTAAATAATTAATCCAAAAAAATTGTGCAAAAATTATTTTGTTTAAAGTCTCCTAATTTACTCTCCAAGAAAATAAAAGAAAGAAAAAGAAAATCAGTTTCTTGATATTCTCTTCATATTATTGTTTCAAGAACTTAAAGAATCAATATTTATTATTTTTAAAAATTTACTCCAGTTATAGATTAGTAAATAATTAAAATGATGCTAGTGAATTATTTTGATTGGTGTTGCTCTTCTATATTGTGGACCTGATTGAGAAGAAACACTTGGATCCCTACGAGTTATGAAAATCTAAGATAAATAATTGATTACTTCATTCCCTACAACAACTAGAGTGCTCGAAAGGTATAATCCAAATTTAATATTTATTTATATATTCACTTGAATAAGCATAATCATTAAAATCGATTTTGAATCGAGGGATTAAATTTATATTTGGTAAAATTTTAATTTTCCACTGTGTATACCACTGCAATTATAACGAACCCAACATAAATGTTTGACATGATTGATACATATAGTTGTTGTAGTGTGATTGAGGCGGTATCATTTCAATGAAAGTGGCAGACTTCAGTGTGGGGGAAAATAGGGTGGCGAAGGGTAATTTGAAGAAGGCAACAGTTAGAGTAAAAGGTTTCTGGATGGCATGTTTTGGAAGGGGAAGGAATAGGTAGCGACTGGCTTATGCGGTACAAAAAATAAGTGGGATAGAAAGGTGGAGGGTGGTGAAAGTGGATTGATCTAGAGATGTTTTCTTTCCGTTTCTCTATTTTTTTGCCCTCTTTTTGTATTTCATCTTGGCACCTTTTAGAGTTGAAAGGAAAGGAAGCAAATAGAAGTAACAAAAGTTGAAGACTATAAAAGGAAACAAATGGGGTTCCAGGAATGTAGAATGTATCAAGCACAAGATAATCATTAATTCTTATTATGTTTTCAAGTTTTTGTTTGAATACAATGAATTTAACCTGTTGATATCTATTGTAATTAGCTTCACATTATCATTGTCTTGAGCCTTTTGGACTTCCCTATACTCTTTATTTTATCTTGTACCTTTCTCTTCACCACAAGTTGCATCTGACATCACAACTATACTAAGATAATATTCAATATTTCAACTCCTTTGATTAATTAGATATAATGTTTTGAAATTCTTTTAATCCAATTAATTTTTATGACTAGTCTACTTTCCTAACATTGTTTCATACCATCAATACTCTTTTCACATCATATGCTCCCATTAATGAGCTAGATATAATAAAGATAGACTCCTTGTCAAAGGCCACATATTATTTCCCCCCCCCCCCCATGTCTTTTTAGCTACGTCATACTCTCCAAATTTAAAACTCTCTTTTTCAGCCAGTATCCAACGTAATATATTTACTTACAACTAAACTCATATTAAACTATTTCTTTCTTTTCTTTTTCTTCATGATTCCCATGTAAAATCTAGTAAGTCACCCTGCATCAAATGTATGGCAAACCTCTAAAAGGTATGCTTCCTAAATTTTGTTTTGACCAAGCTAATCAAGATTTGTCATGGATTCAATAATAAGCATCACATTCAAGTCATTGGACCTAATCTTCCAATTTAAGTTTGGACCATATTTTATTTCTAAGAGTTTGATTGATAATAACTTTTCCAGGTTTTACAAATGTGTGGGTAGGTATAATGACACAAATACATCATAAATAGGAATCTCTTTCTTTTCAAAGACAGAAAAGAAAACAATTGCATCATTTTGAATACCTGTGCAAAGATTCTATAATTGATGAAGCCTTTTCTCTATCTCTTCTAATTTTGCATGTCTCACTTCAATACATACCTGTGCCTCGGCATTTTTCCTTTGCAAGTCATCAAAGGTTTACTTTTCATTTTGTAAAGAATCCTGAATAAAAAATAAATAAAATAATTTAGATGAGATTGCTGCTTCACGGGCAAAACGTAGGGTGACAAAACCCATGTTGCAGATTCGATTTTCACATTTACTAGTGTTGGATTATTTTTAAAACCTTGTTATGTTGAAAGTAAGGCTTAGTTATGGAGGATAATGGTTGTAAATTTTCATAAACTAAAAATGTTTTGAGCTGAAAAACAAAGAGAAAAATGAAGACCAAAATATGATATTTTTGTAATAACTCACAACTCTTTTTCATTCATACAACATAATTACATGTTGCATATTTTGACAAATGAAGACAAAAATCTTTGGAAATCTAAAAGCATTATTAAGCTAAAAATGATAGACACAACTAGTCCAACCTATAGCACAACCTACAATTACATAGGATGAAATATTTTCAACAAAAGCATTATACATTGAGTCTAAATTTGCTGCACATTAATTACAACATTTAAGCATGATGTGACTCCAAAATTACTTCTTTTTCAGCACATTAATTGCAACATTTCTCCCCCTTAATGTGCTGATCCATTACTCCAAGAAGTTCTCTAATTTTCAGAAATTTATCTTTAGGAAGAACCTTGGTAAGAATGTCTGCAACTTGATCTTTAGATTTGCAAAATGTGAGCTGCACTTCATCTTCTTCAATAGCTTCTCGAATAAAATGATACTTAATAGATATGTGTCTTATTCGGCTGTGCAAAATTGGATTCTTTCCAATTACAATTGCTGATTTGTTGTCACAAAATAATTTCGTTGCAATACCTTGTTTCCTCCCAACATCTTCAATGATTCTTCTCAACCAAATAATTTGAGATGTTGCCATTGCAGCTAAAACATATTCAACTTCTGCAGATGATTGAGCAACAGATTGTTGCTTCTTTGAGGCCTAAGAAAATACACTACCAAAGAAAAAAATATAACCAGATATACTATTTATATATCCAAGCAACTTGTCAAATCACTATCACAATAACCTTCTAACTTCACTTTAGAACCTCTCCAATATTTGATACCAAAGTTAGTTATACATCTGATATACCTTAGCACTCTTTTTCTAGCTAAAATGAGATTGACTAGGATTGCTCATGAATCTTGACAACAAATTTGTGGCAAACATAATATCCGGCCTTATGGCAGTGAGATACAATAAATTGCCAATCAAACTTCTATACAAAGTAGCATCAACTTTTTTCTCACCATCTTCTTTCTTTATTTTTTCATTCACAACCAATGGTATAGAAGTTGAATTACAATCACTCGTACCAAACTTTTTCAAAACATTTTCAGCATATGTCATTTGAGAAATAAACACACAATCACTTTCTTGATAAATTTCTATGCCCAAGAAATGATGGAGCATCCCCATATCATTTATTTCATATCTTTTCATCATCTCATTCTTAAAATCATATATCATGTTCTCATTGTCACCACAAAATAATAAATCATCAACATATAAAGCAACAATGAGAGTGGATTTATCTTGAGTTTTCACATACAAGTTTGGTTCACTTTTGCTCTTCTTGAAACCTTGATGATTGAAGTATGAATCAATTTGGCTATACCAAACTCTTGGAGCTTGTTTCAACCTATATAAAGCTTTCTTCAAT
This sequence comes from Paulownia fortunei, assembly GCA_019321725.1. NCBI lineage: Eukaryota > Viridiplantae > Streptophyta > Magnoliopsida > Lamiales > Paulowniaceae > Paulownia > Paulownia fortunei. The sequence goes on from CM033124.1 coordinate 6,879,863, forward strand.
CGGTAGAATTTATCTTCTTCTCCTTTGATCACAAAACCTTGTGGTTGTTCCACAAAAAATTCTTCTTTCAATTCTCCATTCAAGAAGGCAGATTTTACATCAAGTTGATAAAATGACCATCCTTGTTAGGTTGCAAATGCAATGAGCATTCGGATTGTGTCTAAACGAACAACTGGAGTGAAAGTCTCTTGAAAATCAATTCCGGGTTGTTGTGTGTATCCCTTTACTACAAGTCTTACCTTGTTTCTTTTGAAAGAACCATCCTCATTCAATTTCACCTTATAAATCCACTTCACACCCACAACTTCTTTGTTGGTTGGTTTTTCAACTAGATCCCATGTCTTGTTCTTCTCAATGCTATTTATTTCTTCTTGTATTGCTTTTCTCCAGACTTCTTCCTTGATTGTTTCATAAAAAATTTCAGGTTCAATTGTACAAAAATTTCTCCTTGCATAAACATCACTTAGGCTTCTCATTTTCAGCAGAGTAGAACTTGCACTTGAACTTGAACTTGAAGATAAGCCATTAGAAGATGAAAAGTCAACCCCTATAGTATTTGGAACAAATTCTTCATTTTCTTCAAGCTCACTTGCTAAAATTTGATTTTTCTCATCAAAGAAGGCTACTTCTTTCTCAATTTTACTTGTCTCCCAATTCCAAAATGTATTTTCATCAAATATGACATCCCGGCTACTCATTATACTTTTATTTTTCAAGTTATAGAGGCGATAACCCTTCGACTTGCTGCTATAGCCAATGAAAATGCATTTCTCACTTGTTTCATCCAATTTTTGCCTCTTCACTTTTAGAATTTGAGCATAGCAAACTGATTCAAAAATTCTTAAGTGTTTCACCGAAGGTTTTCTACTACTCCATGCTTCAAGAGGTGTTTTATCCATCACAGCTTTGGTTGGACATCTATTTAATAAATAAACAGTCGTATAAACTGCCGCTGCCCAAAAACTTCTAGGCAATCTTTTGGCATGCAACATTGATTTTGCCATCTCCATCGCTATTTGATTTTTTCTCTCCGATACTCCATTTTGTTGTGGAGTATATCTAATTATGAGTTGTCTTTCAATGCCTTATCCTTCACAAAACTTGTTGAACTCATTAGAAGTGTATTCTTTCCCATTATCACTTCTAAGAACTTTAATGGAATAACCACTTTGATTTTCAACAAGACTTTTGAACTTTCGAAAAATGCCAAAAACTTCAGATTTTTTAGTCATGAAATATATCAATGTCATACGAGTAAAATCATTAATAAAGAGGATGAAGCACCTGTTTTGTCCATGAGAAAGTGTAGACCAAAGTGTCCACACACATCTGAATGCACAAGCTCTAGAGGTTGTTTTGCTCTCCAAGCAACTCTTTTAGGAAAAGATTGTCGATGATATTTTCCAAGGGCACATTCTTCACAAACATGTTACATTTCTTCAATTTTGGGGAGCCCATGCACCATATTTTTGTGTTGAAGTAGCTTAAGACTTTGGAAATTCAAGTGACCAAGTCTCCAATGCCATAACCATGAATCATCCATCGCTTGAGCCTTCATTGCCATATTTTCAGCATAATTGAAAGTGAGTGGGAAACTTTGATTTTTTTCATTTGAATTCTTGCCAAAATCTGTTTTGGTTCATTTTTGTTAAGAATGATGCAATTATTTCCTTCAAAATGGACTGCATAACCATGTTCTGCAAATTGCCCAATATTCAACAAATTTTGCTCCAACTCTGACACAAAAAGCACATCAATGTATTTAGTTCCTCTCTTTGTTTCAACACAAATTGTTCATTTTTCTTATGCCAAGACAAGAGCACCATTCCCCATTTTCACTTGAGAATTTACACAGGTATCTATGCTCAAAAAAATTAATTTATCACCCGTCATGTGGTTACTACAACCACTATCAATATGCCATATATCATTCTTTCTTTCGGTGGCAGCTTGACAAGCATAAAACATATTTTCTTCACATTCTTTCTCTTCCAGAAAGTTAGCTTATTGCTGATTTTGTGGTGGATTGTTTACATAACAATCTTTTTGGACATGAGCAAACTTATTACAATTTTGACATTTAAATTTGCCTTTGAACTAACAATCCTTATACTCGTGACTAGTTTTTCGACAATGTGTGCATTTCTTCTCATTATCATTTTTATTTTAGTTTCTATCATATAAACCTCTTCAACTTCTTCTAAAGTTTCTTGCTCTTCCTTTTCCTCTATCAAGTCTTTCACCTCTAAATGGTTGCCCTCTATTTTTGTTCACCACTTGATGATTCTCCATGACTCTTAATATTCACATTTATTTTTAATTGAAATACATTTTTAATTGATTTTTTAGATTGTCTAACGAACCTTTCTTCATAAGATTTTAATGCTTCCATTAATTCATGAACATTCATTGAGAAATATCCTTAGTTTGTTCTATAACAGCCACAATAGGATTAAATCTCTCCGTAGACAAATCAAAATTTTTTCAACCATTCTTTGGTTTGAGAGTTTTTCATCATAAGTCTTCATTTGATTAGTTAACTCTACAAACTTTGAATGAAACTCATTCAAATTTTCGTTTTCTTTTATTTTCAGATTTTCTAACTCCCTTCTAAGAGTTTGAAGTTTAATAGCTCTTACCTTCTCATGTCCACCAAATTCCTTTTGAAGAATGTCCCATGCTTTTTTGGATTTTTTAGCTCCCATTATTCTTGAAAAGATTGAATCTGTAACAGTTTGTTGGATTTTGGACAAAGCTGCAGTATCTCTTTGTTTTGTTTTCTTCAACTCCTTTATTTGAGCTACTCCTTCTTCCTCATCTTCATAGCCATCTTGTACAAGCTCCCACAAGTTTAAAGAAGCCAGCAATATCTTCATTTTCTTACACCAAAATTCATAGTTTTCTCCCACAAAAATTGGAAGAGTAACCTGCTACAAATTGCTTGAGTTTGCAATGAAATTTTTCTATTGCAACTTGCTTTGACAACAACTCCGTTTTCTCTTTACACCAACTTTTTCTTGTGTTTTTTTTCCTTCAAAAAACCTGGCCTTTAGAACCAGGCTCTGATACCACTTTGTTGGATTGTTTTTAGAAGCTTGTTATGTTGAAAGTAAGGCTCAGTTATGGAGGATAATAACTGCAAATTTTCATAAACTAAAAATATATTGAGTTGAAAAACAAAGAGAAAAATGAAGACCAAAATATGATATTTTTGTAATAACTCACAACTCTTTTTCATTCATACAACATAATTAATACATGAATATGCTGCATATTTTGACAAATAAAAACAAAAATTTTTGGAAATCTAGAAGCATTATTAAGTTAGAAATGATAGATACAACTAACCCAACCTATAGTACAATCTACAATTATATAGGATAAAATATTTTTAACAAAAGCATAATATATTGAGTCTAAATTTACTACACATTAATTACAATATCTAAACATGATATGATTTCAAATTTACTTTTTTTTTCAACACATTAATTGCAACAACCAGTTCATATTGGCATAGTTTTCATATATAGAAGTAGCCACACATTAAACCCAAGGATTCAAATTAATATTACTGATGAAAGCTAGTCTATGTGGACATTCAAAACCAGTAAATGTACTGAACCAGTCTTGCTCTTGGAGTAAATAGATATTTATTGGGATTAGTTAGCTGAAAAGAACAGAATATTTTTTTCTGACCAAACAAAACATTTGTTCCCAACCGGTTGTAAGTTGAATTCTCAAACTTGGACACATGCTTCTGAGTAAAATCTATTACTCTGTGAATGTAATTCAGTAATATAATTTCATTGTCTGGATATTCATTTCTTGCTCCAAATTATTCATACATATTTCCAAAATACTGCATAGCCACCTCATATGACTATTTTTTTAGCCTCATACTTCCACAATTAATGGTTTTTCTACTCTTGGTTATAGCAAAATGAAAATGCAATGATGTTTGACTCATGAAATGATTAGATGATCTAAATGTGAAATATAACGCCTAAAATCATGCAAAAGTACATGAAAGTATTTGCCAGACCATAAACCGGGTGACAAGTGAAAATCCATTAAACTTAAGCAAGTTTAGAATAAAAGGTTTGCACAATGCCGATAAAGCTACATGGAACCCAATATAAGAGAAAGACCTCCTTTGATTGAAGCGAGGAAGATTTTAAATATTTTTCCTTGGCAACTGAATCATTAAAAATAGTCCACCAGAACAAAATGGCAGGAGGATATCTCCTAACTGTCCAAAATATGTTCATTCAGAATAGTCTACCAGGAAAGTAAAATACAGGAGGTTATGTCCAAATGGTCCAAGATTGCTTGTCATGAGCGCATTTATGTTGGGAATCTGGGTTTAAAATTAGTCCAATCCATCTCTACTTTGGAAAAGGGATGACTGCACTTCAAATACCTGTAAATTGCTACTCACATATCTACTACAGATGCTCATGAGAAAGGCCTTTGACGTTAACATTCGACTCTTTCACCAGAAAAGGTGCAGTAATTAAAACAACAACAATCCAACAACAAACAAGTATAATGATAAGAAATGATAAAACACAATAGAGCTTTAGCCAAGCGTGAGAATGTCGTAGCACATGAGCTTCAAATTTCTATTCAGGAAACAGAAGGTACTTACTTTCCTTCCAAAACCTCCGGTGCAAAGAAAGGACGGAAAGTAGGATATCCTGCGCAACTGATTCTGATTATCTCTAAAACACCCTGAATCAATAGGTTGTGACCAACAAAATAGAAGTCCATAAAAGTGGATCAATCTCTAATAACCAATGACATAAAGAAAAATCCAAAACAGAAATTGATCCCTTAAATAAGTAAAGAAGATATGTGATGCTACAAAGATCAGAAGAACTTACATCACAACGTAGCTGTTGCATGATATTTGCATTTTCGAATATGGCAGGTTTAAGAAGATTGTTCGGCTTTACACATCTAATGTAATAAGGTTCAGTACGTAGCATTTAAAGCTCCATCAATTGTTGAAGTTGAAACTGCATCATAAGATTGTGAATACTAACATCTGGTTATAGTATATGTAAGTTTTCCAGAGCATAAAAATGAAAATGCACTACATCATACAATTCTTTTGTTCTCTCTCTTGTTGGGGAAAGTTACTACATCATAAATATATATCTTGAATATGTGGATTCACAAACGTAAATCTCCACTTGTAATGAAAATTAAGGCTCAATTACCTTAAAATGTGAATCAAATGGAAGAAAACTTAGAAGATTTTGTGGTCTCTTCAGTTATTGGTGGGAAAAGGCCTGCTACAAAAGAACATTTGGAGGCACCTAACAAATCTTGGTATTCATGTACAACATAGTCTTTATTTTTGTCCAAGAACTGGTCAGATTGGTATTAAACCTGAAATTAGTAGAAACTGAGATTAGAAAACTTTTCTGTCGACAGAAACACACTGGGTGCAATAGTAATTTTAACATTTCCTACCTCCCCAGCATAATGTAGAATAGTAAAATCTGTACGCGATAATTTTGGCTTGATGAAGCGCTTATTATTCTTGAATGTCTGATAGAGCTTATTAGAGAACGTCTCACGTGTTGATTTTGTTGATTTTGGGGACATATTGCAAATAGAAAGCCATTAGACAAGAACAAGAAATCATTCCATGATCTCAAGTCAGACGACTGTTTTCATAAATTAACAAAAACAAAAGTCAGGGAGGAAGATATGAAATAAAAGGTTCATTCAAACGAAGTGCTAACGAGCAAAAGGATGCAACAAAATATCCTTTGAGAATGATAAGGGGGAAAAAAGAGAATAGATAATCCAATCAAAGTTGAGGGGCATTACCACGCTTCATCCAGGAGATTAATAATCCCACCTGGTTTCTGCAAAAATATAAATTCTTATTGATGTTAAACCAAAATACATAAAAAAAGTTACTGCTTAATTATGATATCTTGGAAAATCAAAATTCCTTATCCAGCTTAATCCTCAAGAAAAGAGATTAAAGATAAATTATGAAAGATGAAACCATAAAGAAGACGATACATTACAAACGTTGGAGCTTTCACAATATAATTCATATTCATAAAAGAAACTTTAAGAACAAAACCTTTTTTTTTCTGAGTATACGCAGCGGAAAATTAAAATTTTTATCAAACATAAATTTAACCCCTTTGATTCGAAAGCGATTTTAACGATCGCGCTTATTCAAGTGAATATATAAATAAATATAAAATCGGATTATACCTTTCGTACACTCCGTTTGTTGTAGGGAATGAAGCAATCAATTACTTATCCTGGACTATCAGAACTCGCAGAGATCCAAGTGTCTCCCCTCTATCAGGTCCACGATACGGAAAGCAACACCAATCAAAAGGATTCGGTAGTATCCTTTAATTGTTTACTAATCTAGAAACGGAGTATATTTTCAAAAACAATAAAGATTGATTCTTTAAATTATTGAAACAATAATATAAAGAAAATAACAAGAAATTGATTTTCTTTTTCTTTCTTTTCTTTTCTTGAAGAGTAAAAATAGAAGATTTTAAACAAAATATTTTTGCTCAAAATTTTTGAATTGAATTATGTAATTTCATCCCTCATATATATAGGGCTGAAAATTTTAATCATTTTCCAACTCTTGGAAAGTTTTTCTATTTTGAACTACTTCAAAACCTTATCTTGGAAGGATTTCAAATCTTTCAAAAACTCTTCCTTTTTCACTCTTCTATTGTATGTGGACTAATTTGAGACTACATTAATCATCAAAATTGTCTACATACATTGTTGATATTAATTTGAACTCTTCAAATAATATCAAGATAGATATATATCATATATATATATATACTATAATTATATTTATACATAAATTAAATCTTAGTGGCCTATTTTATCCTATAAAATTGGTCACTATATTTATTTATCTATACATATGTTAATTAAATAAATTATATTTATTTAATTTATTCTCTTCATACTTTAGGGGGCTTCTTAATTAATCCACATTTTTTTTGGGTTTGGACTCAAAAATCCCCAAATCAATTCAATTGATTCAATCCTAATTTAATCAATCCAATTGATTAATTTAATTTACTCCAATTGGGCTTCCTAATCAAATTAGGTCCAATTAAATAATCCAATTACTTAATTGAATAATTTAATTTAACTATTAAATTAAATAGAACCCTTAATTAATTAATTGATCAGTATTAATTAATTAATTTCCAACCATTGGATAAAATCTAAAATTAAAAATGTTACTATCCATAAAGATGTGTGACCCTTTTAGCTTCACTACTAAGCTAGTAGTGGGTTTGCAATATTTGCAACTTATGAATAACAATTATTCCAATTAATTAATCCGCTTAGAATCAACTCCTTAATTCTAAGAACCTCACTTTCCATAAAAACACCTAGTAAGTAATCATGGCAAACTAGTCTTAGGTGAAATAGCGAGTAAACCTATTTCAGTTGTGAGTACCATACACGTACGGTCCTTTCGACAGCTAATCTCCTGATTGAATCTAAGGCATGGATTATAAGTCAAAACCTTAAATGATTCAATTGCTGTGATCCCATTTCAAGTTCTAATTATTCTTGATGAATTACAATTCATTCTGCCTTGACCAAGGTCTTTGAATCACGAACTATGAAAACATAAGAGATTCCCTTATTTAAAAAAAAACAAGTGTCGAATTCTATATTGGCCACTGACAACCTCCATGCACACCAGTGCAACACCCAACATACCCCCTTTGTGATTGTCAAGCAATCAGAAGATATATCAAAGTGCTGCAGGATGCACACAAGGCTACCATCGTGCCTCAAGTTTGAGGACTAGTCGTGTACTATCGCAACACAGAAATTCTTATTTCGACGGGCAAAGCCTCCAACTAAGAATTTCTTGCGGGTCATATTCGGTGTACTTGTTCCCTAACAAGCACCCACATATATGCACTTACGTCTCTACGCTAATGCCAATGGAATGTGACATCCTCGTCTCACGAGCATGCATTATATGTACGAGTCTTACTGAGCTATTTGATGTCCTATCTCAAAAAACTCTCGACTCAAAACTTATTTAAGACCGAAACCTTAGAGGTATGTTCCATGATCGCCATCATATGCGCGACCATACCCTGTAGCTAAATTTGGTCTAAGGACTTTATCTAATGTGCAGAAATAAAAAATGCAAGACATAAGATAAAGTAAATGCCTTTTTATTAATATGATTCCTAATAAGATTGTCTTTACAAAAGTAAAAGAGTATAATACACCCAATCTAATTGGGGCGTTGGGCATTCTACTCTAACATGAATCCCATCAAACAGTTTCAAGTAACTTAAATTCTACTATTATTCGAAATGTTTATACACAACTACACACTTTCTGTGGAAAAATTAGGTGAAAAGAATTATTTATGGTAATTAATTACAAGGTCAAGTGCTGGTTATATACGGCGTATTCAAAGAGAAAAAAATATGTAACTACCTAAAGTCAACTCCTAAATAAGAGGAAAGATCATTCTTGTGATTTTCTCCTAACTATTATCCCAAAACTTAAGGGATTTACATAGTTGCACCCCATCTAACAAAATCAACACTCTAATTTAGGAACCTACACACTTTTCCACAATCCCCCATGAGTAGGTGTCTTCCATTCCCAACTTGGAAATAATGGTTTGACCTACGAGCATCAAGTCCTTTTGTTAGCATATATAACAATTGCTCTCCTAATAGGACATACAGTGTGCATATCATACCATTATCCAATTTTCTTTGATGAAGTATCTATCAATCTTAATGTGCTTCATTCGATCATGTGGTACTAGATTATGAGCAATATTTATTGCTAACTTTTATCACACGATAGTCTCATTTGCTTATTACACTTGATCTATAGGTCTTCAAGATTGATCTTCAACCATAAAAGCTCATAAACCCCATGTGCCACATGGCCAGCTGAAAAATGTTAGCTAGTAGGCTAGCAGTTCAAACCCCATTCCCTCCAGCACAGAAATGAAAGGGGCTGGCGCCATTCTCTTGCTAAGGGATATGGAAAGCATGCATCTTCACCTGAGCCCTAAAGACGGTTCTACTGATTAGATACGTCCTACTCCTACTCGATACCACTAAGGGGAAAATGGGCTTTGGTGAGTGGATCCCCTTGTTACTGTAAAGCACTAAATCAAGCAGGAGAGAAATGTGCAACTGGATCCTCGTTCTCGCTAATGTATATTTTTGGGTTATAGTCTCCAAGTCCATTTCCTTGATTGATTGACATATAGATCATTTTATGACTCCTTCTCAATACCCATCAAAAATAGAAGTAGGGATAGAAGTTTAGTATGTCCTTAGGCCGATAATAAATAAAATCCAATCCTTGTAAGAGTTATAAGAGAGCCCTCTATGCGATAGTTCGGATATTGATTGGTCTTGGTTTGATATGGTTTTGCAGGATTGCTCTAATAGACTTTCTTCCATTTTTCTTTTAATTTAGCTTATATAGTCGATCTTGCGATGACATTCTATGTCTTTATATCAAAGTTCCTTACCAAAAATGTACAATAGCCCAATGTAGACCTTCTATGCACAAGTGATCCTACATAGTTTACATAAGTATATGCCTCATGAACTAAGTCGGTGTTCCTATTATTAGACTAGATTTCAAACAGTCGAGTATTCCATAAATGGCTTGTATGTGTACTTCCCTCGGCTCGTGCATAAATTAACTTACACACTTACTAAATAGGCTATAACAATCATGTGTGGCCTAGACAAATAAGCTTTTGAACTAACCTTCAATACATCTCCCTATAAACGACAACGATAGGGTCTTCAATGGCATTTCCAAGTTTATGATTTTGATTTGTAGGAGTTGTAGGAGTTGATGTTGGTTTGCAAGCCAGTTTTCCTATCTCTCTTAGAAGATTTGTATCATCTTATGCTGAGAGATGAAGATTCCTTGTTTTAAATGAGCAACCTAAATCTATGGAGTACTTTAATCTCCCTAGTTCTTTGTTTCAAACTCCTTAATCAAACATTACTTCGTTGTTTGTCCCTCATTTTCTTCAGTATCTATTACAATTATGTCATCAACACATACCAGCAAAGCCATGACTCCCCCTGATATCGATTTTTTTATTTCGATTGCTAAATCAAGAGAGTATGATCCCCTTAACTCTTACACCACATAGCAAGCTTCAATTTAGCAAATTGTCCAAACCACGTCATAGGAGATTGTTTAAGACCATAAAGAGTTTTCTTTAGTTACATACCTTATTGCCTACTATTGGAGATCCAAATTTCATTAATTTGCTAAGATTTAAGTGTATAGCAGTTAGTATAGGATGATCAAATTTGTATTTTTATTTATAGAAAACTTTATGTAAACCATTAGGTAGATTAGTTTCCTAATTTTTAGAGATTTGGAGAATATCAAACTTTTCTAGAATAGCTCTCCTCTATTGTATAAATCTTTGTGTATGATTATTCAAAAGATAATGAACTCCATTTTTTCACATGGTACCAGAGCTTTAGGGTCTCTTGGAAATTTAGTTTCATCAGCCTTCATTGCCCTTTTTTTGTTCGTTGGCCTTCATTGCCGCAAGCCTTAATTACATTTCTTTTGTTTGACCTTTTTTGTGATCATCTTTCCCTAACCCAAAAGATATGTCAGAAATTTCAGAAACCACTGCCACTATCACTGCTTAATTTGAAGAAATGACATCCTATCAGATCACTGGGGACCTTCCAAGCAACATACATATTGATGGAAAAAATTATTTGAAGTGGTTTCAAGTGGTTCAGACATTTTTGAAATAAAAGGGGAAATTCAGTCATCTCCTTGGTACTGGACCCAAAAAGGGAGATCCCAGATTCGATGCTTGGGATGAAGCGGACTCCATGGTCATATCCTGGCTCAGGAATTCTATGTTGTTGCAGTTAATGTGCTGAAAAAGCAGCAAATTAGAGTCACATCATGCTTAAAAAATATAATCATTTTCAGATTAACCAATGAAATTTCGATTCATATTTTGGTATCCTTTTAATAAATCACATAATCTATTCTAATTTAAATTATATAGACTTTTCAATCCTTTATAAATAATTTCATATCAATTACATGATATGGAGTATGCAAAAATTACTTCAGGGATAAATTTTTTATTTTCTAATGGCTCTTCTTCAAGTATAAGTTCAAGTTCTACTACATTAAAAATGAGAACCCTAAGTGATGTTTATGCAAGGTGTAATTTTTGCACAATTGAATCTGAAAATTTTGATGAAGAAATCAAGAAAGAAGTTTGGAGAAAATCAATGTAAGAAGAAATAAATGTCATTGAGAAGAACAAGACATGGGAGCTACTTGAAAGAATAACCAACAAAGAAGTTATGGGTGTGAAGTGGATTTATAAGGTGAAATTAAATGAGGATGGTTCTTTCCAAAGAAGCAAGCAAGACTTGTAGCAAAAGGATACACACAACAACCCAAAATTGATTTTCAAGAGACTTTCGCTCCCGTGGTTTGTTTAGACACAATTTGAATGTTCATTGCATTTGCAGCACAATAAGGATGGCCATTGCATCAACTTGATGTAAAATTAGCCTTCTTGAATGGAGAATTGAAAGAAGAAAATTTTGTGAAACAACTTTGTGATCAAAGGAGAAGAAGATAAAGTCTATGATTTAAGAAAGCTTTATATGAGCTGAAACAAGCTCTAAGAGATTGGTATAGCCAAATTGATTCAAACTTCAATCATCAAGGTTTAAAGAAAAGCAAAAGTGAACCAATCTTGTATGTGAAAACCCAAGGTAAGTCCACTCTCATTGTTGCTTTATATGTTGATGATTTATTATTTTGTGGTGGGCATAGAGATTTATCAAGAAAGTGATGGAGTATTTATTTGTCAAAATATATATGCTGAAAATGTTTTGAAAAAGTTTGGTATGAGTGATTGTAATTCAACTTCTATACCATTGGTTGTGAATGAAAAACTAAAGAAGGAAGATTGTGAGAAAAAGTTTGATGCTATTTTGTATAGATTTTTGATTGGCAATTTGTTATATCTCACTGCCACAAGGCTGGAGATCATGTTTGCCACAAGTTTGTTGTCAAGACTCATGAACAATCCTAGTCAACCTCATTTTAAGTTGGAAAAAGAATAATAAAGTATATCAGAGGTACAACTAATTCTGGTATCAAATATTTGAGAGGTTCTAAAGTAAAGTTAGAAGGAGGGTATTGTGATAGTGATTGGGCAGGCTGCTTGGATAATATGAAGAGTAATTCTGGTTATGCCTTTTTCCTTGGTTTAACTGTGTTTTCTTGGGTCTCAAAGAAGCAACAATCTATTGTTCAATCTTTTGCAGAAGCAAAATATGTTTTAGCTACAATGGCAACATCTCAAGTCATTTAATTAAGAAGAATTCTTGAAGACATTAGCATTAAACAAGATGTTGCAATGGAGTTATTTTATAACAACAAATCAGCAAGTGTAATGGAAAAGAATCCAATTTTTCATAGCCGAAAAAGACACATATCTATTAAGTATTATTTCATTAAAGAAGCAATTGAAGATAGTGAAGTGTAGGTCACATTTTGCAAGTTTGAAGATCAAGTTGTAGACATTCTTACCAAGGCTCTTCCTAAGGAAAAATTTCTGAAAATGAGAGAACTTCTTGGAGTAATAGATTAACACATTAAGGGGGAGAAATGTTGCAATTAATGTGTTGAAAAAATAGCAAATTGGAGTCACATCATGCTTAAATATTGCAATTAATGTGCAGCAAATTTGGAATCAAGATATCATACTTTTGTTGAAAATATTTCAATCTATGTAATTGCAGGTTGGGGTAGTAGATATCTATCACTTCTAATTTAATAATGCTTTTTGATTTTCAAAGACTTTTGTCTTTATTTTGTCAAAATATGCAGTATGTTCATGTCTTAATTATGGTTATATGAATGAGAAAGAGTGAAGTGAAGCAATACAAAAAAATCACATTTTGATCTCTATTTTCACTCTATATTTTCAGCTCAAAAACACATCTCAGTTTCAAAAAATGATCCAACACATATTACCAGAGATCAATGACACATGTATGTTCCTATAAATAGTGAAAGAGATATGGGATGTAGTTCAACAGACTTAATCCAAGGTTAAGGATACAGCTCGAGTCTTTGAGATTAAAATAAAAATCTCTTTCACTAAATAGGAATGGGGGACACTCAGTTACTAAGTATGCCAATCCTTTGAAAATATACTAGTGTATTGAGATGAAGTGCAGCTAGTATGCAGCCACAATGAAAAACTTCATTGAAAATGATCAAATCAATGATTTTCTTGTTGGTTTAATTGTTGAGTTTGACCAGGTAAGAATTCAAGGAAAAGAAGATTTACCTTCACTAAACGAGACCATCTCCATCCTCAATATTGAAGAAAGCCGAAGGACTGTTATGCTTAATCCTCCATCTTTGGATCAGTAATGTTAATTGGAAAAAATAATGATGAGAAATCAAAGTTTAAGGTTGAGAAAACTTTGGTCATGAATGCTGCAAACTCAAAAATTAGGAGAACAGTGCCTAGGCCCCTCTAACAAGAACGGCCTCTTGTGCACACCCACTACTAGAAACCTCATCATACCGAGGAAGAATGCTGGAAGCTCAATGGAAAACCACAATGCTCTGAGGGGAATAGAGAACGGAATAGAGGACTGAGAAGTAGAATACAACCACAAAGCTCGCGAAGCCATGTGCATATGACCCAATCCAATGATCACAACTTGCATCATATCTTGAATACCAATGGTAGAGACTGTAATGAGATTAGCAAAGAAGACATTGGGGGCTAAGATCATTTTTCAACTCGTTAGAAAAGCCTATAGGTATTTGTGTAACACCTAGCCCCAAAATTTTGTATAGAATCATATTTATTAAATGGGAGTTTACATAAAATAAAAATAAGAGATAAATGTAGGTTCTACTATGCAAATAAGTTAAATAAAAAGACTAATAAGATATTTGAGAGACTTGGATGCTAAACTCAGCATTTATATTGGAAAAAATAAAAAGAAAAAGAAATATGTTTAATTAAAGAAAAAAAAAAGAATTCCATGGCCAAAAAGAAAAATATGGTGTAATGTCCGAAAGTATATTAATATATGCATATATTATTAACCATAACTTGGAAAGAAATTTTTTTGGTGCATGTTCCATTTTAATACAAAATCTTTTTGGAATATTACTAAAAGTGTATTTGAGTTACCTAAGTTAAGACTCCTAAATGTCGTCTTCTTGCTAAATGAAGACAAAGCAAGCTTCTTAAGTTATAGAGAGAACCCTAACCCTTTCTTTGTTAAACAAAGAAATAGCAAGATTCTTACACTAAAGAGAAGCTATATTTTATGAAACAAGAAGAAACCAAATGCCAATACTAGAGACATGAGGGAGCAAAATTGGGAAAAGAAAAGTGCAGCAGAGTCGACAGAAGCATGAGAAGTTTCTCATCAATTTGATTGATTCTGGATTCAATTGGTACACGTAAGGTTCAAGATCTTTATACTTACATCATCTATAGAATGAGTTAGTGGGACTAATGAATTTATTGAATTGCTTAAGTATGTTGAAAGGGTATTAGGGTAGTGAATGATAATTGAGTGGAAATGATAGATAAAGTTCAACAATTCAGCACACATAAAGAACCAGAATGAAATTATGGATGGTTAGTCTAACGTTTATTAATTAGCCAAATTCTTGTCTAATTTATGAGTTGTAATAATATGTTAGACACAAAAAAGGGGGGGAGGGGGCGCAACCAAATATCAAAGGGCAAAAGCCAAAATTCTCTCATTCCCCAAAGTGTACGAGTAAATTTCATAAGTTTGTGGTCATAAGGGTATTATCAAAATTATATTTTGGTTAGATGACATTGTCAAACTGATTGAATGAGCAAGAGAATGTAATAAAGCTTTTGGGATTTTTGAGTTAATATATAGGTTGGTTGATTCAAGAAAAAAATATATATTACGGATTACCCTGTATGTTTTTCTCTTGGGTTTTATAATTTCTTCTTTAAGGAATGGAAATCTTGAATTTCATTTTTAGAGATGGGCAAATAATATTTTATGAGTTGTTCGATTCATTTTGACAAAACAAAGAGACTAGATTCTTACAAAATTGAGAATAAATTCTTTTGATAATTTATTTGGGTCTCTAGATTTGGCAATACAATTAGAATCATCTATTTATTTATAAGAAATAAATTACGTAAATATGATTAGGTGTAGATTCTTAATTTTTAATATTAATAGACTTGGTATTTATGAATTAAGTTAGAGACTAAGCATTTTTGTTGATAATGGGCGTATAGGAACTTAGACAATCAATTTACATGTGACTATCATAGTGGACTTGATCTATCAGTATTCATGAATTACTCATGAACTATTCAGGTTTTGTTGACTTTATTAGAGAAAATTTCTTTGTAAGACAAGTAATTAATATAAGTGACCCTTCACTCTTCTGGTCTACATAAACTTGTATATTTTCTTACAACTTGGATCAAGTAAACTTACATATGTATTGAATTATGAAAAATATAAAATAATTTGAGTGTTGTGAATTTTAAATTCGAAAGTTGAGCATGTATGGAAATATGATTTTGTGAATGTATACACACCCCAATAAAACTCGAGTCCTTGATTTTAAGTCCAATAGAGGTGTTTTCTCGGTACTTTCCAGATTTCAATGGGTCAATTAAGTTTGTTCCTAAAGTTTACAGATGTATGTCATTTGTTCATATTCGTTCTCATGGTTGGGGTAAACTAGATCTTAGAGTTATCAAGTATGTTTTCATAGGATATTAGTGTATAAGTGCTATGATCCTACTACTCATAAAACATATATTTTTACTGATGTCATGTTTCTTGAACATGAAATTTATTTTTTTCAACCTTATCTTCAGTGGGAGACATTATCTATGGAACATAAAGATTTATTTTTTAGCGAGCATCCATGTTAAATAAAACTTTCCCATCCTACTTCTATTTCTATTCCTTAACCTGTTCCTATTCCTCAAATTGAATCTGAAACCAACGTTAATTCTAAACCTGCTCCTCAAACTAAATCTAAAACTGAACATGTTCCTAAAGAGCCATGACAACCAATGAATCCTACAACCACAAAGCCACTACAGGTCTACTCAAAGAGGATAAGGCCCATGACCAATCCCATACAAATTCAAGAGTCTGAATCGTCCTGTTATTAGAGTTTCACCTACTTGATTTGGATCTGCGCGTAGCCACTAGAAAAGGCATTAGAAAGTGCACACAACATTTTGTATCCTACTTTGTATCCTTTGAAAATTATCACCCACACACAACAACTTTCTTGCTCAACTAGGCTCTGTAACCATCCCACAAACCTTATCCAAGGCACTTAGCAAAGATTAGTGGAAGTATGCGATGAAAGCAAAAATAGAGGCATGAAAAGAATAAAAAATGTGAACTAGTGAAATTACATACTAAAAAGAAACCTATGGGATGTAAATGGGTTTTCATAGTAAAGTAGAAGTCCGATAGATCCATTGAGAGATAAAAAGTGAGATTAGTGTCAAGGGGTATACATGTAATGCTTAATTATCTTCTACATAGCCAATAATAAACATATTACATGAATATTCATCTAATCAATATGCATTATCGAATTATGGCATACAAATAGCATGATTGCACGAACATGAATAATTATTATTATATGCTCTAGTTATGCTTTAATATGTACTAGTACATGAAATATGAGATCAAACTTTTTTTTCTTGATTTAACATATTCCTTAAGTGAAAAGTTTCTTGATTTATCAAATGATGTAATGTTTGATGCATTTATGGTTTCTGAAGCATGATACTATTAAGAATATAATGAGGTTTTTTGAAAAGAAAGTACAGTGCTTGATTGATGGTCGGGTAGACAAGGGATGCGGGAGGGACCGACGGACCCAACAAATGGTGGCAAATACTTGAGGTTGAAAAATTAGTATAGGAAAGCCACAATAAATGAGATAGAATACGACTAATACTTGAGGTTGAAAGACTAAGTATGGAAACCCCGTATTATTTCTCTTATTGGCCAATCAATAAGAACAGGTTCCAAAAACCATAGTCTATCTCTATTAGTTAGGTACCACATTTCAAGGGCTTTAAAAAATAATTTATGAATGAAAGTTATTAAATAGAATAATGTATTTAATAATTTATAAGATATGCATATATACTAGTTGCTATTGCATCAGTTTCACCTTACTGAGTCATTAGCACATTAGATTCATGTAATACAGGTAGAAATGTACAGTTTTAGAGGTTGACTGAATCTCCAGAGCGACCGGACAGAGATTTATTCATATGTCATGCTTCAAGCTGTTTTGTTTTTAAATAAGCCATTCTGTTATTGTTTTATAAACAGATGTACTCAGTTTTGAATTATGTATATGGTGTGTTTAAAACAAAATGAAACAACAAATGAATTCAAGTTCTTTCTCTGATAGCCAAAATTGAGATTTTTATTAAAACCATAACTCTAGTATTTATGAAAAATTAACATTTCTTGACTTAAATGTATTAGCTTGTTTAGGTTCTGCAGTTAGGTTAAGGGGTATTACAATACACAAACCTACAAGGTACCAGTAGGGAAGATGAATATAATAAGAGTATTGTTATCCCTAGCAGCAAACTTCGATTGGAGCCTATAATAATTTGATGTGAACAATACCTTTCTACACGGAGATCTTGAGAGGAAATTTCTATGGAAGTTCTCTTAGTTTTTGTAACACCCCCCCCTTTCCTACACAACCATATATATATTATATAATTTGACATGATAGAACCTGTGTGCATGCATGGAATATTTTTTTTTTTAACATTTTAAGAAAAGCTAAATCACTTCTTACATACACAGCCTTGTTTAAAATAGAAGGATCAGTATTTATATAAAAAAACACAACACCCACAACGACCACAATATTTACATACTTAATTACAGTAAAGTTTTAAAAGAGAAATATAGTACCAATCCAAAAACATAATACACAAGACTCAAAATATAACAAGCCAACAAAATAGCCCAACAGGTCGTCATCTATGTACACACTCCTCAAACACCTGCAGGAGCTCCAACAGCCAACCAGCCAAAGATGCTTCAAGTATCATCGTACTCACCTACAATGCATAAACTATATGAGCTAACGCTCAGCAAGTAAAGATTATGCATGTCAAAGAATAATCCACAATATCAAGTCATGCAACTCAAAATGCTACGCTCACAATGCAATTTTATGCATCAAAATATTTCTCTCAAAATCATTTCTTTCTTGGGCCCCTGACCAACGCTACTATCTCATGCACCGGAAAAGAGCTCTGTATACCGCCATAATCCAATGGCCAATAATCATATAAGCATGCAAATCCATGCATACTCATACGCATGCAAATCCATGCACGCGAACCTGCAAATCCATGCATAACACCATGCAAATCCATGCATGCTTCGGTACACTAGTAGTGGTCAACAAAACATTTTCCTTTCTCTGAATCATGCCGTGCAATGCAAGATTTATCACAATGCTAGTATATGATGCATGCACGTGCTAATGACAATGCCCATGTATGTACTCAATGGAGAGCCCTCTACTATGCACATATGATTTATGATATTACATATAATTCACACATCTACTATGTCTATGCATTGTAGTTGCAAATGAATCTTTACTTACCTTTCACTTGGTTGGTGGCTTAGTCTAAATTTGTTTAGTATTCCTCTCCAACCTTAGATGTAAAATAGCCTGTAATATTACCCAACATCAAGCACCATTCCCAATTGGCAAGTTGAAAGCACAAAATCTCATACTAGACCTTAAACACCAAGCTATAAGCTAACAATCAAGGTTTCACAAACTAGAACCCAATAGCCCCTCAAATACCTCAATTTCTCATCTTAAATACATGAAAACATCATGTAATTGAAGTATTAATAACTCTAATAGCATGTACCTAATTGTTAACACTCAATAGCAACATGTCTAGGTTGAAACATGCTAAGTGATCAAATGTGGCAGATTCACATTTTCATATTTTCTTGCTGTCAAGTTTAGTTGCATGATAATTTTAACATCCCTAAACATATCCAATCACTCCAAAATTTTTACCACACTTATATAACATGTATGTAAATGTAACCATATCATAGAATTGCTAAAAATCACGGATATAGCTTCCCAAGTTCAGCTCTCTTCACGACATACTGAAACAGATTATTTCCTACCGTGACAGTTTTGCAACTTCATGACATTAATGGTTTTGGCACCCTTAAGTATATTCAATCACTCCAAAATTTTCACCATACTTAGATAAATATATAATGAGACAACCAGATCATATTATTACCAAAAATAATCGATTTAGCTCCCTTAATTCAGTTTCCTTCACAGCACACCAAAACAGATTTTGCTATTTTCGCAGTTTGAGTGTTTCTCCAATATCATTCTCTATTTCAATTTCCAACTGATAAAAATTCATTCCAATACTCTTAACTCATATATGGTCATGTAAATGGTAATAATCATAGGTTTTATTCAACATACCATACACTTTTGAAGTCTAAAACACAAGAAAACAGTAAGATGACAGTTTCTGCCACAAGTATTTCCTATTAAGTGTTTGTGATCAAAAACCCTTTCTTTGTGCACCAAAGTCTAACTAAAAACTTCCTAACACTTTTATAAGAGATATTGAAAGCTTAATAAGCCATAAAACCATTCATAATAATCTGAAAACCAAAGGCAAAACCATAGATAAGTGTTACCTATGCAGATTTTGAGGCTAACTTGATGGTAATCACTTCTTCTTTGCTTTTCTTGCTTTTATTTCAACTTGGAATCAATTTGGATCACATGGAGACCTTAAGGTGTGTGTTTTGAAGATGAAAATGGCTGAAATGAGGGTCTGGTCGTTGCTTAAGGGTGAAGGTTTGAGGTGTTAGCTTGAGATGTTAGCTTAAGCTTAATAAGAAAGCACGAGGTGGCAAGTAAATGGCAAATCTGATTTTCTCCCTTATCTTTCAGCCCTAATCTTGTGTGTCTCATCTATTTTTATTTGGTTGCAACCTATCTTAATCACCATTCATTCCCATAGGTAATTCCTATGTCCGTTCATTCGATCTCCAAACCGATTCGCATCCGATTCTTAAAGAATTATCTAGTTTGCATTTCTAAAATCATATGCACATAAGAGCCTTGTAATATGACACTTAATTCATATTATATCATGTCCAATATCCCAAGTATGCTAATTTACAAATATATACTTTTGAAATAACTTGATCAAATCAAATTAAACCGTATAAGGTTACTAGTAACACTTTTAGCACTTCCAAAATTATGACCTATATATCCCATCTATATCTAATATTGATCCACCTCATTTTCTTCTTATTTCAATATAA
Organism: Paulownia fortunei; assembly: GCA_019321725.1. Taxonomy (NCBI): domain Eukaryota; kingdom Viridiplantae; phylum Streptophyta; class Magnoliopsida; order Lamiales; family Paulowniaceae; genus Paulownia; species Paulownia fortunei. The sequence goes on from CM033124.1 coordinate 6,900,361, forward strand.
AATCAACTACTTAGATTAAGAAATTCAATAACTAATATCGTGCAAGAGCTTCAGAATTAAGTTTAATATTCAAGAATGTCGTATAAAATGAAATAAATTATGCAATGTCAATAGAAATGCAAATAGCATATAAAATTAACATGTAATGCATGAATCATATTTAGCCATGTGAGTAGTAAGAGGCTCGGGTATCACAGTTTTGACATGAATTTGTGAGAAAAAAAGTGTGCAAGTTGAAGAAGCATTGTATAGACTAAGCATTGCCCATATCCAGTTCAACACGAGTGTACTAAACATGTGTAAGCCAACAGACATTTCATAAAGCATAAACGAGAAGCATGAGAGTGGATTGATTTGTACTTCCTATATTTCTACATATATCTCTATGGAAGGCAGAAGGCCATCCAGTTAGTAGATGTCCCAACTAAAGGCTTGGCTAGTTTAGTTTTCAAAAGATTGTGAGCAAGTTGGGGATGGATATCTATTCCCCAACTTGAAGGGGAGTGTTGGAAATTCGAATTAGATTGATTTACTAAGATTTCAGTATATAGCAGTAATTATAGGATGATTAGATTTGTATTTATATTTGTAGAAACTTTTATGTAAATCAATAGGTAGATTAGTTTCCTGGTTTGGTTTCTAGAGATTTGGAGAATGTTAAACTATCCTAAAATAGCTCTTCTCTATTGTATAAATCTATATATATGATTATTCAAAAGATATTAAACTCCATTTTTTCACACATACTATATTCTCACCAAAACCAAGAGGAATACTCATGTATATTTTCTCTTCCAAGTCACCACACAAGAATATTCAAGAATACATAACATCAAACTGTTGCAACTACGGATTGAAGTTGGGAGCCAAAGCCGTGTTGCAAAAACATTTTTGAAACAAATAAAAGTATTCTTATTGTGTTCGTTTTGCAGCAGGAGCGAAGGTTTCTTGATAATCAACTTCGCAGGTCTAGGTGTATTCTATCGCTACTTGCCTTGTCTAATATCTCCCTAATAATCCATCAACCTTGTAATTCAAGGTGAACACCCACTTGCATCCCACCGGTCTTTTCCACTCGATAAGTTAATACCATTTCAAACTTATAGCTCTCCATCATGCTTCATTAGACACTGCCTCAGATAGGGTATTTGGTATGGAGATGATGTTTTAGGGTGATAAGGAAGCTTTTATGAGATTGTGAAATTTTTTGGAAGGACACAAAAATGGGATATGGGACATAGAGGCCATTTAGTGCACTATTGGATTCCTTTTCACTTCAAAAGGAAGTTCACTCTTTGGGGCCTTTTTTGGTGTCTCAATTCTTTTGTTTGAGAAGTTTTGGAATTTACAACTACCAAAAACTCAAATTAGAAGCTTGAACTTGTATTAGATCTGGAACAACCGCTTTCTTCTTTAAGTACACTATCCTAAATCTTCTATTATTTGTATCAATGTTTTTAGCAGCCATCAAGTCATTCAATATGGACTCGAGATGTGACACAGGTGTACTAAACTCAACATCCGTGCTAAACTCTGGAACATTGGATAATGACACGAGAAAGGAGAAGATGGTAAAGACAAATTAAATAAATACGAATCATTATCTTCAAAGGATAAAGACTCCCCATAGATAAGGTTTGAAAAAATATGGTTTCCCTTCAGCAAAGGTTCCATCACTGGAGATACGGAATTTCCTGGAAGGTGGATGATAGCACTTGTATTCCCTCATAGTTGGTGAATATCCTACAATGATGCATTTGACAGTTGTAATATCAAGTTTCCCTCATTGGTGACTAAGAACATGAACATATGAAGTAGAACCAAATACTCTAGGCATAAGATTATTTATAATTCTCAGGTAATGATAAAATTTAGATAGTGAATTTATGGGACTTTTTGACCCCAAGACTTAGGATTATTTTCTATTTATCAAGTATGCACAAGTGAGAATGGCTTCCCCCTTTTTGGTACATTTTGATGAAAAAGAAGTGCCCTAACAGTGTTTAAGAAATGTCCATTTTCATTTTTGCTTTCCATTTTGTCGTGGTATAATGATGCACGAGGACTCATGAATGATTCCTTCTTTTTGGAAATATGGGGATTATACTAGATTAAAATGATCTCCTGCATATCTGACCTCAACCTTTTTATTTTTGTATCAAACTGATTTTGTACCATAGACTGCAAATTAGGTAGAACATGAATCACATCTGATTTGTTTTTTTCCAAGTAATTCTTGTGCAATCTATAAACCTTCGATGTCTCTAGGTAGTAAAGCTTGTCTTTTTCTTTAGCAAGTCTAATCCTACTCGCCAAACCCTTCTTTATCAAGTCCAATCCTTATTTCAAAAAGGCACAATATACACTTCTCCCCCAAGTATATATATTAGTCATCTGAGTGAACTTTTTATCTCAATCTGTCTAATACTAGGCTTTCATGGTTGTGATACTTAAGATAATAAGCTTAAAAAGGACATAATGTACATTTAGCGGCGAGTAGCAGGGAAAGAAAGAACGTAACACTTCAATGTCAACACGAAGAGGAAAAGAACCTAAAAAAACAGAATTTAGAAAGACAATATTTTAGTTACATTTAGCTGAACATGGAAAAACGAGCAAGACTTTGTATTAGCAAAACTTTCAAAAGTGGTTATTGCAGCTCATGGGGAAGTACCTTCTCAATCAGATCTAAAACATCTTGGTTATCAACAAACTCAATGTAGCTCCAATCAATTGCGTCCTTTGTGTATTCTTCTTGTTCCATTTTAAAAACATGCTGCGAGCCAATAATGGAGACTTGGCAAGTTGAAATTAAGCTAAAACCTATATGACCAGTGTGATCTGAGAACTACCTTGCTAAAATGCTGTTGCAGCTTCTCATTTGTGATGTTAATGCAAAACTGCGCAGTAAGTATGCTGAAATTAGAAGAAAGAAGTGACAGAGCAATTCCTACTTTTCATACCAACTTTTTTTTACTGTGTTTGATTTATTTTGGCCATTTCCAGGGGTGGTAGATCAGATTTACTTGCTACCTGTTGTGCTTAAAGCTTTCAAAACCATAAATGTCAAGGACCCCAATCGAAGATTTTGATTTATGATCTTGCCCAATTGAATTATTGATCTTGTCTACCAACCTGTAAAATGAATTCCCACCAAAGGAGATGGAAGAAGCTTAGCAATCTAATTATCTTTTCTTAGAGGAATACACAATTTATTAAATAACAGATGAACAGAGCGGCCAAGCTCTATACCAATCAAAGAGTCTAAAATATATTGTCTTAGCTAATCCATCCCTGCTAACTGCAGCGCTAAGAGGATCAAGAGTTCTCTTAATCACTTCTTCGGGAGTGATCATCATATGTTTACACAATGCTTCTTCCAAAGCGGCAGGATCACACCTAAGACAAAGAGGACTCAGAACTCTCCACCATATAGAAGAACATATGCAACATATATACTTTGGACGTGAAATTCAGAAGCTTTCGTACATGAGAAGTTCTGCAGCTGTTTCTACATGGAACTTGGCTTTGTCATCTTTTGGAACTGTTGAATCAATTTCTTTTCCCTTTCCAAAATTGATATTACCAAGATGAAGAATAGCAGCAACCACCCTGAAAATTGCTTCCTGAGTTCAAAGCAGGCTGTGAGGGTCGAGAGAGGGAAGATGAAGGTGAACATTTTTAGTATGCTGCAATACATATTTAATTCATAGCTGTGGGCATCAATTACACAAGATTTACCTGCTCTGTTTTACTTATTCCAACAATATCCATTGCTCTTCTGGTAGCAAGGTAGTCGTGAGCGTCATTTACGCCAACAAGCTCATAGCATTTTGATTGGTTAAAATAGTGAAATGTTCTTGGGTGACCTAACTTGTACTTGTCAATTTCCTGGAAGGGTAAAGGATGCTGTAATTAAATCTAGTCGAATAACATTGCATAGAGAAACATTGGTAAATAAATCTCGTCTGTCACTACCTCTTTTGGTGCTGCACATAGGAGGTAAAAGCAGTGATAGTTGCGCTCAGGATCCGAAATTTGGCAAACACGAGATCTTTCAAGAAGGTAAGTTCTGATAGCCGCTCCTGATATTCTCCCTTGCTTGTCAAACTGAATCTCAACAAATTACCGAAACGGCTACAATATTTGCCATATACTTGTGAATTTACCATTGCCCACCCAAAAAGGCAAAGTACCGCATAAGCATTTTTGTGGTCTCAGTTTTACCTGCTCCACTTTCCCCACTGACCAGAATAGAGTTGCTCTTTCCTTCGTTTATCATGGCCCTATTTTCAGTGAAAATATTACAATATAGCTTGTGACTAAGATATACATATCATTGCATCATCTGAGGACCCAAATGATAAATTTGACCTGTAAGCAACATCAGCAACAGCAAAGACATGAGGGCTTAGTTCTCCAAAAGGAGCTCCTTTATACTGTAACATCATATGTGAATTGTATAGATGAGGCAGGTTTTGGAAAGGATTTATAGCTATCAGATTATTTCCAGTGTAAGTCTGCAACATAGTTGGAAAAACAAACATATATGCCCATGATCAGACCATAGAAAAGTAAATAAGAACAGTACCAGAACCAGAACAAACATACATAAATTTCATTGAGTTCATATCTAGTTTTCAGATTCTGCTATACCCCAGGCTCATGCAGATAAAACAGCTTTGTCATGTCGTCAACACCTCCAGCAGGAGCTTCCATATCTTTAGGATAAAGTTTTGATAACTTGGTAACAACCTTAATGACAAATGAGGAAAATCAATATCAGGAAGCTGTATGGAAGCGTGAATATTTTACATAAAAAAAATTATCACGTGACAATACAAGCAAGCTTGAAATTGAATCATAACAAAGTTCATTTCACCAAACATTTTGTATGTGACTTGAAATTTGATTCAAGTATTTGTACTTTATGATCTTTCTGCAGTGGAGACTTATCAATTCTCCTTTCATATCATGAACCATAAATCATTTTGAAATACAACTGAAAGACATACAAACACAGAAAGACAGAGTGGGGGAGAAACTATGAAGGCAATATTGCAAAAGTATGTTTAAGGACTCCCACCCCAGTAAAAGAATACAAATTCGCCCACCTAAAATTGTAATCTCTTCTATGCATCAGATTTCTAAGTAACAATATTCGATTAATCTACAAATAAAACACAAGAGTGCGAGTTCAGGAAATTTATGTTTAACAGTTGTCGGCGATTCAAGTCCCAATTTTAATAGACTTATCTGACACAGAAGCACGGGGCCCCAAAGGACAGACTACAATACAATAAGAAACTCAAATTTATGTAAGAAGCCAAGGACCTATAAGTTTACTCTTTGAAATATACCGGCAATTAAGAGCAAACGTTAAAGATAATGTGTTGATTTAAGAGAAAACTCAATGTGGATTCACAAAGATGGCAAATAATCAAACTCTAGAACATCTAAGGGGGCAATTGGTACGAATGAATGAAATAAGACAGGAATGGAATGGATTTAGGAATGGAATGATCATGGGAAAAGAATGATATGAGCATACTATTCCCTATGCTTGGTATTTGCAAGAATTGAGAAAAAATGGAATAGTCATTCCTTATTTGATTCCAATCACATGATTGGTAATTATAAATAAATAGTAGGAATAGAATAAAATTATTTTTTATGACAAAATTACCCTTAGCAATAAAAATTTAAAATAAAATTATTTATTCAATATGTTGTGTTTTTTTATTAAATCTTGCATGCGAATTTTGGTTGAAATTGGATATATCCAATTCAATTCAATAGTAGTAGATTTTTTGCCCATATATTTGACATTTAATTTGTCCATATAATATACAACTTTTTTTTGAATCACCAAGTTTTACAATTGGTTTTACTACAAATCAAGTCTAATTTCATTTAGTACAAACTTTCAACAGTATTTCCAAAATAGTCTAACCAAACTCTTTTGTTTCAAAAAACAAAAAAGATTCTATTGCAATAGTAATTTGTCTAAACAACTTGTGGCACAAGTAAAATTGAAATGCAATGGTAATATACTAATCTCAATATAATATTTTATTAAATCATCATGCATCCACAGTTATTTATTTTCTCAATGTTGAATCGAAGTAAATATTCAAACTAATAAAAACCAAAACTATTCAACTAAATATCAAAATAACCACACAGGGAGAAAAACTTCAAACATCACCATGTAGAATAGCTTTGACCAGCTGTTCTTTACCTTCTTTAGTCGTGCTAAAGAGCACATCAGTTAACTCATGGGAATTGGCTATATGGCACACAACTTCGATGACTTCCCCTATAGTAAGATTAGGGATCTTTCTTATCTCGGAATCAATTTTCTGTCTCTTTTCTGAAATATCAGCATCAACTCCAATTGCTTTACTAAAAACATGACTAGCTTTGGCAATTTCATTTCCAATAATTGAAGCTGCTTCTTTGATATCGGCAATAACCATCAAGTTATCTGTGCTTCTACTTATTTTTTTCTTCTTTTGATTTGGAACTTCACTTCTTGGAGATTGCATAGGAGAGAATGAAATGGAAGCATCAAAATCCTCAAGACCATTTTCCATAGTGGCTTCAACATCATTAGTATCATTGTTAGTCTCTTCTCTTTGTATCTCTTCCATCATATCACCAGGACCTTCAGCATTCATTCCTGTTGCTCGATCTTTTCTAAAAATAACAATCAAGTCATCATAAAAAGGGAATGACTTGTTTTGCCAACTTGAATGCGCAGGATGACTCTGCAAAAAAAAAAAAAAAACAATCTCAAAACATAATAAAATAACAATTAACAATTTGAACAAATACAATAATTTAAATATGCAAACCTGAAGATATGAATCACATACAGCTTTTTCTGCTGTAATGCATTTTTTATTGGATCCATACCAAAACCACTTATATTGGGGCCATTCAGCATATCATACACAATGTGAAAATCCCTTTTTAAGGTCTTAAGTCTTAACTCAATATGCGGTTTAGCCTTCAGACCTAAGCTAGGTAAAGAAACTTGCATCTTTTTCTCAACATAATTCAGATAGCTAGGTTTGAACCCATTTTCAGCTTTTTATGTTCCAAGATTCACCATATCAAGAAGTGTCTCAACAAGCTTGGCATCTTCCTCATATTTTCATTTTCTTTTGTTCTTACCACGACCTCTCATGTCTTGAGTTAGAGTGTCCATTCTTTATAAGATAACCATACAAAATAAAAACGAATGGTAACCGGATAAATTGTACAAAAATTAAAATATAATATTATGGCATTATTAATAGAACACAAATAATGACGGGAAAGAATAGCTAAAGCAATAACAATTATAAAAAAAATAATCAATAAATATTTCATCTCAATGCAATCCATCTGTAATATTTAAGAACACCAATCCAATGTTATAAAAATTAATATAACCACTAATAATAAATTATTAAATTTGAAAAAACTTCTAGTATAAACCACAAGAAGTCATCTAGGATTTCTTTGTGCTCTCCAAGTATTGAATATGTCAATTGCAAGATTTTTTCTAAATGTAATCCATTCATCAGAAGGCTCAATCATAGTAACGGATTCTTCATCTTCATCAACTTCATTATTGTTTAGGTTTTCCCCTCCTCCTTGTTCATCTTGTATATTGTCCTCATCATCTAGTTGGTAAACACCCATTTCTTGCCTTATAAAATTATGAAGTAAGCAACATGTCATGATGATGCGATTTTGAATTTTTATTGGATAATATGATGAACTTCTAAGGATTCCCCAACGACTCTTTAACAAGCCAAACAACCTCTCTATTATGTTTCTAGCAGAAGAATGCTTCATGTTGAAAAATTCTTCGGTGGTGGTAGATTGGTGTCTTTCACTCCAATCATTCAGATGGTATCTTTGACCTCGAAATGGTGCCAGAAATCCATCGCTATGTGTATATCCAACATCCACAAGATAATACAAACCTTAGAAATTATATAAGAGTCATGAGTTAGTTTTAACTATATTACATATGATTCTACTATTTTTTTTATTTTATTTTAGATAAGGTATGATTTATGAATCTTACCATGAGGAACCACCAAGCTATTTCTCCTACTTATTACATCTCTTAACGATCTACCATCAACAATTGATCCTTCCCAGCCTGGCAATACATAGATAAACTGCATATCTTGGAAGCACACTCTTAATACATTAGTAGCAATTTCATTTTTACGTGTCCGATATCTAAGTTTGTCTTCTATAGGCACACAAACCTTGATATGGGTACCATCTAAAGCTCCCTAAGCACCCCTATTATTATAAAACTAAATAAGTACAATGTTATGCATAAACTAATTTATATGTAAATCAAATAACATACCTTAAACCATTTCCATCTCTCATCTACAGAGTTATAAGGTACTGCCTCAGGTATCTTAAGTAATTCCCCTTGAAGTGTAATAATAGCATTTATCACTTGTCTGAAATGCCTACTAATTGTTTCCCCAGAACGTTCAAAATTAACATTTATGATTTTTTGCTTTTGGTGATGAGCCAAAATATGCACTGTCATAGCCACTTGTTCATCCACTAGCATATTCTTAGTCGATGATACTATACTAGTGGCTTCAAGTATGGAGCATAAACGAACAAAAGCTTGCCTATTCATCCTAATTACATTTTTGCATACACTATCACTCGCATAAATAATTTTTTGGATATATTTTCTCTTCTCATAAAAATTATATTGATACATTGGTCTTAAACTAATAGACTTATTATGATTTTCAATAAATTTGACAACAATGAGCCAAAACCAGTTTACTAAATGCATTATATTCAACCAAAATGACAACACCGCTAAGTATTTCTTTCTCCTTGTCAATTTTCTTGTTGCTCAACTTAATCTTGCCATAACTGCAAATTTAGTACATAGAATATTTATCAGATGGTTTCAAGCATTCAAATAGATAAAAATATTTCTTCCAAAAATAATTCAAATAAAAGTAAATAATAAAGTGTTGTGACAAAATTTCATAATTTTCATTGTACCTCAGAAGATAAAGGACATGGAAGAGTATGGGATAGTGATATAAATGTAACTTTATATTCTTATGAAGTGTGTGTATGAAGTGCGTAGTTCAAACCGTGATTAGTGCCTCCAAAACTTAAAATCTATAACATTATACATTAATCATAATAACATAAAACTAAATCATCATTTGATAGTTTTATTGTCATCATGTGGGTTTACCATTCTTGGGTAGAATCAAATTTTTCATCTTAATTAGGCCCGATCATTTGCCCACATCGAAAAACCACAAAAGGAAAAGGAAAAAAAAACAGATGATGCAAAAAACTCAATTCAAACCTGATGATCTCTATTACACACGCACACATAACAAAAAAAGTACTATGATGGGGTCAAACAGTGTGAAAGTTATATGTTTTCCATTGGGCTACTTCTGTTATTTTGTAAATTAGCAACAAAAGATAAGACATATTATTAATTCACATAAAAAAAACATATGTTGTATAAGGATTCTGAAATCCTTTTTATTGAGACATAGGTTACAGAAACTGATGAAGCAAGAAATAGAAAGTCTACTAACCTATTAAATAGGTAAAACTATTGAATACTGAATACATACTAAAGAGAAGAGGCACTTGGATTCAAAAATCCAGGAAAAAGGCCAACCTTAATAAGAAAAACCCAATGAATAAAGAGAGATGAAGAGAAGTTTAATGTTCAAACCTGGTGGTGGCTGGGAAGAACTAGACGAAGTAGATGATAGATTTTTGTGTAGGGTTAATAATCAATCTCTTTTATTAAGTTATGAGGATAATTTTGTCAAAATTAGATATATGTGAGGATAGTTTCGTTAAAAATTAATATAAGTTTATTACTGGGTGATTGGGAATACATAAAACCATGGGTTAGTAAAGGAATGGCTAATCCCATAGTTTTGGGAATAAGAATTCATATAGGAATGGGGATTCCTAACCCTAAAACATACCAATCACGTATTTTGGAAAGAATTTGGGAATGACCGTTCCATCCCTAATTCATTCCCACATACCAATCATACCATAAATGCTTAGAGAAAAGAATGTGAATGCATTATGCAGAAAATGAAGGTCTTGTATGCATATTGATGTCTAAATGGCAGATGAAAATTCAAACTCCTGCTATCGGTGGTGGAGATAAATTATTTATCTTTCTATCTTATATCATTACCAACATAGGAAAGAAACACTGTAAAATTGAAACTGAAACTATGGATCCAAAACACACCTTCTTCCCATCACTTCTCTGGATCTCAGCTTCTTGACCATTAATTATGTAACCTACCTATCAATCCAGGCTACTCCTGGGTCCTCAGCCCAGAGGTGAGATCCCACGATTATGTTCACTGGAGTGCCCTGTAATAATTGAAGATACATTTTGGTAACAATATACTTTTTGGTGTATAACGATAAATTTGGTTAGTGGATATTAGTTTTGGTTATTTAGACAAGATCACTTGAAGTGGGTAACTGTGACATCGTGCCACCTTTGATGTTGTTCATCTAAATATATACTCCCAAGCAGATAGATATTGCACAGGGTAGAAAATATTACAGAATATGCTAAAGTATATGGTAAATGTTTACTACAGCTAAATTAGTGTGTTCCAAAGAACAAAAAGGTCCAAAAGAGTTTATACAAATGACATTTAACTTCACACAATTGGGAGAGAAGTTCTACTGTTAATTGAATGATAAATTTGTTTCCTATTAAGGTAATGACAATTTTTTCCTATTAGAAAGATTAAAGAAGTAGAAGCTTGAGTAGGCTTCCATAGGAGGAGGATAACCATTTTTTTCAGAAAAGATGCAATTGGAATGAAGCTAAAAGTGCTCAAATGAAAAGGGATGGTTGTGCTCTTTGAATTGTGGCAGCAACCAATAATATGTCAGCATAAGAAATTTTAACTTTTTTTGGTGATATACTAGAATATTTTTGCCTGTTTTCCCTTCTGTGACTTCAATGCAACAAAGTTCTTGCCAGAACTGGTTCTGTTTCTCCTACTTCTCCCTCTCTCCCACCCATTACTCAGATGTATTGAGGTCTCTCTTGAAAAGTAGGGTAACTTGATTCCTAATCTCCCTGAATTAGAGTAATCCATTCACATCAGCATCTATCATTTCTCGACAGTATTGATATCCTTTTCCTTATCCCTTTTTTGCTTGGTGCTCAGATGATACCATTTGAATGCATTTTTGCCTGAAAACAGTTATCCAATTTGTAGATTGTGAAGAAGTAGCCATCGAGGTTCAGATCCCAGTGCATGCAGTAATATATTTGCATGTAGAATTTAGAAAAGGGCTCAAGTTCAAGGTCACCAAATTTTGCTGCTCGTAAAATTGCATGCGTAATCATTCAAAAGATTATACAATTATTCTCATGTATTTGAGACTTCTACTCAAATAGCATTATCTACAAATAGTTCATAAATCTTCCAAAGTAAAACAAACTAATTCATACACTAATCCCACAATACCATGGACAAGTTAAGAAAGCAGAAAAAACAAAGTAAAATGCCCAATCCTATCCTTATTTTATTCGCAAATTGTGCATGATAACAAGAATAATCCCCAGACTCTGCATATACCCCTACGATTATAGTGAACCCAATAAATAACTCTATTAAGTTATTTGATGTCCCATCTCAAAAAACTCTTGACTTAGAATTTATTTAAGACCAAAACCTTAGAGGCATGTTCCATGATCACCATCACATGTTCAACCATGCCCCGTAGCTAAATTTAGTCTAAGGACTTCATCTAATGTGCAGAAATAAAATATGCAAAACATAAGATAAAGAAAATTATTTTTTATTAATATGAGTTCCAATAAGATTGTCTTTACCAAAGCAAAAGAGTATAATACACTCAATCCAATTAGGGCGTTGGACATCCTACTCTAACAATCTCCCACTTGCCCTACCTCCAATTGCCTATGTATCTAAGGCACATCTTCTCAAGATGTCCGATAGATATCTTCTATGCTAAAGGCTTAGTAAGTGGGTCTACTACATTTTCTACTGAGGCAACTCGATCCACAATGACGTCTCGTCTACCAATAATCACTCTGATCAAGTGATATCATCTCATTATGTGCTTGGATCTTTGATGAGATCTTGGCTCTTTTGCTTGTGCAATGGCTCCATTATTATCACATTAAATTATAACTAGATCAATAACGGATGGAACTACACCTAACTCTTGGATGAAGTTTCTAATCCAAACAGCTTTTTTTGCTACATCTGATGCAATAATATATTCAACTTCGGTGATAGAGTCTGCAGTCGTCTCTTGCTTGGGACTCTTACAACTAAATGCACCACCATTCAGGGTGAATATGTATCCGGACATGGACTTTGAGTCATTTATATCGGACTAAAAACTAGAGTTTATTTATCCCTCCAGTTTTAGTTCTCCATTATAGTATATTAGAAATATATCCTTAGTGTTTCTTAAGTACTTGAGGATCATCTTAACGGCTTTTCAGTGTTCTTCCCCTGGATTGGACTGATATCTACTTCTGACACTTAGAGCATGGGCTATATCAGGCCTTGTACATAACATTGCATACATTATGCTTCCTATTGCAGAAGCATAAGGTATGTGAGTCATCCTTTCTTTCTCTTCAGGTATCTTGGGAGACATAACTTTAGAGAGTGAAACCCCATGACTCATAGGCAGGAATTCTCTCTTGGATTCCTCCATGCTAAACTTTTTAGCACTTTGTCTATATACATGGACTAGGATAGTCTGATAATCCTTCTGGATCTATCTCTATAGATCTTTATCCCTAGGATAAAAGATACATCTCCCAAGTCCTTTATGGAAAACTGATTAGATAACTAAGTCCTCGTTGGCTGCAACATCCCTACATCATTCCCAATGAGTAGAATGTCATCAACGTATAGTACAACAAATGTAACTATACTCCCACTAACCTTCTTGTAGACACATGGTTATCTGAGTTCTTATGAAAGTCAAACGTTTTGATCGTTTCATCAAACCGGATGTTTCAACTCCTCAAAGCTTGTTTGAGTCCATAAATAGATCTCTAGAGCTTACAAATCTTTTATTCGCTCTCGCTGGATATGAAGCCTTTTGGCTGCTTCATATAGATTTCTTCCTTAATGTTGCCATTAAAGAAAATGATATTCACACCCATTTGTCATATCTCATATTCATAATATACAGATATGGCTAGCAGTATCTGTATGGATTTACGCATTACTACTGGTGAAAAAGTTTCCTCATAATCAATTCCTTGCTTTTGAGTATAACATTTTGCTACTAATCGTGCCTTATAGGTCACTACCTCTCCATCTACTTCAAGCTTCCGCTTGTAGACCCATTTGCAGCCAATGAAAAGAATTCCCTATAGTGGGTCCACTAAAGTCCATACTTTGTTGAAGTACATAGAGTTTATTTTGGACTGCATAGCTTTAAAAGGATTAACAAGTTGGCATAATTGTTTGATCTAAAGAACGAGCAAGAACTGTCAATATGTGAATCTTGCCTCAAAGGAAAGATGGTCAAATCTCCATTTGTTAGACAAGTAGAGCAAGCTAAACATTTATTTAATTTGATCCATACAGATGTGTGCGGGCTACTAAGTGTTAGTGCCCGTGGGAACTATAACTACTTCTTAACCTTTATTAATGACTTCTTTATGTACAGTTATGTGTACCTTTTAAGGTACAAGTCTGAAGTATTTAAAAAATTCAAAGAATTTAGAATTGAGGTAGAGAAATAAACTGGCTTGAGTGTAAAGACTCTTTAATCTAATCGAAGAGGTGAATACTTAAGCATAGAGTTTTAATATTATCTAAAAGAGAATGAGATTATCTCACAATGGACTTCTCCTACTACTCCATAACTTAATGGAGTTGCGGGGTGCAGAAATCAAACCTTGTTAGATATGGTTCGATCCATGATGAGTTTCACTGCATTGTCTCTTCCATTCTAGGGATATGCCTTAAAAATGATGACATATCTATTAAATAGTGTGCCATCTAAAGCCATGCCTAAAACACCATATGAGATGTGGTGTGGCAAGATACCTACCTAAAAATACCTTAGGGTATGGGGGTGTGCGGCTTATGTGAAGCAGTAAGGGAGAGATAAGTTGGATATGAGATCCAGCTTATGTAAGTTCGTGGAATATCCAAATAAGTCTATTAGATACTATTTCTACGATGCTTCAGAACAAAAGGTAATTTTTTTTATAAATGTCACCTTTCTTGAAGAAGAATTTCTATTAGATAGAAGTGGCAAATTTGTGGAACTTGAAAAAGTTTAAGAACCACATAATGTCCCAACTATCACAATAAATGACACGCCAGCAGTTGCTAGGGCATCTGAGGCATAACCTCTTTGAAGGTCAGAAAGGGTCTCAATGGTACATGATAGGTATGAATTTTTATTAAAGAACAAAGAAGAGGGGCTTTCCTTGAATAATGATCTGAGAAGTTATGAAGAGGCGATGTCTGACATCAACTCAGATAAGTAGCGAGAAACTATCCAGTCCGAGATGGACTCCATGTACTCTAACAAAATATGGATCTTGGTAGACCCACCACAGGGAACTATTCCTATTAGCTGCAAATGGATCTACAAACAAAAGATAGGAGTAGATGGAGAGATAGTGACCTATAAGGCATGTTTGGTAGCAAAAGATTATACTCAGAAGCAAGGAATTGATTATAAAGAAATATTTTCACCAGTAGCAATGCTTAAATCTATCCGGATACTATTGGACATATCTATATAATATGACATGAGATATGGTAAATGGATGTGAAGACCGTTTTCCTTAATGGAAACATTAAGAAAGTGATCTATATGGCATAGCTAGAGGGCTTCATATTTAGTAGGAGTGAGCAAAAGGTTTGCAAGCTCCAGAGATCCATTTATAGACTCAAACAACCATCCAGTTTGATGAAACAATCAAAACGTTTGATTTTTATAAAAAGCCGAATTTAACCATGTGTCTACTATAGGAGAGCAGTTACTTTTGTTATGCTCTACGTTGATGACTTCTTGCTTATTGGGAATGATGTAGGGACATTGCAGTCAATGAGAACTTAGGTGTCTAATTAGTTTTTCATGAAAGACTTAGGATATGTATCTTTCATCTTAGGGATAAAGATCTATAAAGATAGATCTAGAAGGATAATCGAACTATCCCAATCCATGTACATAGACAAAGTGTTAAAATGGTTTAGCATGGAGGAATCCAAGTAAGGATTCCTGCTTATGAGTCAAGGGGTTTCACTCTCTAAAGTTATGTCTCCCAAAACACCTGAAAAGAGAGAAAGGATGGCTCACATATCTTATGCTTCCACAATAGGGAGCATAATATATGCAATGTTGACAAGGCCTGATATTGCACATGTTCTAAGTGTCATGAGCATATATCAGTCCAATCCAGGGGAAAAGCACTGAAAAGCCGTTAAAATGATCCTCAAGTAATTGAGAAGGACTAAAGATATTTTTTTTTTATACGGCAATGGAGAACTAAAACTGTAGAGATATACAGACTCTAGTTTTCAGTCCGATATAAATGACTTGAAGTCATGTCTGGATATATATTCACACTGAATGGTGGTGCGGTTAGTTAAAAGAGTTCTAAGCAAGAGACGATGAAAACTCTACCACCGAAGCTAAATATATTGCTGCATCAGATGTAGTAAAAAAAGTTGTTTGGATAAGAAACTTTATTCAAAGGTTAGATGTAGTTCCATCTATTGTGGATCCAGTTATGATTTACTATAATAATAATGGAGTCATTGCACAATTAAAGGAGTCAATATCTCATCAAAATCTAAGAACATAATGAGACGATATCACCTAATCAGAGAGATTATTGGTAGAGGCGATGTCATTGTGGATCAAGTTGTTTCACTAGAAAAAGTATCAGACCTAATAACTAAGCCCTTAGCACAGAAAGTATTCAATAGACATCTCGAGAAGACGGGCTTTAGATACATTGGTAATTGGAATTAGGGCATAGTATATATTGCTCTCTCTAAAAGAGTTTTAATGTTTATAACCAATAGTTGATTAAACAAGATCCCTCAAATGTAAGAAGAAGACGTAGACTAAAAATATTATGCATAGACAAATTTTGAATGTAGGTATAATAAATATTTTTTCTTGAAGTAATACATTATATATTATTAATAGTATTTAATATTTGATTTTTATTAGGAAAAAAATAATATTGAAGCAGAATTTACTGTAGCACAAAGTTCTAATACCTAACAATCATGTCATGTGAAGAAAATTTCAGCATTCAAGTAATTAAAGAAAAAATAATTTGATTATATATGATGATCATACTCAATTAAATTAGTTATATTATATATAAATCGTATGTACACCAAATAATAGGTACAAACACATAAATAATTCCGTAGATCCTTGAATATTGGATATATATTTTATTTAATTTGTAATTCTTTCACTTAGTTCCCCATATATTCATTATTAAAGAAGAAATATAGCTAAATTGTAACTTTATTTATGTTCGTAAATGGGATATTTTTTTAATATTAATTATTTATCTTACTTAATATTTATATTATTTTAATTTGTCATAATTCTTCAATCTTTGGAGAACAAATATCGCATACAAAGTATGAGTTGTAAAAAATCCTATTATTTTATTATAATATCATATCAATCAATAATTAATTTATAAAATTCTTCAAAATATTTTATTTTTTTATCAATTATATTTTATTTAATATTTATTAAAATCAAATAAATCACGTACAATACAAGTGTTACTTACTAGTAATTAAAACAAGTACAAAGATATTCCCGAATGCCTTCATGCATATTTGTATCTTCCCCACCATAATTGGCAAGAAACCAAAAATTCTTTCCCAAATTCCAGCCACACAAGTAACTGATGCTTGAGGCTTGCTAGTTGCTTGCATGCCAACTGGAACATCCAGGAAAGAAAAATATCCCTACAATAAAGTCCAAAAACCTAATAATATGATAAACACCTGAATTACAGCATATCAGCATATGGTCTAGAAATTTACAACCAAACTTAGGTGAAGTAGCCAGCCAATAGTGAATGTACAAATCTGCCAACAAATTGCAGAGAATCAGCTGCAGAGCAAAAATCAGCTGTAGAACAAAAAGCGGTTAGATCTTTGAGTCCAGATATACTACATCACTCTTAAAGCACCACAGCAACATCAAATTAGTATTGACCGGCTAAAATCATCTTAACCATCTCAGCTCTATCCTTATCTGGAAGGCTGAAGAAAAGATCTAAGTCTCCAGTTTTGTTGACAAGAAACTTTGCCACAGTCAACTTGTCTCGCATCAGTAGCCCAGGAATCTTCCCAAGTGCAGCATACACTTCTTTCCTTGCATTTGATACATCATACTCGTATCCGATTCTTTTGGCAATGTCTTCAAACCTCGCATCTAGTTTGTCACAGAAAACATTGATGGCCTCAACAAAAGGATCTGAACTACAATCCGACATCTTCCTTTTCTTGGGAGCTTGCTTCTTTTCAGTCCCATTACTTTGAGGTTGACACACAGACATCTCATTTTCATCATCAAGTCCCTCAAAGACGCAACCAAATTCTGCTGCTGCTTCTTTCTCTTTTCCTTTATTTGTTTCCATTTCTTGAACAGCATCAACAAAATCTTCAGCATTGTCCCTAGTAGCTCTATCCTTGCCAAATATTTCACACCAATCAGGGTAAAATGGCCAAGGCTTATATCTCATTGTGCGAGCATTGCTATCTGTCTGAAAAGAATCATTTGAATAAGAAAGCAAGCAGCGGAAACAGCATACAACTCAATCCTGGTCAGTTAAAAAACATTTGCTAGTTGGCCATAGCAATATTGTGACAAGTAAAATTATCTCGAGTTAAGAAACTCATAATATAATAGAGGTTTATTATCTTCTCCCACTTTTTACTTCATTTATCTGTTGATTATTTTCAATTTGGGAAGCATATACAGAGAACCATAGAGGTCTGCTTAAGCAATAACACTAAAATGTTCAATTCTTAGATTAACTAAATCAACCAAGATTTCATAAAAATAAAATGCTTATCCATATAGATGTATAATAAATTTGCACAAACTGCAAGCATGTTATGACTTAAATAACTACCATAATGGAACCTATAAGACCTTAACATTTTCCCCGAGCAGATTAAATAGGGACCATAGCAATATAATGCCATTTTCAGAAAAGATATTGAGCAATAAACTGAAATGTACCTTTACATACAAATCCCACGCATCATCCCAAGCATCAATCATTTTGGTCGATTCTTTCCAACTAATACCACTTACTCCGAGCATGGATGCCAAGGATCCATGATATTTTTTCCAAACATGAAGCTTGGAATTTATGTGAGGTTCAGCTCTAATGTCTGTACTTGGAAAAGCTTTCAACATTGCCCGTTCAAGTAACCTCAGATATCCTGTTCTGAAACCATTTTCACATTTCCAGCCTTTGGATATTATATCTTTCAATGCGATGATCAACACTTCCTCTTCCTTAATTGACCAACTACGCCTTCTTTTGTCTATTTTCTTGCCCTGGCCTTTAGATGTCGCCTCCATTCCGAACAAATAATCCTTACAGATAATAACAATTTCAAGTTGGTATCAACATGTTCAATTATCAAGTAGGAATATATAATCCAGTGACATATATATATAATCACTTAAGTTGAGCTCACAGGTTATATACCTAAACAGAAAACAGAAGTCGCCAAATCAAGTTACTAGTGAGCTATAATAAAAATAGGGATACCCCTGTGTTTTACGGAAATTAATAAAAACCCTCAGTTACAAAAATAGCTTAAAACCTACCTTGTGCTCTCAAAAAATCAGCAAAAATGTCCTTACTCCGTCAAAGTTGACAGATGTGTTATGCACGCACTGGAAATGAGAAGGGAATTCAAAAAACCCTTCATGTGACCATGAAAATGACTACTATACCCATTCCAGTACTATATATATATAGGCAAAATTGCATTTTTGGTCTTGTATGATGGCCTAGATAGACATTTTGTCCTCTAATTTTTTGGGTCACCATTTGGCAAACATTAACTTTCAATTTTTGCAATTTTAGTCCGATTTTGCTCGGAATTTGCTATTCCTAGCAGGAATAGCTGACTTGTCGCCTAGGGTTGCCTATGTGGACTCCATTTTGGGAATTCCTATTTTTTGGAGAGAAAATTGAAGGCGTGTCGCCTACTTGGATAAAAAGGGGAAAATAACAAAAAATTGCTTGATTAGTAGACATAAAAAGATTAAGTAATAATTTCTTTTAAAAAAAAATCTTCTTTTATGGGTAAAATTTCAAAAACAAAATTAATATAATAAAAATGTGAATGTAAATAATTTAAAATTTTACAAAAATAAAACAATGTAGCAGCATTTCATATTTGATATTAAAAAGAATACATTTAAGTTCAACAATAAATGAAATAGAAAATAGTTACATAATATACTTAAATAATTTCTTAATTTTAAAAAATAGAAAAAATTTAAAAATTACAAAAATTAATAAAAAAATAATATTAATAAAACTTTGACACTTAAAATTTGCTCATATTATATATCACAAAACTAAATAATGTTAATAGGATTTCATATTTAAAAAACTAAACATTATAAAATTTTATATTTGATGACTAAAAAATATATTTAAATTCAAAATTTAAATAAAAAAATCTTAAAAAATCAAATATATATCTAGTTTTTTTATTATTGATAAAATATAAAACAAATTAGGAAATTCGTATAAAAAAAAATCTTCATCTTCCTCAGCACACACTCCCCACCCCCACCACCTTGAATCCCATCCCTCAAAACAAATTCAGTAAACACCCTCCCCCCACCCCCACCCCCTACCCCAAATCCCACCTTAGGAATGAAATTAGTAAATGTGTGTGTGTGTGTTTGTTACACATATGTATAGATAGATAATGTGTATAGATGATGGGCTTTTGGAGATGGAAAGGAGCACAAGTTGCGGGGGAGGCGGGTTTAGGGTGGTACTGATGGTGGATTTTGGGGTTGGGAAGGGTGTTGGGGTGGGGGGAAGGGGGAGTATTTTTCTTAAAATATATATATTTTTTTTTTTACATTTTGCTAAATGTAAAAAAAAATTATATATTACCTACGGTAAATATGTTTTCTTCATTTTAGTTCATTTCCCTCCAATTTTTATACACATGGCAAGTAAAAAAAATTATATATTACCTACAGTAAATATGTTTTCTTCATTTTAGTTCATTCCCCTCCTTTTTTTCCCTCCATTTTTTATACACATGGCAAGTAATTTTTGTTATTTTCCCCCCTTTTGTCCAAATTGGATACACATTATCAATTTTCCCTCTAAAAAATAAGAATCCTAAAATTGAGTCCACATAAGCAGTCCACCATGACAAGTCAGCTATTCCCGCGAGGAATTGCAAATTCCAAGTAAAATCGGACTAAAATTACAAAAATTGAAAGTTCATGTTTGCCAAATGGTGACCCAAAAAATTAGAGGACGAAATATCTATCTAGGCCAACATTCAGAACCAAAAATGCAATTTTGCCTATATATATATGAGTCCTTCATTAGAAAAAATTTGAATCTGAAAATGACTACTACACCCTTTTAATTAAGTGATAATATGTTTCCGTTAGAATTATTTTAGCTAATTGAGTGTTTGATCATTAATATAATATGATTCCTTTTGAATTATCTAAGCTAATTAAGTTTTGATTCATTAATATAATATGATTCTTTTTTATGAAAGACGAAAATTTATACGAAATTACAAGGAACTTACAAAACTTTAAAAAAAATTACAAAATAATTTACAGAAAATTACAATGAATTTGTAGAAATTTACAGAATTTTACAGAAAATGACAAAAAAAAGATA
Organism: Paulownia fortunei; assembly: GCA_019321725.1. Classification (NCBI taxonomy): domain Eukaryota; kingdom Viridiplantae; phylum Streptophyta; class Magnoliopsida; order Lamiales; family Paulowniaceae; genus Paulownia; species Paulownia fortunei. Next base: position 6,921,356 of record CM033124.1, read on the forward strand.
AAAGATTACAGAAAAAATCTACTTGAAAAGTAATATTTATTTATATTTTTTAAAAATTTATAAGAAGTATTATTTAGAATTATAAATAATTTACCTGATTTGTAAAAAATCTAAAAAATATAGAGAAAAGTATAAATCAGTATCTTTTTATCATCTCTCTGTTTTTAGACATACTTAATATTCCAAAAATAAAATAAAATTATCCTATTTTATTCTTTTTAACCAATTCCCATTTACCCATCCCATTTCCTTTGAATTATTTCAACAAATAATATTTTCAACTATAAATTTTTTTCATCCAATTGTAAATACAAAAAAGAGAAAAAAATTCACTTTAATTAAAATCAGTTTTTAAATTGAAGTAATTCAAAAATATCTAATATTTATTTTTTACTCTTTCAATTTTAGTTGAAATCAATTTTTTCAATCTAATTCAATTTTAATTAAAATAAATTATTAAATTTAATCAAGTCAAAATATTTGTTAATTTATTTTACTTTTTTCTTTTTCCCTTCTCCCCTTCATCCTCCTTATCCTACCGTTGTCACCGCTGCTGCCACCACCACCACCCTGCCGCCGCCTCCTCCTCCAGATTCAAACACTTTGAATCTCACAAGATTCAAACCCCATTCAAACACAATATATTCAAACGCAACAGATTCAAACAATCCAAGACCACCAAGCATGCCCTCCACTACCAGAAACGCTCGCCACTGCCCTCTTTCTTCTTCTTTGTCTTCCTCCTGTTCTTCTTCTTCCGTCTTCAAAATCCCCAACTTCTTCACCACAATACCTTCTCAAAAACCTAATTCAATCCCTATCTTCTACTTCTTCTTCTTCTTCCATCTTCAAAACCCCAACCTTCTTCTTCCCAAAACCTTTCCAAAAATCCAGATTCAATTTCTTCTTCGTCAATTGTCAATATATCTTCAAAATCCCTAATTTCTTCTTCCCAAAACCTTCCAAAAAGCCAAGACTCATGAGTCCTTTTCTTCTTCTTCAATCGGTGATATATGAATATTTATATATATATATGATACATATATATGTATAATATGCATATATGTAAATTTATATAAATAAAACATATATACATTTTGAAAAGAAAAAAATCAGAAATATGAATAATGAAATAGGAACCATTGATTTGAATTTTAATAAGATCGAATGGTTGATAGAACTTAGACAAGATCTACGGTCATTATATTGTTATCTTAGATCCAACAGCTAAGATTTTAATGGGTATAACGGACAATTCAGTCAACAAGGGGGAGTGTGCAGAATTTTCATTAATACGGGGGGTTTAGGCTATTTTTTTATCATAGTGTTTTTAGCAATTTCACTCAAACACAGGAGGGTTTTGCATTTATCCCATAAAAATATCCATTATGTTCATACATGGAAATCTCCAAAGATTTCCTCTATAATCTGCTTTAGGATGCAGCTATTAAGGACAGATTTGAGATGAAATATATTCTAATTATGCATTGGAAGTTCACAATTAAACCATATAATAATGAAGTCAGGGCTATAATTTATTGGTTAGGCAAATGTGAGTTAATTATACTAACACATGTCACCAGTTAGATATTCTCTACCACCATCTGATTTCTTCACAGTTTTGACATAGTCAAGCACCAGGAAAATTTATACAAGTTCATACGTGCCTTTTTAGGAAGGATTAACTAATGATATTTCCAGATATGCAGAGATATCCACATAAAAACCCAATTAAACTATAACCAGCTGCAAGTGGATGGGGCACACAACAATGTGAGCCACCAACTAGTTATTAGGAAGGGAAGAAACAAAGGACAAGATTCTATGTCACTGCTCCGACTATGATAGCATGGTATAAGATTATGACTACTGCAATATTCTTGGCAACCATTCACTCTATTTACTATAGGCTCTAGTAATTGAGGGTGAAAAGGCATAATTACTAACTTATTAAGCAGCGGCGGAATATCAATTAATGCCTAGATTGTGGCAAGGATCAATATGATAAAACTCGTGTTTCTTTCATTCAGAAATTCTGAATGAAAAACATTCAAGACAAGATCTTCTTTACTAAATATAAGGTTTTTGAAGCAATTAAGTGCCCTGTAGTTGTGTTTCATTTAAAAGATGAAAAAATGATTAATTTATTGATATTGATTGAAATCACCTAAAATGGAAAATATTTTCCCCTAAAATCACCCTCACTTTAAAGTCCAAAGTGTAAAGTTCCAACACTCATCTAAAAATTTGGATATTTTTTTGGGATATGAGTATAAGAATTTTTTTCTGTACTAATCCACAATGGAAAGATCACATATGCACTGAAAAGATGTAAAACTGTTCCCAAAAAAGAGTAAGATTTCCATATTGCAAGTAAGCAAATCTTTTTTATTTATGATTCAAGTCTGAAGGAAAGATCTTCATGTTTTAAGTAAAAAAACTTTTTGCACAACAATGAGTAACATGCTATTTATAGTAAAAAGCACAGATCTCTTGCTTAATTCTTAGATCCCTTATGAATTCCACTATAGTAATAGAGTATGATCAAACAACCCAACGTCAAGAAACAATAAGGTGACTGATTTTAACACATTCAATTCATTCTATCAAAATAAAATTTCCATCAAAGCATTTCATTCATTCACAATTCTTTTAAAAGCACTTGTGCTGCGTACCCCAGGCAATGTCCTGAAGTGGACCGCTAAAAGAATGCCTCAGGGAAGTACAAGCAGGCATTTGTCTGATGGGACGTACGCCCGGGCATTCAAGGTGTATGCTCGGGTTCTAGGACATACACCTTTTACGCCTCAAGTCATTAGGCATGTGTCCTTGTAGAGTGTGAATAAATTTTTTTTTTTTCCAACTTCAGAAGGTTTTACAAGATTAAATTTGAGATAACCAACCTTTTAAATTCAAAGTTACTAAACCAAGATACAGATTAGATAAAGACTAGAAAAGAAAATCTCTTCAATAATTTCTTGCTTCATTTTTTCTCCATAATTTAGTTTTCTCCTTATTCTCAAGCTTCGTTTGTTGATTTTAGAAGGATTTGCTCTCCAGTTATGTATACAGCACTATGTCTTATCATCTTTTTATTCTAGCCTTGTATTCTCAGGATTTTTATTTTATTAAAAGAATAAAATCTCTAATTTCTTCTTTTACATTTTCTAAAATAGCATTCATTCATCTCATTACTTTGTTATTGTTATTAAGAAAATAATTTGTCCTCTTATTTTTTGTTATCCTAATAGCTATCAATTTAGATCTTTCTTTTTAATACGCTCATTTTTTCACAATTTTTTTCCTACTAGTTTTCTTATATCATCCTCACCTAATGCCTTACAACTTTTATCACACTTCTATAATGTGATGGAGAACTCGCCAAACGCCCAGAAAAACAAAAACAAAATCAGAAAAAAAACAAAAGGAAAAACACAAACTAATGAAAAACTGGTTGTATCTGTGACAGAAGAACAAAACTAATAAAAAGTACATCTGCATTTGTAGAAATAAGGTGAAAAATAAAAGATAATCAAATATAGTTTAGCATAAAACAATATAACTTAGCCAACTGCATAGAGACCAACAATAACGAAACTACAGGCCATCATATTAGGCAAACTGAAAATAAAATTTAGACAAATTACACAAGAATCTTCGAACAAATTTGGCCAGAATGCAAGTAATTACGCATTTTTACTGCTAATAGTAAAAAATGAGGAAATATTACAAAAGGGAACCAAAAAGGATAATACACAAACATATTACGGCAAAAAAAAGTTCGAATCTACATAAAAAAATAAGAAGGAAAGCTCGAAACGCAAGAAAACAATATATAAAAAAATTAAGGCAAAATAAACTCAAATCGAAGTAAAATAACAGTGAACTTACCAAATTGTGATCCGAAGTGATGAAATTTCTTTACGAGGCGATCAGTAGGCGAGAAAAGTAGGGCTCTGAGACGGTTTAAACGAGAGAAAAACGAGTGGAACTGTTTCTGGGGCTTATTTATCGTCCGGGGCACTTTAGTCTTTTTAAGTTTAATCCTGCAGTGCTGTGTTTGGGCACGAGCACATGGTACATGGCACATGGCACCTTTACTTATATGGTATGGATGGAATATTTGTTGATAGTCCATGATAAAAACGAGGATTGTGAAAAAATTGTCAATTAGGGTCAATTTACTTTTATGGACTAGTTAGAGTTAGTAAGTAATCTTGGCTGCTCAATTGTATAATTTATATGCCAAGCTCGTTTGATAATTAGAAGTTCGGTATTATTTTAAATAAAGTGGTGGTGAACTAAAATACCATGGGGTGTGGGATCCAATAATCCATGAAGGCTCAAGACCCAAATTTAAAATAGGAATGTTCAAATTGTCCTTAACTTTTTTACGTGAATTTATATTGCAGGTCATTTGTTAGAGTAGGATGCCCAACGCTCCAATTAAATTGGGTGCATTATACTCTTTTGCTTTTGTAAAAACAATTTTATTGGAAATCATATTAATAAAAAGGCATTTACTTTATCTTATGTCTTGCATTTTTTATTTCTGCACATTAGATAAAATCCTTAGACCAAATTTAGCTACGGGGCATAGTCGCTCATATGATGGCGATCATGGAACATGCCTCTAAGAGTTTGGTCTTAAATAACTTCCGAGTCGAGAGTTTTTTTAGATGGGACATCAAATAGTTCAGTAAGACTCGTACATATAATGCATGCTCGTGAGACGAGGATGTCACATTCCATTGGCATTAACGTAGAGACGTAAGTACATATATGTGGGTGCTTGTTAGGGAACAAGTACACCGAATATGGGCCGCAAGAAATTCTTAGTTGGAGGCTTTGACCATCGAAATAAGAATTTCTGTGTTGCGATAGTACACGACTAGTCCTCAGACTTGAGGCACGATGGTAGCCTTGTGTGCATCCTGCAGCACTTTGATATATCTTCTGATTGCTTGACAATCACAATGGGGGTATGTTAGGTGTTGCACTAGTGTGCATGGAGGTTTGTCAGCGGTCAACATAGAATTCGACACTTGTCTTTTTAAACAAGGGAATCTCCTGTGTTTTCATAATTCGTGATTCAAAGACCTTGGCCAAGGCAGAATGAATTGTGATTCATCAAGAATCATTAGAACTTGAAATGGGATCACAACGATTGAATCATTTAGGGTTTTGACTTATAATCCATGCCTTAGATTCAATCAGGAGATTAGCTGTCGAAAGGACCATACGTGTATAGTACTCGCAACTGAAATAGGTTTACTCGCTATTTCACCTAAGACTAGTTTGTCATGATTACTTGTTAGGTGTTTTCATGGATAGTGAGGTTCTTGGAATTAAGGAGTTGATTCCAAGCGGATTAATTAATTAGATTAATTAATTGGAATAATTGTTATTCATAAGTTGCAAATGTTGCAAACCCACTACTAGTTTAGTAGTGAACTTAAGAAGGTCACACATCTTTATGGAAAGTAACATTTTTAATTTTAGATTTTATCCAATGGTTGGAAATTAATTAATTAATACTGATCAATTAATTAATTAAGGGTTCTATTTAATTTAATAGTTAAATTAAATTATTCAATTAAGTAATTTGATTATTTAATTGGATCTAATTTGATTAGGAAGCCCAATTGGAGTAAATTAGATTAATCAATTGGATTGATTAAATTGGAATTGAATCAATTGAATTGATTTGGGGATTTTTGAGTCCAAGTCCAAAATAAATGTGGATCACTTAAGAAGCCCACTAAAGTATGAAGAGAATAAATTAAATAAATATGATTTATTTAATTAACATATTTATAGATAAATAAATATAGTGATCAATTTTATAGGATAAAATAGGCCACTAAAATTTAATTTATGTATAAATATAATTATAGTATATATATATAATATATATATATCTTGATATTATTTGAAGAGTTCAAATTAATATCAACAATGTATGTAGACAATTTTGATGATTAATGTAGTTTCAAATTAGTCCACATACAATAGAAGTGTGAAAAAAGAAAAGTTTTTGGAAGATTTGGAATCCTTCCAAAATAAGGTTTTGAAGTAGTTCAAAATAGAAAAACTTTCCAAAAGTTGGAAAATGATTAAAATTTTCAGCCCTATATATATGAGGAATGAAAATTACATAATTAAAAAAAAATTGAGCAAAAATATTTTGTTTAAAGTCTTTTATTTTTACTCTTCAAGAAAAGAAAAGAAAGAAAAAGAAAATCAGTTTCTTGTTATTTTCTTCATATTATTGTTTCAAAAACTTAAATAATCAATCTTTATTATTCTTGAAAATATACTCCGGTTCTAGATTAGTAAACAATTAAAAGGATACTAGCGAATCCTTTTGATTGGTGTTGTTTTCTGTATTGTGGACCTGATAGAGGGGAGATACTTGGATCCCTGCGAGTTCTGATAGTCCAGAATAAGCAATTGATTACTTCATTCCCTACAACAACCGGAGTGCACGAAAGGTATAATCTTATTTTATATTTATTTATATATTCACTTGAATAAGCGCGATCATTAAAATCGCTTTCGAATCAAATGGGTTAAATTTATATTTGATAAAAATTTTAATTTTCCACTGCATATACCCCTTTGATTATAGCGAACCCAACATCATTATCATATAAACCCATTTCCATCTTTCATTATCATATAAACCCATTTCCATATTTTTTATTACAGATATGGAACCTTCTTCTTTTCTATTCATCTTCAACCTCTTCCTTCTCCATGGGCTCTTTCTTATCTTTTCAGTTAAAGTGTAGGAAAATGAAAATTCCCTTCAATTTGAGTAAAAAAGAGAAAAGCAAAAGGAAGAAGAAAGAGAGACAGTCAGTCGGTGGCCGCGGCAAAGATGGAGGGAGGAGAGAATGAAAAATAAAAAGAGGAGAAATATAAAAAGAAAGAAGAAAAGAGGAAAAATAGGAGGAGAAGAAAAAAAGGAGAAAAAATGAAAGAAACAAAGAAAGGAAGAAAGGAAGAAGAAAAAATTTTAAAAGAAATTTGTTGGTTAAGGAGAAAGAAGAATAGACATGGAAGACGGAAAAAAAAGAATGAATAGTAGACTATCCATCGAGGAATGAACAGTAATAAAAAAATTAAGAAAACATGAAGGGTATATTAATCATATTACTATAATTTCATTCATTTATCACGCAAATATACATTTGCTTACATTTTGTATTATTATATTATTTTTACAATCCATCAAAGTATACATAATATTTATTAATAAATCGATTCATATTGATAAGTGTATATTTTGATATATTTTAGTATCACATCATTTATATTTTCCTTGCTTTATTTTTATTAACATTATAATTTTATTAATGTTTTGTGTAAGGGAATCAATGAATAAAAAAATTAAAAAAAAAATTGAAGAGACAAGACGTTTCGTGAGCAGGTTGGTAAATAATGTTTTATTGTATCAAAGAAACAACACAATTAGAAGAAAAAAGATATTTTTTTGCCTAAGTCCATCATGTGTAGATCAAAATATATGCAAGAAATCACTTGAACTTTGCAATTTATTGTTAAGTTTACACTAAATTCAAAATAAATATGTTTTCAGACTTATGCAGTTTCACTAAATATAAAAATTGAGACAACAATAATTTTGACAATGTAACACATGTATGTACATATGTATATATATATAAACAAATTTGTCAACTGTAACAGTTTGAAAAACAGTAAAATTATTTTTTTACATATAACCCTATATAAAGAAAAATCACCGTTTATATAAAAAAACACAACAACCATTACAGTCACGCTATTCTCAAACTTATTTACTATAAAATTTCAAGAGATATATAGGACACGACATCCCAAAGTTATAATATGATAGACTCAAAAATCAAAATAATAGCCTATACTTTCAGAAGAAGTAAAGACATTTTGCATATTGTAACCCTTTATATATAGACAACAATTTACACAATAATAATAATTGCAAAAATTAGAACATGCCTACAACACAATCCAACAGGTCGTCATCCATGTACAGTGATCCTCAGAAGCCTCTAGGAGCTCCAACAATCAGCTTAATAAGCCTCAGAGTCTCAGGTATTACCATACTTACCTACAATACGTGAACTACGTGAGCTAATGCTCAGTAAGTAAAAATCATGCATGATGAAGGGATAATCTAATGCATATGCAATGCATTTCTATGAGATCGTGATAAAAATGCAAACTCATGCATCAAAAATAGTTTATTCAAAGTCATTTTCCATCATTGGGCCCTTGGCCCACCTACTATGTACCAGATAGAGCTCTCAATAATATCAATAATTACATAACCATAAACAGATTGACACAGTTAGGGTGTCATCTCCTAGAATCACCAGAGGTCCACCCCTTGTCTTCCCCTGTGATCCTCCAGAAGTCTTCCCATCAGCGACGTTAATAATGGTACAGTCAAGTGATCCACCCTCTCGTGACCACTAGAGGCACACCCTCTGTCCACCCCTATAATCCTCTGAGAAGTAATACTCATGGCGCCCCAAAATATCATATAAATAAGCTATACAGGCTTTGGTACACTAGTAGTGGCTAACTAAAATATTTTCTTTCTGAAAATAATATTATGCATGCAATGCCTCAACTGTGAGCACATGTAAATGTTGATGAATGGCATGTTCAATAACACAACGAATTCCATGTCCTATCATCCAAGCAACGTATGCACTATAAGATATTTATAATACTCATCAAAACACAAGGATCACATTTAATATAAATAAGATAAGAAATAATATGCTCATGTATTGTAATTGCAAATGGATCTAGGCTTCTTAAGTATTACTCCCCAACCCTAGATATGAAACGATCTGTAAAAATACAAGATATCAATTACTATCCTCAATTAACAAGTTTATTATACCTAATGTAGTATAAAGTTTTTGAATCTCAATTTAACTAAACAACCTTATCACTTAGAAACTATAATCGAATACAACATTTTATGAACCTTTGTTCCACATCTTAAATGTTAGGGATCAAATGCACCACATCTATGCTGGAACATGTTAATGAACCAAATGAGACAAATTCACAACTTCACATTTTCTAACTGACATATTAATTTGCATGATGATTTTGATACTCTTAGACATATTCATTCACTCCCCAATTTTCATCACACCTAGCTAATATAAAAACTAATGTAACCATGTCATATAATGTCTAAAACGCAGGGATATAGCTTCCCAAGTTCAGCTCCCTTCATAGCATACTGAAACATATTTTTCCTATCGTGATAATTTTGCGCACTCATGAAATTAATGGTTTTGACATCGTTATTATATTCAATCACTCCTGAATTTTCTACACACTTAGATAAATATACAAAGAGATAATCAGGTTATATTCTTGTCAAAACTCATGGATTTAGCTCTCCTAATTCAGTCTCCTTCATAGCATACCAAAACAGATTTTGCTACTTTGGCAGTTTGAGTGCTTCTCCAATATCATGCTTTATTTTAATTTTTAACCAATCCAAATTCATTCCAATACTCTTAACTCATATATGGACATATAAATGGTAAAAATTATAGGTTTTATTCAGCATACTATACACGTTTGAAGCCTAAAATATAAGAAAATAGTAAGGTGATAGTTTATGCCATAAGTATTTCCTATTAAGTGTTTGTTATCAAAAACCCTTTCTTTATACACTAAAGTCTAACTAAAAACTTTCTAACACTTTTATAAGAGATAACCATTTAGAATAATCTGAAAACCAAGGCAAAACTGTAGATAAGTGTTACCTATACAGATTTTGAGGTTAAACTTGATGATAATCATTCCTCCTTTGCTTTTATTTCAACTTGAAATCAATTTGGAGCACTTGGAGACCTTAAGGTGTGTGTTTGGAAGCTTAAAATGGCTAAAATGAGGGTCTGGTCATAGCTTAAGGGTGAAGATTTTGAGGTGTTAGTTTAAGCTTAATAAGAAAGCATGAGCAGGCAAAGCTTAAGGTGTCAAATGGTGGTTTAAATATGATATTATACACAACTTACACAACTCTAATATGGTGTTTCTAAGCATTTATTCCTTTATTTATAACCTATTTTAATTTTTGTACGATCGGATAATAAATTCTACCGTAATTTCTTAACTGTTGATTCGATCTTTAAATCGATTGACATCCGATTCTTAAATAAATTATCTAGTTTTCATTTCTAAAATCATATGCACATATGGACCTTGAAATATGACACTTAAATCAAATTACATCATGTTTAGTATCCTAAGTATTATTAGTTTATGGATGTATACATTTAAAATACCTTGATCTAATTGAATCGAAATATATTAGCTTACTAGTAATACCTTTAATTACTTCTAAAATTATAACATATAACCTATGAATATCTAATAGATTGATCAATCTATTCTTTCACTTATCTAAATATTGAATTTCTTAATTAGGTTATAAGATCTCAACCACTAATATCATGTGATAGCATTAGAGGTTTAACGATTAAGAATGCTACATAAGGTGCCATATAAATGTTAATGCAAATTAGCATATAAGTAGCATATAATGCATGAATCATATTGGCCAAATGAGTAGTGTGAGGATTGGGTATTACATTTTGTATTTTGGGCATAACTCGATGCTCAAATGCCCTATGGGCCAGATTCTTACTTTATTTGAATGTGAAGATAAAACTACAACTGCGTTATTGGAAGTTTAGCCCAATTCATCATTGATTATAGCAAAAAATTCATCTAATTGAGTGTATTAAAAATGATCTATCTATGCTGACACATCTCTTTAAATCAAGAATAACTTTCTCCCTAAAATTGGAATTAGGTGATTCAAGTTGAAAATGAATCTAACAAATAAATCTACAACTTTCCTATTGATCACTTTTCCAAATGCAGCTGATTGCATGAACAAAAATATGTGATAAAATTTGGATCTGAAAAGAATATGTGAATTTAGAGCATATTTGAAATTAATTTGGAGTATATTTGGAGTGAATTTGAAAATACCAGTTTAGGTACTCTTCTACTTTAAAAAAGAGTTCTTGCCTGACATTCAAGATATACAAAAAACCCTTAAAGGAGGAAATAAAGTTTTATTATTGTCTTTTTTTAGCCTAACTTTTTTAATAGTAATGAAGTTTTCTAGTAGTAATAGAATTGTATTCTCTAGTTTTTTCTTTTATTTTTAGTCTTTTCTACTTTCATTATATCTTTATAAATTTTATTTAGTTGAGGAGAAATGGTGAACCTCTTAATGGAGGAAGATGAACGGTTATAAAGGTACATAATGTTCAGGTGTGTTGTATTATTGTTTTAATTTTTGATTGAAACTCTCCTTATTTTGTGGTGATTTTTGATTTATATATCTCCAATGATACAACAAATACTTGAATTCAATTAGGTTATTATATGGTTATACCCCATCGACTGCTAATGTGAAATTTTAATTTGTTATACACAAAGGTGTACAAAAATACTTGATCCCATAAATAAGTGTTGGCGTTAAAACCTTTCTTGATTTGTAGTGATTCTTGATTTATGTATCTCTAATGGTACAACAAATGCTTGGATTCATTTAACTTATTATACAGTTCTATCCCATTGACTGCTAACATGAAACATTGATTTGTTGTAGACAAAAGCGTGTAAAAATACTTGATCCCATAAATAAATATTGGTGTTAAGAGATAATTTGCAAATAGTAAGACAATATCTTAATTACCTTAATATATAAGCTATTTGATAACATCTTCCCATTGGACCTTCATTATATATAGATTTCAATAGTGACATTTAAAAAAGGTCAAAAGAATAAATAATCATTCATTTATCCAAAACTCAAGAGCGAATCCTTAATTCTCAATACTTTTATTACTTTGATTTCTTTGTTATAACATAAATCTTTCTTTATATTCTAAACCACATAAAGCCCTTGTTTTAAGAACTATAATCCTGAAAACTTCAAACAACTTTCCTGTGGATCGACTTTGGACTCCCAAGAAAATTTTTACTTGACACAACCTGCACTTGGGTTTGCAATCTTAAAGTTGTAGCAAGTTTTTAGTTCTATTGCCGAGAAAGGCAAGATAAGTATTCAAGTTTGTAAATATTTTTTCTTTGTAAATATTGTGTGATTATATGTTCATATAGTATCATAGTCATAATTCTCATTGTTTAGTTAGAAATAGTTATGAAACTTTTTGAAAATATGTTTTGAGTCACCTCCACACACTTCCACAATGACTGAAAATGAAAGTGTTCAGGATGAAAATGAGAATCAACAGATGCGTACAATGCGTTATTACTTGCAACCTCCTCGAAATTCTTCTCCTTCTTGTTTCATTTTTTCTCTCAATGCAAATAACTTTCGATTCAAACTAGGTACGATATCTTTACTTTCTAATTTCCATGGTTTAAGCTCTAAAAGCCCCTTACTTGCATCTAAAAGAATTTAATGAGGCATGTGTTACTTTTGAAAATCAAACTTGTACAAATGAAATTATTAAGCTCAAATTATTTCCTTTTTCTTTAAAAGATAAAGCAAAAACTTGGCTTAACTCTTTAAAACCTAGGTCATTTGGCACTTGGCAAAAAATGCAAGCTGAATTTTTTAAAAAGTTCTTTCTAGCTCATAAAACTAATGCTTTGAAAAGATAACTTCAAAATTTTACTTAGAATTCTAATGAAGCTTTCTTTTAATATTGGAAAAGATTTAAAGATTTGTTTAATTCATGCCCATATCATGATTTTGAAAAATGGCACTTAACTCCTGAAATAAAATATTTTATTGAAATAATGTGTAATGGTTATTTTCTTGATAAATAGTGTGATGAAATTCTAGAATATCTAAACCATTTGGCAGAAAACTCTTAATCATGGCATAGTATTAACTTTTTCGAAGGTTATATTATCTAATCTTGCTAATAGTAATAAAAAAAAATATTACCTTAGTCAAGAAGATGATCTAAATGCTAGGACCACTAGTTTAATAAGAAAAGTTGAGGCTATGGAACTTAAAAAAGTAAAGAAAATCAGATTTGTGCAAGATGAAAAAGTTTGTAGCATTTGTGAACTTGTGGGACATTCTACCAATGAATGCCCAAATATTCCTACACAAACAAATGTCATGAACATATTCAAAAAGTCTTTTCATTTTCCATATTATGAAATTTACAATCCACAATGGAGAAATCATCCCAATTTTAGTTGGCAAGATGATAATTGTACCTAACTGCTACATTCACAAAAGACATCAAACTTTTCTTCTTATCGAGTAGAGGATGTGGAAAATGATGTAACGAGGCTAGATTCATTGCTAAAAAAATCAAGATGTGATGTCTTTTATGTTGAATTGCCAATATCTAATGAGAGGCTTCTACTTTATGTGGTGCAAACTTATTTAGGTACTTCGAAATTATAAGATGGTGATTGGATGGACAATGTCTTTGGCAACATATGTTGATGAGTGATGAAGGAGGCAATGTTGAGCTGAGAACATTAAACTAAATGCTTGTTGGGAGGCAACCCAACAAATGTAAAAGAAGACTATAAGAGCCGATAATCACAGATTTGCTTTCTCTAACTTTCATTTCTTTTCTTTTTATCCATTTATTTTTTTTACTTTTTTCTTCTATTTTATTTTGTCCTAATAAAAAATGCATGCTGACAATGTGGTAGGTAGTATTTTTTAAAATATTTTGTCATTTAAGAGCACATGGTAGTCACTTTTCACAAAGAAAATCGCTGGAAAGATCTTGTAGTATGGATTTATTGACCCACTCTTTTCAAAGACACTTGTACTTTCTGCAAAAGTTATGAAAAATTATTAAAAATTAGGATCCTTCCCAATTAAGTGGTGGATAACGATACTCCATAGCCATTGAAGTAGGACTTATCAGTTTTCCAAATAACTAATACAAAAAAAATACAAGTTCATTAGGAGTGGTTTCTAAAAATTGAGAAGATAAAATTTAATTCATTATGAATGGACTGAGAAGGAGTCTTTAGATGACATTAGATTAACTCTTAAGATACATTCATATGGATTAGTACATGGTGTAATTCTTGATTTATGGAATCACTTTAGGGATGAATATGGATGTTATAATCTTGAGAATCTGACATTAAAAGACCCTATTTGCCAATTTATAAGAAAATTAGATGGAAAGCATATTCTCAACCTATAAAGGGCGTTTAAGCCGTTACTAGACGTAAACCAAAGAAAGATGTGAGCCACAGTCAAACTACGTGTACATTCATGTATAGTAGTTAATGTTTTTCAAACTTTGTGTCCTTATTTTCAACCTTTTTTACAAAAGAAAAAGATATGTAATAAATTCATTACATGTTCACATCTCAATAAATAGCACAGTACTTACACTATTTTTGCACAATTCACTTTCACAAAAAAAATAAAGACAAAAATAAAAATAATGGAAGTCTCTTCCACTCGCAAGTTCAACTGTATTTGTGTCTTTTGTGGAATCAATCCAGGAAAACATAGGGAATTTATAGGGATAGTAAATAACCTTGGTAGAACTTTAGCAGAAAGAAAAAATTATTCAGCATATGGGGAAGACAATCTAGGGTTAATAGGGAGTGTTGCTACTTCTATTCATATAGGAAGAGTCAAAGTTATAGGAATTATCTCAAAACCTTTAATTATACATAATATTATAGGTATGTCCATTGAAGATGAGCTAAAAATATCACATATTCAGGATAGAATATCTAACATGTTAAATAATACAAATGCATTCATCATTCTACCTGGTGGTTTTAGTACACTAGATGAATTATTTCAAGTTATCTTTTGGGCACAACTAAACATTCGCCAGAAACCTATAGGTATTCTTAATGTTAATGGTTTTTATGATAGTTTGCTATCTTTTGTAGATCATGTTGTAGAAAAAGATTATATTTTACTATTTGCGAGACAAATTCTCATTTATGCTCTAATACTTACCAATTAATAAATCAACTTCTAGCATATATATTAGAACTTGATCTAACATTAGCTTGTCTGGATTGGTCCGACAAGGATAATGGTCAAAAAATGTAAAATGAATTTCACTCTTAACTTGTGAAATTTATACTTAATGGTTTTAACTAATAGTGTATACATTATGTTGTTCAGCTTTATTTTCCAATAAGTCACATTTCATGTAATATCTTCTAAACTCTACTTTTTTATCTATTTTTGACATTGGGGATAATGTCTCAATTAGGTTGGGGGAGGGGATAATTGATATCATGTCTTGTGTGTTCAATTTGTGTTTTTTTAATTTGTTTTATAAACAAAAAGATTTTTTTTCAAGTATGTTTTTTTTTGGGTCCATTGAAACCATAAAAAAAGGTGGCAGAGTAAAGAGTAACTATAACACTCTTGATATGCACCCCTATTTTTTTTGTATAACATGACAAGTTTGTGAAGTTTTTAACTAAATTTTGTGAACTGTTAATTTTTTTGGGTTCTAAATATTCTTCCAACTTCAATAATTAAAATTAAGCACAGATAATGTGGGTTGATTGATGATGGGTGTTGTTTAGACTTTGACGTCATTCTTTGATTAATATATTTTTGTAATAATTATACTGAAATCTTTTTGCACAAATAGTTATGTTATTTATTGTGAAGACAAACATGTCAAAATAGGTAGTTCTTATACCCTCGCATTAATCATCATTTGGATTTTTTATATGAAGGGATTGAGTGTTAGAACTTTTTCTTTTAGTCTGTTGAGGCGAACGACTGATTATACACCACTTGAAAAATGATTAAAGCATTAACCTTTCTAGCACCATGGTCAAATCAACTTATTTCCCATGTGGTGTTCCAAAAGAGCATCCCCTATAGTGGGCCACTTTGAGCCTTTCAATAAACAAGTATTTTTTTGGTAACCATATCTCTTTACCTAGCCTAAATACACTATTATCCTGCCTCTTTTCCAACTATGATTTGGAGTTTAAGAGACATTCCATTAACAATGTGAACTTGTAAAAGAAATTTTGATTGGAATAGAAGATAAGTGTAGGGGAGTTTCTCTTAAAAAAATAAAAAAATACAAAGTGTTAAAAATATTACAAGTTGCAACTAAGAATGGGATGCAACAAAATGTATTAACTTTTGAATAACTAAGGGTTAGATTCCAACACTTGTTTGGTTTTATTTCCATATTACTTTATTGCTTCCTAAGAATAATAGTTGGAAGTTAGTTATTATAGGTGTTTATGGGTATCACCACTGGAAACTCTCACGAGACTATAAATCATCCTCTATGGGCCACCTAGGAGTTTAAAGTCTTGTTGCATATGCTAAATGTAATCGTGATTTCCTACAAAAGTGGATTAGTTTAGGTTTGTTTTAAGCTTGTTCAAGGACAAGCAAGGGTTAAGTGTGGGGAAATTTGATAAGTGCATATTATAATATATTTTTGTATCAAATTCTTTATAGTTTTCTTTATTTATTCTTGTTAATATTATAGTTTTATTAATGTTTTGTGTTAGGGAATAAAATAAAAAAGATCCAAATAAAATCAAAAAAGTTAACACATTTCATGAGCAAGTTAGGAGATAATATTTTATTGAATCAAATAAACATCATAATTAGAAGAAAAGGGCTATTTTTTGCCTAAGTCTATCCTGTGTAGACCAAAATATATGCAATAAATCACTTGGACTTTTCAAGTGATTGTTGGGCTTGCATTAAATTCAAAATAAACATGTTTTTAGACTTGTGCAGTTTTTGTATTTTGGGCATAACTCTATGCTCAAATGCCCTATGAACTTAATTTTTGCATCATTTGAAAACAAGAGATAGAACTACAACTTTGTTGTTGGAAGTTTAGCCTAATTCAGTCTTGATTATAGCATAAAATTCGTTCAAGTGTGTGCATTGAAAATGATCTATCTACGCTAACATATTTCCTTAAATCAAGCATAACTTTTTTCTGGTGGTTGGAATTATGTGATTCAAGTTCGAAAATAAAGCTAACAGATAAATCTACAACTTTCATGTTGATCATGTTTCCAAATTCAGCTGATTGTATGGATAAAAATGTGTGACAAAAATTCAAATTTGAAAAGGACATGTGAATTTAGAGCACATTTTAAATTAATTTGGAGTGCATTTGGAGTAAATTTGGAGATGCCAATTTAGACACTCTTTTACTATAAATAGGGGCTCTTGGATGACATTTAAGACACATAAAAGCCTTTAGAAGAGGAAAGAAAGTTTTATTGGGTTTATTTATTTAGCTTATTGTATGGTTCTACCCTATCGACTACTAACGTGAAACCTTAATTTGTTATAGATAAAGATCTGCATAAATACTTGATTCCATAAATAAGTATTGTGGTTAAGAGATAATTTACAAATAATAAGATAATTTACCTTAATACAAGAGTTATTTGATAATATCTTCCCATTTGAACTTTCATTATATATGGATTCCAATAGTGGCATTTAAAAGAAGTAAAAAGAATAAATAATCGTTCCTCTATCCAAAACTCAAGAGCGGATTCCTAATCCTCAGTACTTTTATTACTTTGATTTCTTCGTCATAACATAAATTTTTCTTTATATTCTAAACCACACAAAGCCCTTGTTTTAAGAAATATAATCCTAAAAAATTTAATCAACTTCTTTGTGGATTAATCTCGGACTCCCAAGAAATTTATTACTTGACACAACCTACACTTGAGTTTGCAACATTAAAGTTGTAACATATCCAAAGATTTATCACATTTGTTGTCAATCATTTCATATTCCAACCAAAAAAGTAAACAACCACTTACTTTATAGGGCTTGATACACTATACTATCAATTTCCTCTAATGATTGGTACTGTAGAGTTCAGCACAAGATTGATGCTGGGCTTGGTTGATAATCCTCAAATTCAAAGATAAGTTATCTTCCTCTTCAGGTGAGATTCTACACTACGAAAACATAGGCGAGAATAAATTAAAGTATAATTACATCTTTGCACTTGAAAACTAATATAATCCTATAAAATTGCCCTTAAAACAACATGTTATGTTACATATATTTGTTGGGTTCGTTATAATTGCAGAGGCATGTGCAGTGAAAAATTAAAATTTTTATCAAACATAAATTTATCAAATAAATTTATCCCCTTGATTCGAAAGCGATTCTAATGATCACGCGTATTCAAGTGAATATATAAATAAATATTAAATTCAAATTATACCTTTTAAGCACTCCGATTGATGTAGGGAACGAAGCAATCAATTGCTATATTTCTTGCTTATTAGAAGTCATAGGGAACACATGTCTCCCCTCTTTTAAGTCCACAATATGAAAAACATCACCGATTAAAAGATTTCGATGGTATTCTTAAAATAATTTATTTGATAAATTTATATTAGATAAAAAATTTAAGTTTTCACTGCACAAGAAAAATAGAAGACTAAAAAAATAATTTTTTCTAAAAATTAAGAAGTAATTTGCGGCCCTTCCCTATTAATAGGGGCAAAAAATTGGCTTCACTCCAACTCTTAGAGAGTTTGTCAATTTTGAACCACTTCAAAGTTTAATCTTGGAAGAATTCTAAATCTTTCAACAAATCTTCTCTTTTCTATCTCCAATGTATGTTGACTTATTTGAGATGACATTAGTCATACAAAATCATCTACATATATTCTTGATATTAATTTGAACTCTTTAACTAATATCAAGATAGATATATATCAAATATATATATATAAAATAAATATATATATATACAAAAAATCCTAGTGGCCGATTTTTTATCTCATAAAATATCGGTCACTATATTTATTTATATATAAATATATTAAATAAATAAATCATATTTATTTAACTTATTCTCTTCATATTTTAGTGGGCTTCTTAAGTAATCCACTTTAATTTTTAGGCTTGGACTTGAAAGTCTATGAATCAATCCAATTGATTTAATTCCAAATTAATCAATTTAATTGATTAATTATTTTCTAACCATTGAAAAAAATCCCAAAATAGAAATGTTACTTTCCATAAAGATGTGTGACCCTCTTAGGTTCACTACTAAGTTAGTAGTGGGTTTACAATATTTGCAACTTATGAACAATAATTATTATGATTAATTAATCCAATGAATTAATCCGCTTGCAATTAACTCCTGAACTCCAAAAACCTCACTATTCATGAAAACACTAAGCAAGTAATCATGACAAACT
Source organism: Paulownia fortunei (assembly GCA_019321725.1). Taxonomy (NCBI): domain Eukaryota; kingdom Viridiplantae; phylum Streptophyta; class Magnoliopsida; order Lamiales; family Paulowniaceae; genus Paulownia; species Paulownia fortunei. The sequence goes on from CM033124.1 coordinate 6,940,586, forward strand.
AGTCTTAGGTGAAATAACGAGTAAACATATTTCAATTGCGAGTACCATACACGTATAGTCCTTTAAAAACTAATTTCCCGATTGAATCAAGGGCATGGATTATAAATCGAAAGTTTAAATGATTCAATCACTATGATTTCATTTCAAGTTCTAATGATTCCTAATGAATCAAAATTCATCCTCCCTTGGCCAAGGTCTTTAAATTATGAACTATGTAAATGCAGGAGATTCCTTTATTAAAAAAAAAAACAAGCGTCGAATTTTATGTTAGTCATTGACAAAACTCCATTCACACTAGTGCTGTTAGAGTAGGATGCTCAACGCCCTAATTAGATTGGGTGTATTGTACTATTTTTTTTTGTAAAAATAATGTTATTGGGAATCATATTAATTAAAATGCATTTTCTTTATCTTATGTCATGCATCTTTTATTTCTGCACATTAGATAAAGTCCTTAGACCAAATATAGCTATGCAGCATGGTTGCGTATATGATGACGATCATGCCTCTATGGATTTAGTCTTAAATAAGTTTCAAGTCGAAAGATTTTTGAGATAGGACATCAAATAGCTTAATAAGAGATGCAAGTGCATATATATGAGTTCTTGTTAGGGAACAAGTACACCGAACATAGCCCATAAGAAATTCTTAGTTGGAGGTTTTGCCTGATGAAATAAGAATTTTTGTGTTGCGATAGTACACAGCTAGTCTTCGGACTTGAGGCACGATGGAAGTCTTATGTGCATCATGCAACACTTTGATATATCTTCTGATTACTTGACAATCACAAATGGGGTATGTTGGGTGTTACATTGGTGCGCATGGAGGCTTGTCAGTAAGTAACATAGAATTCGATACTTGTCTTTTTAAATAATAGAATCTCCTGTGTTTTCATAATTCGTGATTCAAAGACCTTAGCCAAAGCAGGATGAATCATGATCTATTAGGAATCATTGGAACTTGAAATATGATCACAATTATTGAATCACTTAGGGTTTTGACTTATAATTTATGCCTTAGATTTAATCGGGAGATTAGTTGTTTAAAGGACCATACGTGAATGATACTCGCAATTGAAATAGGTTTACTTGCTATTTCAGCTAAGACTAGTTTGACATGATTACTTTCTAGGTGTTTTCATGGACAGTGAGGTTTTTGGAATTAAAGAGTTAATTCCAAAGTAGATTAATTAATTGAATTAATCAAAAGACAATAAATAAGGTAAATAGATACCAACATTTGAAATTGTTTGTCCTTAAGCTTTTTTTATTATCATTACAAAGCAAAGTTTAATAGGAAATTGTTTACGTCTAAATTGAAAAGGATAACCTTCATTTTCAACTAGTGAAAGTGACACTCTAGACAAGTTTTCCAATATGTTGCTCAAACACAATCTCCGCATCAATTATGTTATTCTTGAAGTCTTGCATACCATCCTTGTACTATTACCCAATCAATTTTATGGGTCCAGAGTTAAAGAATTCAAACCGTCATCTTCATAATAATAATTTGTGTCGTCAATAGTTTTATCAAAACTATTAAAATTTCTTACTTCTCGATGTTCGGCTTGTCATATAATGAGTTGAATGGGCATTCTTATTTAAAGTTGAGAAAATAACCACAATAAGTCGTAATATTGAGTTTTTTCATTGTCATACTCAATAATCATCTCTTTTAGAATTTTGATGTTATCTTTAGTATCTCTTGGTTTCTCACCTTTTCTAACTCCACGTAAAAATTCACTGAAGTTTGGATCAAATTTTGACTCATGTTCCTTGACAAAGTGATTTTTTTTTCATCTTGGGCCATAAATATGAATTCACCAAACTTACATACATAGTTTGATAAATTGTTGCCCTCGGAAACTACTGGCAATACCTGTCTAAAATTTTCACAAAAGATTGCCACTTTTCTATCAAAATCCTCATCATTTTCGATTATGTCTTTCAATAATTTATTAATATTCTTAATAGCCATCATTTCGCCATTGGTGCTTCATCTCATAAAAATAGTTGTGTTTATGTAATAGCTCTGCAGCTCTACTTTGGTTGGACATAGTGCACTCACTTGATTTAATTGCATCTATTGGTATTTTAAAGTAAGAATTGTTGTTTTAACCCTAAGCATTATTGTGATAGCAACTCCAAATATTGCAGTTACAAGTGCAATTTAATATTTGGATCTAAGATGAGTTAACAATGCATGGTATAAAAATATTTTTCGTATTCCACATGGTTCATCATTAAAAAAACCCTTACCCTTTCGTATGCAATTTAAGATTATTAGAAAAACTTTATGCTACCAGGATTTAACTTTAGTTGTGCTTTATAATCTTCTAAAGGTATTTCTATTGACATTTGTATCTCTTTTAAAAAAATATTATCCATATTATCCATATCAGTAGGAATGTTTGGAAGTTCATATGAACTGATACTTTTTTTCCATGCTCTCCAAGAAGAAATTTAGACTTTTTAAAGTTTTGGCAACTTGTAGTTCAATTTAGATTCTGATTCTCTTTTGAAATGTCTAGGCATTGCTATATATCTCAAAGAATTCTCATATCTATTTGTGCACAATATACACCCTTATCGATTTCATGATAAATTTCAGGCAACTTGGCCAGATATTTGACAATAAAAATGTATATAGAGTTAGCAATATCACTACTCCAATAAGTAAACCTAAAATCTTGTTTGATGGTTGATTGCGTTTTATTTTTTAAGTTTGACATATTGATGAATATCAATAACTTTGAAATCATGTAGTTAGTGTATATAATGATGATACTTACAATTTTTTTAATTTTATTTGTTGTAATTTTATTAATTAAAAATATATATAAACTTGAGAAAATGAAGATGAATTGAAATTAACATTGAAAAATTAAGTATTTTAAAAGAATAGTATTTCATTTTTTTTTTTTTGGCAATTGATATTGTAACAAAGTAGTGAGCTCTCTTTCAACTTATAAATTATAGGCAACACTTGTTTCTTAGAGATTAAAAATATTTGGCAAATCAAAACTAAAAATTTGGTATGTACCAAAGTTGATCAAAAAATTTGATTTGATATTTAATTTTATTTTTATAAAAATTTGGTATTCGATTTGATTTTAATTTTTTATTTCAAGTTATCGAACCGTACTAAATATCAAATTTAATTTTTACAAATTTTATAGATAATTTTGTTATCATATTTTATATTTATTAATTAGTTTTTTATTTTTTTCTTACTTTTAACTTACCAAACTAAAAATAATAAATTCAGAATATAATTAAATTTTGTTAAGAAATAAAAATAAAGAAGAAATTGAGTTGAAAATATGCTATATATAGCTTTGTTATATGTAATAATATATAGACATAATAATATCTTATCTCTATTAGTTCACCTTAAAACATTTAGTTGTTAATTTCATTTTACCCCTATATATACTTTTAAAAATGCTCAATTATTTATCAATTCTATAATTACTTTAGTAGAATAATATGTAAAAGGATCAAGAAATATACTAATAAATATAGTACAAAATTATTTTCTACTTAATGGAATGTATTTTCTTTTTTTAAATATTTATGTTGAAATGTGGTGGTGATACAATATAAAGGTTCATACAACTTATTTTTGCCATGTTTGTTTCTATTAAAAATATTTAGCTTTTTTTTGTTTCATTTCTAGTTGTTTTAAGAAGAGTAGTATTATGGAAGAATATATTTTAAAAAGTAAGTTTGAAGAACGTGTACAGAATACAAATGTGTATATTCTGTTGGGACAAATGATATGATGTATTTTGAAAAGTAGTTTATCAATCATAGATATATTATCAATATTATTTCGTAGTGGTTAATGAGAGATATTTTCATCTATATATATTTTATCAATATTATTGTATTGTAGTTAGTGATAATATAAGGTATAGGATTATCTAAATATTGTAATAAATAATTTGGTATTTTGGGGAAATACCATTCCCAAAAAATACAAGTGACAAATACGTTTTCGTATAAAAAAAAGGGAGAGAATGCTAATCAAAATTATAATGTTCGAACTGACAGTAAAAGAGTATAAATAAAATTTATTAGATTAAATGATAGATCTATTTTTCTATAAAGTAACTCCAGGAGTGATTTAACATAAATTTCAAAAGTTGAAAAAATTTTACGAAGTCAAATATAAGATGCAATTACAACCAGGCTATGATGATTATATCAACAAAAGATAAGTCAAATAATTGAAATTTTGAATTTTGTGTATAAAATATGTGGAATATAAGAGATAGCGTCACTTTTGAATATGATTTTTTAATTGATAAATGATATAAAATTTAGATAGAGGTGGCTTGAGAAAATAAATATTAAAGAAATCAAATACTTCATCAATTGATGTAATTATTTATGTATCTCCCAATACAAGAAAATACACTTTTAGTTTGTCAGTTTATGGAGGTCTTACAAAATTTAGTCTCATGGTTTGAAAGAGATCCAATTTTAGTCATGAATACATTTTAGATTTTGCTGTATTCCCTTTTTTTTTTTCAAAAAGTGAAATAACAAAATTATAATATGATAGTAGAATGTGTTTTTGAATTGATATAAAAAGTAGATGTTATTTTCACATTAATTTTAATGAATCTAATTAGACTGAAAATTGTGAGGTATATTTTCATAAGTAAATGGTATTCGGTTTGATTTTGATTTTTTATTTTGATTCATGATATTGAATTTTAATTTTTAATAAATTTACTGGTTTAAACAATCCATGAGGATCTTGACAAAAATTATGTCACCTCTGGCCATTACAATCAAATCATGAGCAAATACAAGATATGTAATCTTCAGTTGTACACACTTTGGAGGGTAGTTAAACTCAGAATTTGCAGTCTTTCTTTTTAAAAGTCTTAATAAATATTCCAAGCAAAGAACAAATAGGAAAGGGGATAACGGGTCATCTTGTCACAATTCTTTTTTCCTTTGAAAAACCCATGTAAGCTACCATTGATCATAATAGAGAATGTAGTTAAAGTCACACATTGTAGCACCCAATTTCTAAAAAATGTTGGAAACCTGAGTACCTCCATCACGGAGTTGAGGAAACTCCAATTAACTGAATCGTAGGCCTTGCGAAGGTTAACTTTAATAAGATAGAGAGGGGAAATCCTTTTTCTATTATACTGTTTAAGGATGTCTTATGCTAAGTAGATATGATCGATGATGCTTCTCCCATCCACAAAGGCCGATTGTGCCCTATCCATGATAGTCTCAAGTATGGGGGCTATTCTACAAGTAATGATCTTCGAAATGACCTTGTATGCCATATTACAACAAGCAATGAGACAAAAGTCCTCAATCTTTAGGGAATGACTGTATTTAGAGACCGATGCTAACACCGTATGGTTGGATTATTTTAATAGGGATGCTGAAGAGAAAAATTCCAAGACTGCCCTAGTAAACTGCTCACCCACAATGTCCTATGATTTCTTAAAGAAAAGAGAAGAATACCCATCTGAACCGGGGGATTTATCATTACTGATGCTAAACAAGGCTACTTTAATTTCATTTTTAGAAATAGGTGAGGTCAATTTGGCAGCCTGTCCCTATGAAATGAAGGGTCCAAAATTAAAAACATTCTGATCTAAAGGTACACAAGTATTCTCCGATCTATACAGTTGCTCATAGAACCGAATGAATTTAGCCCCAACTTGGTCATATAATTCAGTCAATGAACCATCTTCAGTTCGAACAGCTGTGATATGGTTCTTTTTCATGTTTCTTTTGACTGTGGCAGAAAGAATTTCATACCACGATCACTATTTTTTAGATAGTGGCATGTCGCATGTTGAAGGTAAAAACTTCTTTCTGCTTCTACCAAAAATGACATTGTCTTTCTTAGTTTAACAACTATTTCCCTTAATATGATATTTCCAGGTTGAGTTTGAAGCTGAATCTGGCACTCTTTCAGTTCATTATTTTCTTTCTCGGCTCTTGCTGAAATATGGACAAAATTCTCTTGGTTGAGTTATTTCAAAGGCCCTTTAAGGTTTTTCAGTTTCTGGCAGAGCACAAACTGGGCTATTCTTCTTATCGGTTGTCTCCAAACTAACTGCACTATACCTCTAAAATTTTCATGTGTTGTCCATATATTGTAGAATCTAAAAGGATATCCACGAGTGTGTACCTAATTGTATAATGTCACAATATATGGAGAATGATCTAGCAAGCTTCTTGGGGTGCAGGAACTCAGCTTGCCCAAATAACCTAGCAAGTAACCACTGACTGTTAACCTAGCAAAATGCATGATCCAATTTACTCCAGACGGAATTGTTGTTCCATATGTAAAAATAGCCAATTGATTGCAAATCTGTGAGTCTAAGGGATATACAACAGTACACAATGTCCCTAACTTCATAAGGAGTAACATCTGCTCCATTGTATTTCTCATTAGCTCGCATGACGTTATTAAAGTCTCCCACAACAAGCCAAGGCATCATAGTATTCATACCAATTGCCTCTAAATTTTCCCGAAAGCTTCACCTACACACAACAGAGTGAAAGCTATAAACAAAGCTAACATGTATAGTAATGGAACTCACCTTACAAGTAACATAACAATGAATGACTTGAGGTGTGAATTCCACCAGTTGCACCACAACTTTAGAGGGACTAAAACCTCTTAAACTAGGTTTTTTTCACCATATTTTTTTCTAGCCTTTCTCGTTCATTTTCATATTTTTTTCTTTTTTATATTTATTAAATTCAAGACATATTTTTATAACATGTCTCAAATTCCTAATATAGAAACCAACAAATGACCACTAGGTTTAGATCATCCTAGGCCTCAGACGTATTAAGTAATCTTCAGCTAAATGAGTCATCCTCCTCTAACCTTAATTTCGAGCTCTTTGACAAGGAGAAACTAGACATGAGCTCCTCTTTATACTTAGATCACTATGATGAAGGTATGAGGCTAGCCAAGGTAGACTTTTTTGGCGTCTACCAATCCAAGCTCACCCCTACCCATGCACAAAAACTTTGATGATATGGTCATTCCTCCTTATTAGACTAGTACTCGAAAATTCAATTATATTGACAGCTATTATACTCTTATAATAAACAATCTTATTCTATTCACATTAATAAAATGTTCGACAATACGTAACTATGATGGTCGAACAAATGATGACAATCGTAGAATATGCCTCTATATCTATAGTCTTAAATATGTTCAAAATTGAGGATTCAATGAGATGTGACATTGATAAGCTCATCAAGACTTGCGTATATATTGTAGGCTCGTATTGAGGGTGCCTCCTTCTCTGGGCATTGGCGTTGAGATACTAGTGTATGTATGTGGGTGTTTGGTAGAAAACTAATACATATGAAAATTCCCAAATGGAAATAATTATTGTTGAATTTGAATTTTCTCATTATGATAGTGCTTGAATTAGTTCTTTAATTTGAGCCACTATTATGTACATGACATAATTCGCTTTTATTTATTTATTGACTACATGAATAAGAAAATAAGAACTCCAATCTAGAGAAAATAAAGAGTAAGATTTCCTCAAATAAATTTTAAGGCTATGGTAAAAGCCGTATACAAAATTATCAGAACTAGAGATGCCAAAAATGCTGTAAAATTATCCTGCCAAGTCCTGTGTGTTTCACGCCTCCACCATTTCTCAAAATCATACGAATTGATCAGAAAGCCAGCTTTCCAAATTTTAATTGCGATGCAAAAGGCTACTATTTGAATTATGATATTTCCAGGAAACCAACTTAGAACACCAGCTTGATCAAAGCATATGTTACTTAAAATGAAAGTATAGGAGATTCCACCCTAACATAACCTCTAATTGTATGTGGAAATTCTCAAGGGAGCTAAATTCCTTAACTTTGAGAAGAGCAACCAAAATTAGCAAGGAATTTGGTTTGATTTCATTCTCTCATAATTTGCAAAATGGTAAGTTCAAATGCTTCTTCATGAAATTTTATTTTGATAAGAGATGTTACAACTTCTATTGACCCGGTGCCTGTCTATTAAGCATTTGATTCACAATATTGCATCAATTCCAATCTATAAGTTTGTAATACCTCTTGAACTAATGCAAAAAGCTCAACCAAGTTGTTAGTGCCAGTACCCAAGGAAATTGAAATAAGTAAAAACAATGGGAACCATCACTATCTCTCACAATTCCGCCTGTCCACGAAGGACCTCGATTCCCTTGCTTACTCCATCACAATTTAATTTATGCCAACCAAAGAAAGGTTACAACCATCGTACTTGCTGAATACAATGCTTCATCTGGTTGATTACTCGAAAGTCCTAAAAATTTGCAATACTAATATCACCTATCCAGAATTTTTTGCCAAGAGCAGATATTGAGTCCACCCATTTGAGATGCTGAATAATATGATAAATAATCAGGTTATGGTTTATTCAGAACCCTCTATGTTCAGAATCGTTGCTTGCAATCCAAATGAACCAAATAGGAATTTCACAATACTCTGCACATGGCCTTTATACGAGAAGGAAAAGCTCCAAAATTGAAGTAAATGGATAATAGAATTGGTCTCTGGTGAGCTAGATATCGAATAAACTACCAAGATAATTCAAAATAGCAGTTGCTATAAGGCCGTTAATAATTAAGTGATCAATTGATTCTAAACTCCTTTTGTAATAAAGGCAAAAGCTATCTCAAAGCATTTGTGAACCATAATCTTATCAAAAGGTAGCAATTTGTGAAGCAATTGCCAGAAGAAAACAAACATTGTTGGAGTACAAAAGTGAGACCAAAACCTGGCATAAATAATAAGCTCCAATGAATAGTGTCTTAGCAATTGCCAGGTTGATTTTAACAAAAAATTCCCATCCATAAAAAGCTTCCATATCAGTATATCCTTTCCATCACTAACTGCAGTTACCTCAAAATTTGATCCATGATATGGGATGAAAAAATGAAAGCCTATACCATATCCTATTCTCCCAATATTGAACAATCATATCCATGTTACAACTTGCATTGTCTACCAGCTGATATAAGGGGCAGTCACCAACCCACAAATCATGCCAGAACGATATAGAGTGTAACACCCCTTAACCTAACTGCAAAACCTAAATAAGCTAATACAACTAGCTAAGTCAAGAAGTGTTAACTTTTCATTAATACTAGAGTTATGGTTTTAATAAAAGTTCCCCTTTTGGCTATAAGAGAAAGAACTTGAATTTATTTATCATTTTATTTTGTTGTAGACACACCATATACATAAATCAAAATTGAGTATATATGTTTACAAAACCATAACAATGTGGGTTATTTAAAAATAAAATAGAATTTTCAAAATAGACTACAAAACAGCTCGAAGTATGACATATGAACAAATCTCTGTTCGGCCGTTCTAAAGATTCAGTCAACCTCTAAACCTGTATATTTCCACTTGCATCACATGAATCTAATGAGCTAAAGGCTGATGTAGTAACAAATAGCATACATGAAAGTCCCATAAATAATTAAATACATTATTTAATTTAATAACTTTCATTCATAATTCATTCTTTAGGGCTCTTGAAGTGTGGTACCTAACTAATAGTGATAGATCATGGTTTTCGAAACCTGTTCATAATAATTGGCCAATAAGAGAAATAATACGGGGTTTCCATACTTGGTCTATCAATCTCAGGTATTACCTGTATTCTATCTCATTCATTGTAGCTTTCCTATACCGATTTTTCAACCTCAAGTATTTGCCACCGTTTGTTGGGTCCGCCGATCCCTCTCGCATCCCTTGTCTACCCGACTATCAATCAAGTACCATATTTTCTTCTCAAAAACCTCATTATATTCTTAATAGTATCATGCTTCATGAACCATAAATGCATCAAACATTACATCATTTGACAAATAATGACAATCACATTAAAACATGAACAACATTATATGATTCTTGTGATACAACAAATGAAAGTTTTAACTTAACTCAAGTCCACTTTGTGCTAAGTGAAAAGGTAAATCTCTTTGAAAGATAGAATGTGCTAAAGGCCTACCATAATCAAATCATTTACCTTTCAATATCCTTTTAATAAATCACATACACTTTTCAATCTTTTGTAAACAATTCCATATCAATTACAAGACCTAAAAAACAATACATACTCCATATTTTACTACTAATTCAAGACATTAAACATTAGGGCATCTATTAAATAACTAAATCAGGGTGGCCCCTTGAACACATTCTAAAATAACATGAATAAACTCGATTCTAATTTAAATTAATTCTAACCATCAATTAAGCAAACTCATTGCTATTGTTCTCAATTATTTATAGGAACTTCCAAACATAATATAAGCATTACAAGATTTATAGAAATATGTAAATTAAGCATATTTCACAATACTATCAATTTTGCTAGAAACTAGCTTAACTAACTTGGTCTTGGCTTCAAGTCTATCTCACTTGAGTTTGCATTTATACAAAAACATACTAAAATATGCAGCCATCCAAGATACTATAAATTCAACATAAGAAACATTGAAAAAGAATATACCTTGATTAAGTTGGAATTAAACTTCAAAATCAATGATTTTCAAGCTTAAAAGGATAAAAACTTGTTCTAGTTTGTGTTATATGGATTCCTATGGATTGAATTCAATTTTTGTGAGTATGAGAGTGTAGAAATTTGGGAGAAACTGGGAGAAGAAGGGCTGGTCATTTTTTGAGGAGTTTCCATAAGAAAATATGGCTAAAATGAATTGTTTGACATTTCAACGAGAGATAAGTGGAGGATGATGATTGGTTGACTTTTGCTTGGTGTCTTCTCATGCAAAGAGCCACATTTATGGGGATAGGAAGATGACAAAACTTGATGCTTTGGTGTTATAATCAAGTGCAATGCGGTTTAGAATGATTTCATACAACCTAGTCAACCAACCAATCAAATTGCACTATTTGCATACTTTTAGTTTTTAGTCAAATGTAAAATATTTAAAGCAAATATTTTGAAAAACAATCACTTTAAAATGTAACGAGTATGGAGCAATACAAATAATTTATTTTATGACCATTCAACACATTAATCTTCCTTAATCGAGATCCGAGCTTTTCACTACCAAAAGTCACTTAAGTAATATGTTAATCAAGAAATAAAAGTTTGATCTCATATTTCATATACTAATGTACGTTAAACATAACTGGAGCATATATTAATTATTCAGGTTCGTGCAATCATGCTATTTATATGTCATAATCTAATAATGCGTATTGATTAGATGCATATTCATACAAGATGCTTATTATTGGCTATGTATGAGAGAATTGGGCATTACAAATCTTCATTCCTTACAAAACTTTCGTCTTCAAAATTTGATGTAACAAATAATTCTATATACTTGCTCTGCATTTCTTCTTCGCTTTCCCATGTGGCCTCTTCCATAGAATGATTCCTGCATAATACTTTTACAAGTTGAATCTTTTTTGTTCTCAACTCCTTTTTGTTCTAATCCAAAATTTGCATTGTTTTCTCTTCATAGGCTAAATTAGGAGTCAATTCCAATAGTTCATAACTCAACACATGAGAGGGGTTTGAAATGTATTTCCTCAACATAGACACATGGAAAACATTGTGAACACTAGACAATGATGGAGGTAAGGCCACTCTATAGGCTTTATTACCAACTCTTTCGAGAATCTCGAATGGGCCGACATACCTTGGACTAAGTTTTTCTTTCTTTCCAAATCTCATGACACCTTTCATGAGAGCAACTTCTAAAAACATATGATCCCCAACGAAAAACTCTAGATCTTTTCTCTATGTATTTGCATAGCTTTTCTATCTACTTTGTGTGATCTTCATTCTCTCTCATATCTTCTCCACTACCTTAGCGGTATGTTGAACTATTTTTGGACCAAGTAGGCTTCGTTCTCCAACTTCATCCCAATGAACTGGAGATCTACATTTTCTTCCATAGAATGCTTTATAAGGTGCCATTCCAATTGTTGATTGATAGCTATTATTATAAGTAAACTCCACTAATAGAAGTTTCGCATCCCAACTCCTTTGAAAATTTAGCACACAAGCTCTTAACATATCCTCAAATATCTGAATAACACTATCTAATTGTCAATCACTTTGTGGATGAAATATTGTACTAAATACAGGTTTCATTCCCATGGCACTGTGTGAGCTCTTCCAAAATATAGATGTAAACTTAGGATCTCTGTCGGACACTATTAAAACTAGCACCCTATGTAACCAGACTATCTCTTTAATATATTGTTGAGCATACTGGTCCATATTGTATGTCGATTTCACTAGATGAAAATGGGCTAATTTAGTTAATCTATCAACAATCACCCATATGGAATTATACCCTTTGTGAGTTTTAGGTAATCCAAGCACAAAGTCTATTGTAATGTGCTCCTACTTCCACTCTGGAATCAACAAAGGTTTTAACAACTCTGATGGTCTTTGATGTTCAATCTTAACTTGTTCACAAGTTAAACATTCAACCATAAATTTTGCTATATCTCTCTTCATTTTAGGCCACCAATAATGCTGTTGTAAGTCCTTATACATTTTTGTGCTATCTGGATGTATTGAGTAGGGAGTAGTATGAGCTTGTTCCAAAATATCTCATTTCATGGCCTTGTCAAATGGCACACACAGTCTCCCTATATATCAAATAATTCCATCATCAGTAACAGAGAAGTCTGGCCTTTTTCCAACATTAATCTTTCTTTCAGTCTACACAAATGCATATCCACCTTTTGACCTTCTTTAATTCTATCTTGAAGTGTAGGTCTCAACACTAAGATTGACAACGAACACTTTTCCCTTTAGATACAATTTCAAGTTCTAATCTCTATAAATCCAGTAATATTGACTTTTGTATGATAAAAAGAGAAGACATGGATTTTCTGTTCAATGCATCTGCAACCACATTCGCTTTACAAGGATGCTAGTTGATCACACAATCATACTCCTTCACAAGTTCTAACCAGCTTCTTTGTCTCATATTCAGCTCCTTTTGGGTAAAGAAGTACTTCAAACTCTTATGATTTGTGTATATCTCACACTTCTCACCATAAAAAAATTTCAAGGCAAAAACCATAGCAGCAAGTTCCAAATTATGGGTTGGATAATTCTTTTCATACTCCATCAATTGCCTTGAAGCATAGGCAATAACCTTCCCATTTTGCATCAAAACAATGCCCAAATTATTTTTTGAAGCATCGTTATACACCACGAATCCACCAATTCCTGTTAGAATGGTAAGAACATAAGTTGTAGTCAATTTATGTTTCAGTTCTTGAAAACTTCTGTCACAAGCATCGGTCCACAAGAACTTCACATTCTTTCTTGTCAACATTATCAATAGAGTTGCTATCTTTGAAAACCCCTGAACAAATAGTCGATACATTTGTTGGTGTTGGCCACTTAATGATAACTTCTATCTTGCCTGGGTTAATAGAAATACCATTCTTGGATACTACATGACTAGGATTACCACTTCTTAAATTTAGCATATAACTGCTTTTCCTTAAGAACTTGCAGCACAATATTCAAATGTTCCTTGTGCACTTCTAATTAGGATATCATCAACACCCTATTCATTAGATCCATAAAAGCTGCAGGGGTATTGGTTAAACCGAAGGGCATCACTAGAAATTCATAATGTCCATACCTTGTTGGAATGCAGTCTTTTGTATGTCTTCTTCCTTGATCTTTAATTGATGATACCCAGAGTGCAAATCAATCTTAGAAAATACTGATGCTCCATGCAATTGATCAAACAAATCATCTATTCTTGGAAGTGGATACTTATTCTTGATTGTTACTTAATTCAACTCTCTATAATCAATGCACAACCACAATATACCATCCTTCTTTTTCACGAACAATACAGGTGCTACCTAAGGAGAATAACTAGGGTGAATAAAACCTTTATCAAGCAATTTTTTCAATTGAACTTTCTACTCTTCTAATTCTATTAGTGTTATTTGATATGGTGCTTCAGAAATAGGGGTAGTCCCTAGCATAACATCAATCACAAATTCAATCTCTCGATTCAGTGGTAGTCCTGATAAATTATCTGGAAATACCTCAAGAAATTCTTGAACCATATCTACATTTTATGGCTTCAATTGTGCTTCGATCAAGGTGTCCAGAACACTTGCCAAATATCCAACACAACCTTTATTCAACATCTTTTGAGTTTTCAAAGTAGTTATAATTGGTAAAGATAGTGAGAATGAGGTACTACTAAACACAAACTGTTCTTCCCCAGGTGGTTGAAAAATTACAACTTTCTTGTTACAATCAATTATTACATGATATTTGGTAAGTCAATCCATACCCAGAATAACCTCAAAATTTGGCATCGATAAAACAACAAGATCTGCATAGAGAGTCTTATCACTAATCTGAATAGAACAAGCCATTAACATTTGGTTGGAATCCATTTCTTTCCCAAATGGAACAGTCACACTGTACCTTATTTTTAATAAATTTGGTGTAATGCCCAATTTTCTCACAAATGCAAATGAATGCATAGATCGAGAATCTATCAATGCAATTATAGGTAGCCCAAAGATTAAAATAATACATGTGACTACGGAAGCATCTGTATCAACTTGTTCTTGTGCCATTGCATATACTCTTCCCTATAGTATTGGGCAATCCTTTACTATATGTCTAGGCTTTTTCCCATTAAAGCAACGATTAGTACCACTAAAATATTCCCCAAAATGATTCTTCCCACACTTAGCACGTTTAGGCCATTCAATTGTAGTATAAGTCTGCCCAACTCTAGGATGCTTTTCATTCCCTTGGTTTGATTTTTGCTCTCATTTTTTCCACTAGTTCAGATTTCTTGGAGTGAATACTTGCTTCTTTTGTTGATGAAATTTCTCAATCTCTTTCTTATCTAAGTTAGCCATCAAAGTCTTGTCCACTAGTTCCCTAAACTCTATTACTGAAGATATTCTCACATCTTTCAAATTTTAGCATTAAGGCCCCTCAAGAAATGATCCATCTTCTCATTGTTGTCTCGGGCGATGTATGGCACATATTTGCAACCCTCTTCAAATTTTCGCACATAATCACATACAGACATCCCTTCTTGTTTTAATTCCAGGAATTCTTTTACTTTGAGGGACCTAGCATCCCTGGTGAAATACTTATCATAAAAGATTGTTTTAAACCTCCCCAAGTTAACTCTTCCATATTCACTGCAAGTTTAGCTTATTCCCACCAGGTTCTAGCATCTTTCTTCAACAAGAAAATTGCACAGAATACCTTCTCAACATCATCAAATCGCATGTAGTCAAAGATAGTGTCCAAAGATTTCACCCATTCCTCTGCAACAATGGGATCAGACCCACCATTAAAATCAATAGATTCCATCTTTCAAAATTTCTCATACATAACTTGTGGTGGAGGAAGTAGCTGATTATGTTCTTGGTTTTTTTGTTGCATAACTAACTATTGTTATATCTGTTCACCATGCATTCTAGTTTGTTGTTGAATGAGATTAGTCAAATTATTCACCACACTATAATTACCCTTATGATCATCCATTGTCTTTCTTTTTGGTGCCATGACCTGGTATGCATTGCCTAATCTCATTCCATTCATTAGCCAATAATAAATACATAATCATGATAATAACGTAAACTGAAATCAAATCAAATAATCATAAAAGTAAATAAATAAATAGTTGACTGAGTTTTCCATCCAGGATGTATTCATATGCCTTCTTCTATCTTCAGGAATGACTAAACCTCACTCTGATACCACAAACTGTAACATCTCTTAGCCTACCCACAGAACCTAAGCAAGCTAATATAACTAAGTCAAGAAGTGTAAACTTTTCATCAATACTAGATTATAGTTTTAATAAAAGTTCCCCTTTTGGCTATAAGAGAAAGAACTTGAATTCCTTTGTTGTTTGATTTTGTTGTAGACACATTATATACATAAATTAAAACTGACTACATCTATTTATAAAAACATAACAGAGTGGATTATTTAAAAATAAATGGAGTTTTCAAAATAGAATACAAAATAGTTCGAAACATGGCATATAAACAAATCTCTGTCCGCCTACTCTAGAGACTCAGTCAATCTCTAAACCTGTACATTTCCACCTGTATTATATGAATCTAATGAGCTAAAGGTTCAGTAAGGTGAAACTGATGCAGTAACAAATAACATACATACAAGTCACATAAATAATTAAATGCATTATTCAATTTAATAACTTTCATTCATAATTCATTTTTTAAGGCCCTTGAAGTTTGGTAACTAACTAATAGGGATAGACCGTGGTTTTTGGAACCTGTTCATAATGATTGACCAATAAGAGAAATAATACGGGGTTTCAATACTTGGTCTTTCAACCTCAGGTATTAGCCGTATTCTATCTCATTCATTGTGGCTTTCCTATATCGGTTTTTCAATCTCAAGTATTTGCCATCATTTGTTGAGTCCGCCGGTCTCTCCCGCGTCCCTTGTCTACCCGACTAGCAACCAAGTTCCATACTTACTTTTCAAAAAACCTCATTATATTTTTAATATTATCATGCTTCATGAACCATAAATGCATCAAATATTACATCATTTGATAAATAATGACAATCACATTAAAACATGAACAACATTATATGATCTTATGATACAACAAATGAAAGTTTCAACTTAACTCAAGTCCACTTTGTGTTAAGTGAAAAGGGCAATCTCTTTAAAAGATATGATGTGTTAAAGGCCTACCATAATCAAATCATATACCTTTCAATATCCTTTTAATAAATAACATAATTTATTCTAATAAAAATCACATACACTTTTAAATCTTTTGTAAACAATTCCATATCAATTACATAGCCTCAAAAAAAATACATACTCCATATTTTACTACTAATTCAAGACATTAAATATTAGGGCAACCATTAAATAACTAATAATCCAAATATAAATATTAGGGTAGCCCCTTGAACATAATCCAAAATAACATGAGTAAACTCGATTCTAACTTAAATTAATTCTAACTATTAATTAAGCAAACTAATTGCTATTGTTCTCAATCATTCATAGGAACTTCCAAACACAATATAAGTATTACAAGATTAATTGAAATAAGTAAATTAAGCATATTTCACAAGACTATTAATTTTGCTAGAAACTAGCTTAAATAGCTTGATTTTGGCTTCAAGTCTATCCCGCTTGAGTTTTCATTCATACAAAAACATACTAAAACATGTAACCATCAAAGATACTATAAATTCATCATAAGAAACATTGAAAGAATATACCTTGATTAAGTTGGAATTAAACTTCAAAATTAATGGTTTTCAAGCTTAAAAAGGTATAAACTTGTTCTAGTTTTTGTTCTATGGTCCTATGGATTGAATTCAATTTTTGTGAGTATGATAGTGTAGGAATTTGGGAAAAACTTGGAGAAGAAGGGTTGATCATTTTTTGAGGAGCTTCCACAAGAATATGTGTAAAATGACTTGTTTGACATTTCAAATAAAGATAAATGGAGGATGATGATTGGTTGACTCATGTTTGGTGTCTTCTCATGTAAAGACTCATGTTTATGGGCTAGGGAGATGACAAAAATTGATGCTTTGATGTTATAATCAAGTGCAATGTGGTTTAGAATGATTTAATGTAACCTAGTCAACTAACCAATCAAATTACCCCATTTTGCATACTTTTAGTTTTTAGCCAAATGTAATATATTTCAAGCAAATATTTAGGAAAATAATCACTTTAAAATGTAACAAGTATGGAGCAATACAAATAATTTATTTCATGGCCATTTAACATATCAATCTTCCTTAATCGAGATATCGAGCTTTTCACTGCAAAAAGTCACTTAAGTAATATGTTAATCAAGAAATAAAAGTTTGATCTCATATTTCATGTACTAATGCATGTTAAAGCATAAGTAAAACATATATTAATTATTCATGTTCATGCAATCATGCTATTTATATGTTATAATCCTATAATGTGTATTGATTAGATGCATATTCATGCAAGGTGCTTATTATTGGCTATGTAGGAGATAATTAGGCATTACTTAGAGTCCGAACCAATATGCCAGAATATATGTTTTGTTAGCCTCCTGCCCTATCTTGCAAAGTTAATTCCATATTTGAGTATGAGCACTTCTCAATAAGAGGATGAGAAATACTACAATACTTACCATGCATAAACTTTACCCAAAAGGAATCCGAAGACCTAAATTGCCACCATAATTTGAAAGAATAAGAATAAGCAACATCACTTAATCTCATAACACCAAGACATCATTCCTTAAGCGGGAAACACATTTTCATCCAAGAAGCCCAATGTATCCAAGAGTGACCATTAACTGAGCCCCAAAAGAATTGTTTAAACAACCTTTCTATTTTTTGAAAAATAGACTTTAAGGCATCCATGACTTGAAGTATATGCAGTGACATAAAACATAGGACGCTCTTGACTAATTTAAGCTAGCCACCATGAGATAGGAATATTTTTTTAGCCTATCCAGAATCCTAGCTCACATTTTGCCTATGATTTCATAAAAAAACTCCTTTTTTCCTACCTTTGTATAATGGAGCACCAAGGTATATGATCGACAGTCGTTTATAAGAGAAGCCAATGGCACGTTTGATCCATCTAATTGACAAACTACCAGCATGCTGACTTGCTAGAAATGAACTCTTAGTCGCATTAAATAGTTGACCAGAAGCAATTTCGCATCTATGAAGAAAATCCGTTAACCTCCTAATCCCTTTCTCATTCACTCAAGTGAAAATAAAACCTTCATCGACGTAAGAAAGATGAAAGATAATGTAGCCCCCAAAAGAATTATGTTGCAAGCTTGGAGTATGCATGAATAGGTCATTATGCCCTCTTGAATGAACTTCTGATGTAAAGATTAATAAAGCAGGCAAAAGAGGATCTCCTTGGCGAAGCTCGCGTATTGATTTGAAGAATCCAACTCCCTGGCCATTAATAAGATAGAAAACCTTGAATTCTCAACATAATTCTTAACAAGGTTAATCCAGTGTGAAAGGGAAACCCAATCTACACAACACCTCATATAGGAATGACTATTGGCCACGAACATAGGCTTTGGTCATGTCCAACTTCAAAAGGATATTCCCTTCTTTGCACTTACTAACAATACAATAAGTTTTTGAGCAAGTAATATATTGTCACTAATCAATCACCCTAATCCAAACCCGCTTTGATTACGAGAAATGAGTTTTGGCAGCAAGGAAGAGAGCTTAATGCAAAGCAATCTAGAGAAGACGTTATTAATGAAATTGCACAAGCTTAAAGGACTAAAATCACTCCATACCTTAGAATGACCTGTTTGATATTTTTAGAAGTTAATCTTTCAATTAATGATGCTTTTTGGGTATTTAGATACCGACTGTGGTTCTCATCTCTGTAATGATTTATACATCAATAGACTAAGCAAGATGGTAAGTAAGAGAGAGACAACCCTGATACTAGATAATGGAGCAAGAATTGTTATTGGGTTCGCAAAACCTTAAGACCCCAAATGTAGTGGAAATTTAAATTTAAAACCATGCATCAAATACATAATAATAGTGTCTTGAGTTTGATGTGATTGATCGATTGTGCGCATGCATATAAAAATTGATATCCTTGAAAGTATCAAAAGTATCAGGGTTTAATCAAATTATACCTGAAGCTTCCATTTGATAAGGAAGACTTAGAAGCAACTCAAGTTAATAGCTTTCATGAATTCTTCAATTTCCAAAACACCGTAGAAAGAAGGATTTGCCAAGACCCGTAAGTGTTGATCTTCTAAGTATGTATCCATACCTCAAATGCCCACTTGCAATTAAACCTATGCTAGTAAGCTTAAATTTGGTAGTTCTAGCCTAAGGTTCATATGAGGGTTTATGGAACAAAATACATCTCCAATTATTTAGGTGTTTGATCAACTCTTAATTCAACTAGGGTGAAAGAAGAATTGATTAATGACTATGAATTTGGTGGAACTTTTGACAAGAAAATAAGAAACAATTTAAAAAGAGAGTGTTTGCCAAAAAATCATGGCAAAGTTTCTTGTAGTTTTCAGAGGGAATGGGGGTGATAAGTTAGTTTTATACCATTAATTCATATGCCTTTTGATTAATATTTGGCTTGTCTTCAAGTAATTTTGTTATTTTTTATGGATTTAGTTTGTAATCTTTTAGGTAATGACAAAAGGAGATGAAAATGGAAAGAAACTAAAAACTTGGTTGAAATGTTGAAGAATCCAAATTGTGCTACGACTGATGGTAGTTTTCGTATTTCAAACATAACGCTTTACTCAAATATCACATTGACCTGATTTTTGATCCATTAGAAATCAAGAAATAAATCTACAACTTTTATGATTAGCACAAAATCCAGTTTCTATAATTTTAATGAGAAACATCGAGTTCAAGAGTCAACATTGGACTAAAATTTTCTTGTGTGACATATCTCGGTATTTTAGGCATAACTCTCTCCACAGATATCCAATTGAGATGATTCATGATGATATCAAAATATAAGAGAATAGTGCTAAAAATTGTATGAAGATACCAAAAGCCAGTTTGGCTTATAAAGTAGTGAAAATTTTGTTTTAAGAGGTTGCATACGCTGGAGAAATAGGTTTTGGACAGAATCTTCAGTGTCTAGCTTTGCCTAGCTGTCTACTTAGTGTCTACACATTGCCACACAGATAAAAGGGAAAAAAATGATTTTTTGCCTTCTTTAGGGCATCTACCATCTAATTTAAGGACCCCAAAGAGCCTCCAAAGGTATTCTGGGACGTGAGAAGCTGTTCTTGACAAAAGGAGTGTCGTTGGACAGAAGAAGGAGATTTTTGGAGAAAAGGAATCATTCTTGGAGACAATGAGAGTTTCAACCATTCCTCTCACTTCACAAATGGGTGAATAATTTCCATGTTCTTTCTTATGTATATCTTGAAGTTATATTCATACATGATGAACTAAACTTTTCTTTTAAGAGAATGATGTACCCTTATTTGATCCTATCTTTTGAATCCAAACAATATTAATTCAAGTTATTCATCTTGTTTATGTTATCTTGATTAGTATTGCATCTTGATTATTTGGTCATTAATTGAGAGTGTTTGATGTATGAGATTCAATACTCGAGAGAGGGAAGATTATACAAGATCATAAAGATAACATAACCTAGGAATCATAGAGTTGAAAAGCTTATGAAACCTTTGAAGTTTTGAAGAAGAATTCATTGAACTTTTGTAGAATTTTATTCTTGAGTTTTTATATAGATATTAAAATTCATATTAGAGCTTATAATCAATTCGACACTTAAAAGAGGGAATTGATGAGCATAGGAATTCTTAACTTAAATATGTTGTTGATTTGAATTGGTATATTTTGGAAGGACGAACATAGGTGATAATTAGGTGAGTCATTTCTCTTGAATTTCTTGCTCATAAGGTGCTTGTTGTATAACTTCTAAGAACTCACTCTTGCCTTTTGTAATTTTTATATTCTACTTTGTTTAATCATCACTTGATTTTTTAGATAAAATTAAGACTATTTGAATTACGGTACTTACTGTAATTTTTGATTACAATCCTTGTGGATATGATACTCAATACACCGTTGTATTAAAATTTGACACTGTGCACTTGTAGTTTGCAAAATATTTCACAAACAGGGGGTGGGGCCTTTTACAAGTCCACTTGGTTCTATCTTATGGTATCATTTCCTTATCTAATTTAGAATCCAACCTAGTTAGTCTTTGAAACTAATTCTTAGTTAAATTCCTAATTCACTTTCTATAAGCCTATACCCAATAGGCCTTGATCCAATTTAATTGGATTTAATTTAATTCATCATTTCAATTAAATTAATTCATCCAATACATTATTAAGGCCCATAATAATTAATTAGTTGTTCCATAATGCATTATGCATATGTAAAGCTTCAGCAATTATAAATCAACATATACAGTTTCTATTCTTAATAGTTCCTAATAAGGTTTTTGCATCTAAAAATCCTTCTTTTGTGTATTATAACATAAATAACACCCTAAATAAGAATACAAGTTGGAGAAATCATGAAACCTCAAATAATACAAAAATTTATGTCAAAAATCATGAGTTAAGCTTACCTATGCAGAATTTCAGCCTCAACTTGTGAATTAGCACTTCCCTTTGCTTTCTTTCCTTTACTTTACTTGGAATCACTTTAGAATACCTTAGGGAGCTTCAGGTAGAGGTTTCGAAGGTAAGAAATTTTAGAATTAGGTTTTGGTCATGGCTCTTAGGAATAAAAAAAAGCTTAAGGTGGAAACTTTAGTTCTCCATTATCATATGCCAAGAACTTAGCCCTTCTTGAGTATTTAAGGATCATTTTTATGACTTTATAGTGCTCCTTGCCCGAATTGGACTGATATCTGCTTGTGACACTAAGATATGTGACATTAGTTTGTGTACATAACATAACATACATAATGCCACTGAAGATGGATGCATAAGCTATGTGATTCTTCCTTTCTCTTTCTTCTTGAGTCTTTGGGGACCAAACTTCGAAAGAGAGATCCCAACACACATGGGCAAGAATCCTCTTTTGGATTCTTCCATGGTAAATCTCTTTGCATCTTGTCTATGCACGTAGATTGAGATAGTCCAATCATTCTCTTGAATCTATCTCTATAGATCCTAATCCCCAAGATATAAAATGTTTTTTTCCCAAATCCCTCTTGGAGAACTGAGTAGACAACTAAACCTTCATTAACATCCCTATATCATTCTCAATCAGTGGGATGTCATCATTATGAAACACAACAAACTTCATCGCACTTCCACTAACCTTCTTATACACACAAGGTTCGTCCTAATTTTTGAGGAAATTAAATAATTTGATTGGCTTATTGAATCGAAGGTTCTAGTTTTGGGAAGCTTGTTTAAGTCCATAAATAGATCTCTAGAGCTTGCAAACCTTTTGCTCACTCCCAATGGATACCAAGCCCTCTAGCTACCTTATATAGATTTCTTTCTTAATATTCCTATTAAGGAAGGCGGTCTTCACATCTATTTTCCTTATCTCATAGTCATAATAAGTTGATATGGCAAACAATATCCAAATGGATTTTAACATTGCCACTGGTGAAAAAGTTTTCTCATAGTTAGTTCCTTGTATTTGAATGTAACTCTTCGCAACCAGTCATGTCTTATAGTTACTACCTCTCCATCAACTCCAAGCTTTCCTTTATAGACCCATTTTTAACAAATGGGTAAAATACCCTGAGATGGGTCCACAAAGGTCCATACCTTATTGAAGTATATGTCCATCTTAGCTTGCATGGCCTCTTGCCATCTTTTTGAGTCAATATCAGATATTACTTCTCCATAATTTCTTAGATCACTACCCAAACAATGCTCTTTCTTTTGTTCTCTCACAAAAAACCATACTTCTCAAGTGGCCTTAAGATCCTTTCAAATCTTCTAGGAGGTTATGTGATTGAAGTGTTAGCTGTTGACGTTCAGGTACTACTATCTCCTGTGGGATGCTTTGTGGTTCTTGAACCTTTTTAAGTTGTTCGACTCACCTTTTCTATCTAATAGAAACTCCTCAAGAAAGGCGGCATTCTTCAAAACAAACACCTTTTGTTCTGAAGGGTTATAAAAATAATATCTAATGGATTCATTTGGATACTGCATAAATTTACATAAGGTAGATTTGGAAGCAAACTTTTCTCTCACTAGCTGCTTCACATAAGCAAGACAACACCATACCCTAATGAAATTATATTAAGGGATCTTGTCACACTACATCTCGTATGGTGTTTTGGACATCGACTTAGTTAACACTTTATTTAACAGAAATGTCATCGTTTTTAGAGCATAGCTTTGAAATAAAAGAAAAATCCCAATGAAACTCATCATGGACAAAACCATGTTCAACAAGTTCCGATTACTATGCTTAGTGACCCCATTCAACTATGGAGTTGCAAGCAGAGTCTATTGTAAGAAAATCCCATTTTCTTAGATAATCTAGAAACTCTGAGTCTGAGTACTTGCCCCATTGATCAAATTGATGAGTCTTAATACTTTACCTAGTTTGTTTCTCCACTTCACTAAAGTTTTTAAACCTTTCAATGGCTTCAAACTTGTATCTCAAAGGATACACATACCCATTCTTAGAGTAATTATCGATAAAGATAATGAAATAGTGGTAGTTTCCGTAGGCACTAACACTTAATGGCCCGCATACATCCATATGGATCAAATCTAAAGGATTTAAAGCATGCTCCACTTGTTTAACAAATGATGACTTGATCATCTTCCCCTTTAGGTAAGATCGTAAGATGAATTGACATCTCTTGCAAGTTCGTAAGATCGAGAAAGTTAGCTAACTTGTCAATTCTCTTTATAGAGATATGACCTAGTCTAGCATGCCATAAGTATGTTGAACTAAGATGATCTAATTTGTGTTTATTACTTTGTTAAATATGCAAGATGAAGTTTTTTGGTTGGACAATATATAAATTATTTGTCAATGTTCCAATATGAACCAAAGAAGAACCAAAATAAATAAAGTATTTTTCATCTTATTAAAAAATAATAACCTTCTCTATCCAAAATAGAAATAGAAATAATGTTCTCTATTAGTTTCGGAATGTAAAGACAAGAATTTACAACTATCTTTCTACCATCTCCTATAGCTAAGTAGATTGTTCTTATGGCTAATACAACAACTTTTGCTCTATTCCCAAGCCCTAGGATTCGATCTCCCATAGCTAGTATATAATATCTAAGAAACACCACTAACCAAAAGGTTAACTTCAAAAAAGAATATACCATAACTTTATTGGCGACTTATAGGGTTCCTCTTGTAGTTTCTCTTCTAATGCCCTAACTTACTACAGTAGTGGAACTTGTCTTCGGCTTAAGAACCCTTCTTCACTACATCGGAGGCCTTCTTAGAAGAACCCTTTTTTTCTTCATTTTCTTTGACTTTTGGTTCTTAGACTTGCATGAAGAGCTAATGAGCAAGACATGCTTCACTTTTTTCATGGTGGATTATAGTGTTTTCAACATGTTGACTAGCTCAGCAAGGCTGGTCTCCATCTTATGCATGCTGAACTTAACCATAAAGGTGTCGAATGAAGGTGGAAGAGAATGTAGGATGAGATCTACATAGAGCTCATTGTCCTTAATGACTCCAAGGGACTCGAGTCTCTTGGTCAAGAATATCATCTTCAATCCATGGTCTTAGACCAAAGAGCCTTTATCATACGAGATCAAAAAAGCTCTTAAAAAACTTGGTATCTCGCCTTCCTAATATGCTCACCATTTAGTTCTTTTAGATTAAGGTGGATAAAGGCAGCATGTGCCTTAATCTCTTATTACATCTATGCTCAGTCAATATTGATGCTATCATATAACATCAAGCTTGCAGGTTATCCTCAACTTATTTGTAGTATTTAGCAAGCTCTTCATCAGTGGCATCCACCGATGGAGCTGATGATAGAGTCACATCAAGAACATAAGGCATTTTTTAGACTGGAGAATAATTCAAAATTTTCTCAGCAAGTCGATATAGTTGGGACTGGTGAGTTTGTTTGTGTCAAGAATAGATGTAAGTGGATTTTTAGCCATTGTTAACAAGATATGTAAAAAATGCAAGCAGAAAATAAGTATTCATTCAATAAATTATTCATTTATAATAAGGTCTTTAATTAAAAAAGTCTCCCATAATTTTATTTGAATTCCATGACCCCCTAGATGGAAATTAGGGAAATCATATTTTCTTATAGGCTTGAGGTCTAATTAGATTTATTATACATGCCAATTTTGTGAGCCTATATAATAAAACTAAAAGGTAGCCAACATATTAGCAACTGCATTTTCATGCAACCCTCAAAACTATTTTTCCTCACTACTTCCCATACACCCCAATTTTATGGGTCTGTTTTGTACTACATGTCAACTATGACCCATCAAACGTCAATATGAGCAAGGAAACTAAATTATCAGCACTCTGATTGATGTAGCGTGTGATGAAACTCAAATTCCTAAGCCTGTATTTGAAACTATTTCATGAGGAATCCAAACATCTTTCCTTTAAGCATATCCACACTCTCAGGAAGCCCAAAAATATTTGATTCTTGCTAGTGAATTGAAACTCATTTTTCTAATCTAACTTTTGAGAGTACAATTTTATTCTTAAAATGACTTATGTTTAATGAACAAAATTAATTCAAGAAAGTATAGAACCTTTTTTGATGGAAGAGGATTTTCTTGTGAAGAAGAAAATAAAAGATAATAGAGAAACAAAAGTGGGAGGGGCTAAAATTTCTAGCTCCAAATCTTGTGTTTTTTGGCTCCCTCAAGTGTGTATTTATACACATTTGAGTCTAGCCCTAATCCCATGAGGACGTATCTTATATCCTTTCTTATCCATATCATTTCCATCAAAGACTCGGATCATTATCTTTCTTTCTAAGACTTCTAGTTGGATATTTTAATCACACGAGCTTGAACTCTAATAAATTAAAGTCCTATTAAATGATCTCTATCAGTTAATCAAGTCCAATTTAATTAATTGATCCAATCAATTACTTGATTTTGTAAAGGCTACCTAATCAAGTTAAACCCAATAAATAATCCTACTATTATTGGGTAAATTAATTTAAGCATATTTAATTAGTTGGTTCAATCAATTAAATAATTTCACTCTCCATGAGCTCCTAATCTTAATTAGGTCCAGTTAAATAATTATATTATTCAGTTGAATGAATTACTTTAATTATTTAAATCTAGCTCAAGTTAATTGATCCCTATTAATTAACTTAATCCAATACCTTGGATTACAACTTTGGTTAGAAGTGGACTATCACATTTTGTGTTGACCCCTTAGGTTCACAACTAAACTAGTAGTGAACTTGCAATTTTTCCAATTTATGAATATGTTAATATTTTCATGAATTAATCCAATTAATTAATCTACCTACAATTAACTTCGTAATTCTAAGAATCTCACAAGCTAAGAGAAGCACCTACCAGTGCATCTTGACTGTCTAGTCTTAGGTGAATAGCAAGCGAAACCTATTTCAATTATGAGTGCCAGGCAAATACAGTCCTTCGATCAACTAATCTCCTAATTAAGTCTAGGGTATGGATTATTAGTCGAAATTCCATTTTGACTAAATATTATGATTCCATTTCAAGTTATATTGACCCTTCAATAAATCATTTGAAAACATTAGGTCTAACATTCATCCTGCCTTGGCCAAGGTCTTTGGGATTAAGAACTATGAAAACATAGGAGATTCACCTATTCTACCAGATAGGTGATAGATCATTTGTTGGCCACTCATTAACTTACATACATAACGACCATATACCTAACGTAAACCACTTATGCTTGTCATGCAATTGAGAAATACATCAAAGTGCATGATGTTGTGCACAAGGTTACCTTGGTGCCACAAGTCCAAGTACTAGTGAATGCACTATCGTAACTAGAAATTTTTTATTCAACAAACAACATTTCTATTTAAGAAATTCCCATAGGCCTATTCGATGTACTTGTTCCCTTACAAGAACCCAAATATATGTATTAGCATCACCATGCCAATTGGTAATAGATTGAGACCTCTTCTTTTTGAGTAAGCAACGCTTATGCCATTCTATCAGGTTTATCGATGTCCCCCATCTCACTGAACCCTGACTCAAAACTAGTTTAAGATCAAAGTCATTGGGGCATGTTTCATGATCGCGATCATATATGCAACTATACTCGCAACTATGTATGATCTAGAGACTTTATCTAATTGATAATATAATGATAAAGAAATTCCTTTTATCAATAAACTTTATGAATAAGATTTTATTTACAAGAGTCTAAAATCTTGCCACTAATTAGATCACCGAGCACCTCTCTAATATGTCCACCAAGGTCCATACCTTATTGGAGTACACAGAGTCCATTTTGAATTACATGGCCTCTTAATATTTTCCCAAATTAATGTTAGACATCGCATCATCATAGCTCATTGGATCGATATCCAAAGGAACATATACTCCTTTTTGTTGTCTAACAAAATGCCATATTTATTAGCTGCGTCGAGATCCTTCCGAATCTCCTTAGAGGTAGTATACTAGAAGTGCTAGATATTAAGGGTTCAATCACTATCACCTCTTTTAGGAGTGTTTATGGCTCTTTAATTTTTTCATGCACCATGACCTCACTTTTTATCGAATAAAAACTCCTTTTCAAGGATAGTGGTGACATTATTTGTAACACACCCATTTTGTTCAAAGGGTTATAGAAGTAATATTTAATAGATTTCTTTGGTTGCATAAGATGAATCTTGTATCTAACTTATGTCCTACTTACTACTTCACATAAGTAGTGCACCCTCAT
The DNA here is from genome assembly GCA_019321725.1 of Paulownia fortunei. Taxonomy (NCBI): domain Eukaryota; kingdom Viridiplantae; phylum Streptophyta; class Magnoliopsida; order Lamiales; family Paulowniaceae; genus Paulownia; species Paulownia fortunei. Next base: position 6,969,016 of record CM033124.1, read on the forward strand.
ACCCTATGGTAAATGTAAGAGGGGTCTTTGCCATGCCACATCTTATGTGGCACTTTGGGCCCAGACTTTGATGATACTTTGTTGAGCAAGAATGTTGTCTTTTCTAAAGCATAAACCTAGAAAGAAGAATGAAGGTCAATGAAGCTCATCATGGATCGAACAATGTCAATTAAGGTTCGGTTCTATCACTTGGCTTCCCCATTGAGTTAGGGCATGCCTAGTAGAGTCTACTAGGAGATAATCCTATTTTCTTATAAACAATTAAGGAGCTTAATGCTCAAGTACTCTCCTCCTCATTATGATAAAAAAAACTTGATACTTCGTTTAGTTAGATTCTCTATCTCATTCTAGAATTTTTGAACTTTTTGAAGGCCTTAGATTCGTATCTGATGATATATATATACCCAAACCTAGAGTAATCATCTATAAAGGTAACGAAGTAAGAATAGTTCCTTCGAGCACTAACATATGGTGGACCATATACATCCAATTGGATCAAATCTATATGGTCCGTGGCCCACCCTACTTATACAATAATTGCTAAATTGACCATCTTTCCCTTAAGGCAAGATTCACATATTAGCATTTCCTACAAGTAGGTTAAACAATTTTGCCATCTTGTGAACTCTTCTTAGAGATATGACTTTATCTAGCATGCCACATGTATGTCGAGGTTTGATTATCTAATTTTTGTTTGTTACTTGGTTTAATATGTAAGATGAAATTTTGTGGTTGAATAGTAGATCATGTGCGAACATTCCCATATATAGTAAAGAAGAATCAAGGTAAATAGAACAACTTCAATCTTTTATTAGAAAACTGTAACATTTTCTATCCAAAACTGGAATAGAGACAATGTTCTTTATAAATTGGTGAACGTAAAGACCATTATTTAAAACTATTCTATTTCCACTGCCAAATGCTAAGTGGACAGTTCCTATGGCTAATGCAAGAACTTTTGCTCCATTCCCCAACCAAAGGGTTCTCTCTTCCACTTAGCTCCTAATTCTTGATAAATAAATATTTTGATATATTTTTGTATCAAAGCATTTATACTTTTCTTGCTTTATTCTTGTCAATATTGAGTATTTATTAATATTTTATGTCTTATAGGAATTTGAGAATCAATGGACAAAATGAGATAAAAAAGATCCAACATGAAACCAAAGAAGATAACATATTTCGTGAGCAAGTTGGGAAATAATATCTTATTGGATCAAAGAAGTATCACAATTAAAACAAAATGGCCATTTTTGCCTAAGTCCATAATGTGAAAATTAAAATATATGCAAAAAATCACTTGGACTTTGCAAGTGATTATTGGGCTTGTAATTAATTCAAAATAAGCATATCTTCTTATCATCACCTGCAAGTTATTGCATAGAAGAGAACCACACCCAGTATCCAATACTCAAGAAGCACCATTAATAAAAAGGTTAATGTCTATAAAGAACATACTAGAACCATTTTGGTGAGACATAAACTACTCCTTGCAGTTTGTCATCTAATGCCCTGGCTCGCCGTAATAGTGACATTTGTCATTGGCTTTGAAACTCTTCTTGACCCCCACTATCTACCATCAGCTTTTTGTCCTTCTTAGATGAAAGCTTTCCCTTCCCTTTCCTAGATTTAGAAGTCTTTGATTGGGATGAAGTACTAACAGGCATGGTAGGCTTGTCCATTTTCATGGTGGACTCAGTCGTGAACATGTTAACAAGCTTAGGGAGACTAGTCTCTGTCTTGTGCATATTGAAGTTAAATATAAAGGAGTCGAATGAGTTCAACAGTAACTACAAAATAAGATCCAAATAGATTTCGTTATCCATATTGACTACCAAGAACTCGAGCTTTTTAACAAGACCTATCATCTTTAGTTCATGTTCATGAACGAAAAAGTCCTCAACCATAAAGTATTTGAAAAGCTACTTTGCTTGCCTCGTGTGTTCACCCAGCTTGCATGTCATCATCAACTTTCTTTATATTTTTGACAAGTTCCTTGTTAGCGGCATTTGCAGGAATATCCAACGACTGCATGACTTGGAGGACATTAGCTATTTTTTTAGATTCCAAGAGAAACCAAAGGTTTCTCAGCCAATCAACAAAAGCACCAGTAAGTTTGTTGGTTCCTATGTGGCCTAATACTATGAGCCCATTTACTAAATAGTGTTAAACATGACCTATAAAAATATTCATTTAATTGAAACCCCATAATATCCCATAACTCGTGGCTAACCTTAGATGCCCCACTCTATGGGTATCACTATGCTAAGTAGTGATCATAGCTTTTCTTACTTAGCACATCCCATGACTCTTAGCTAACGCACTAAGCTTAGCACCTTATCATATGTCACTACCTTGTGATGGAAAGCATGGATGATTGAGCCTCGGCCAATATTGCCCATTTATGTTTGGTGTAAACCTTCAAGGCTTACAACCTTAGGTTGTAAGCCTGAAATAAATTCAAGTGAGGGAAACACAAGGGTTTATTTATCATGCAAATCTCATCTTATGATTATCTTATTTAATGTTATCAATCCTAATGATGGCAAGTGCGTGACTTGAAGAAATTTAGGGCTGCAACGCAAATCTTTCAGAATTTTATACTTGAATGTTTATTGGAATCATGCTACGATGCCTGGATTTGTCATTGTAGCTCTAATCTTTTGAAATTTTGCATTTAAACAAATGCCAAACTAATGCCGCAACTTTGCTTAATGGTGTGGTAACACGATTGACTTACCTGATCTCATGCATCTCACCACATATTGGCACAACAGTGCAAAGCTTATGGAATTTTCTCTAGGATTCTGACCTTGCTACGCTGCAGTGTGGGTATCCTGTGTTGTAGTGCGGAAACCCTGATAAAAATTTGATTTTCGTTCTCTATTTGCATGCTACATCAAAAAATAATGACAACTTAAAATTGATTATGGAATGGTGTAACCTAAATCCTAACTAAAATAACAAAAATAAAATCAAGGAAAATGCTATGAAAACTTAAAAAGAAAAAAAAGGCTAAGGAGCTTGAGTTGCCTTCCAAGAAATGCTTAAGTTATAGTCATAAGCGTGACAATCAATTTTGGTTCTGCCAAGGGGATGGTAGACTTTTGGACATCCACTCCACCTTCAATGTACATCTTGAGCCTTTGTCTATTCACTTTAAATTTATGATCATTGCTTTGAATCTCTACAGCTCCATGGGAAAGCACTTGGATAACAATGAATGGCCCAAACCACCTTGAGTGCAGCTTACCTAGAAAAAAATGCAAATAAGAGTTAAAAAGCAAAACTTTTTTACCGGGACTAAACTCTTGTTGCACTATGTCTTGTTATGCCACATTTTGGTCTGCTCCTTATACAACTTAGTGTTCTCATAGCCTTCTTGATGAAATTCATCTAACTTATTCACTGAATAATCTAATTTTCAATAGTTGCTTGCAAGTTAAAATCTATTTTCATGATTGCCGAATATGCTTGATGTTATAAATCCACCTATAAGTAACACGTCTTTCTATACACTAATCAGTAAGTTGACATACTAGTTTGGGTTTTATAAGTAGTGTGATAAGCTCAGTCATATAGCAATCTTTGCAAAAGGAGCTTACTATTTTCTCTAAAATATACTTTAGATCTCTATTAGAAATCTCAACTTGGCCACTCGTTTGCATTTGGTAGGCTTTTTTTATGAGTGGCCTCATACTTACTTAAGAGACTAGCAAGTTGTTTGTTGCAAAAATGTTTCCCTTTATCATTTATAATTGTTCATAGAGTACCAGCTAGTGAAAATATTCTTTTTCCAAGAAACTCATCACTACATTGAAATCATTGGTAGGCAATGCAACCACTTCAACCTATTTGAAAACTTAATCCACCTCTAAAGGTTATTAGAATTATTATAGGATGGTGGAAAAGGTCCTTTGAAATTAATACCCCAAACATCAAATAACTCAACACAATGATGTTGTTAAGAGGCATCTCTTGTCTCCTTGAGATATTTCCAATTTATTGGCACTTATCACACGCAACCATACAAGCTTAAGTATCCTTAAATAATGATGGCAAATAGAATCAAGACTAAAGGATCTTGCCTTCTGTTCTGTTCCCCCAAAATGACCAGCATATAAAGATGAGTGGCAATGGTGAAGTATACTTGGAATCTCCTCATCCAAGACAAACCTCCTTATAACTTAGTTTATATAATGTTTATACAAAAAAAGGGTCATCCCAAAAATAATACTTCACCTCAGTAAGAAATCTCTTCTTTTGTTGACAGGGTTGATCGGGTGGAATGATATTACTAGGTAAATAATTTACAAAGTCCTCATACCAAGAAAGCTTTCGGTGTCAATAAAGAAAAGCTGCTCATGTAGAAATATCTCAACGATAGGGGTTTTGCGATTCCTTGTCACTTAGTGGCTCTAACCAAAAGATCTATAATTATGTTCTCAATTCCCTTCTTATGTCTCACCTCCAAGTCAAACTTTTGCAACAACAACACCCATCAAATTAGCCTAGGCTTTGTATCTTTTTATTAATCAAATACTTAATGGTAGAATGTTTAGTGTAGATGATCACCTTTGTGCTAATTAAGTGCAGTTGGAATTTATCAAAGGCAAAAACCACAGGTAAGAGCTCATTCTCAATGGTGGCATAATTCATCTGTGCATCAGTGAGTGTTCAACTAACATAGTATATAACATGAATGATTTTACCTTTTTGCCATCCTATACTGCTCCAATGGCGTAATCACTGCCATTACACTTGAGCTCGAAAGGTAAGATCTAGTCTGGAGCTACTATGATAGGGGCCGAGACTAATGTAATTTTTAATCGTCCAAATACATCAATATAATCATCATCAAACTTAAATGGTACCTTTTTCATGGGAGTGCAAAGAGGCTTTGTAATCATGGAAAAGTTTTTAATAAAGTGTCTATAAAACTCCCAAATACTTTACACTCTTTTAACTGATGTTGGTGGAGGCAATTTATTTATGGTCTCAATCTTTGCACGATCAAATTCAATCCCATTTGCATAGATCTTATGGCCCACAATAATGCGCTCTTGAACCATGAAATGGCATTTCTCTTTAGGACCAAGTTAGTTTCTTCGCACCGTTTTACTAATGTCAAATACTACAAACAAGAATCAAAGGAATCACCAAAAATAGAAAAAGTATCAATAAATATCTCAATAAAACACTCCACCATATCAAAAAAAATGGCTATCATGTATTGTAGAAAGGTAGTCGTACATTGCACAAATCATAAGGCATGTGCCCAAAGGCAAAAGTGCTATAAGGACATGTGAAGGTGGTCTTTTCTTAGGAATGCTATGAAAATCTATTATATCTAGAATAACCATCAAGGAAGCAATAATATGAATGACCAGCTAACCTATCAAGTAACCTATCAAGCATTTGATCAATAAAAGGAAAGGGGAAGTGGTCTTTCTAAAGGGGGATAAAGGCATGTTCAAAATTATTAGGTAAATGTGAATTGGATATCACAACTATTTGGGTAGTTGTTTGTTTACATTCTCAAGCCAAGGTTAAAAAAGATCCCCCGTTTCCTAAAGATATAGTCCTAGTTTAATTTGGTATGAAAAACTTTAACTATGAGTTGAAAAATAGCAAATTTTAGATGTCCTACCCCCAAACGTACCTTTTACTCGTCCTCGAGCAAAATTTAAAATCAAATAATCATAGGCTCATACATTGATCATGAATTACTATGCTTGGTCAACTAATTCAAATGTCTCATCAATCTTTATTACACATGAATCCAAAGGTTAGTCATAAAGCTTGTCAAATGACACTACAAAACTTGTGCTTCATCAATCTAGTCATGAATTCAAAATGTGTGTGTGAAGTGTCAACCTCCAGTTTCATGCTTGCATTTTAGGTATGAATTTCACAACCAATGACTCAGATGATCTAAGCAAAGAAGTTCTAGGTGTTCCATAAGCTTGCTTTTCATACAACTTCTCCACTAGTGTAGACACTTGCAACATTAGATCAAAAGGACTTTAATAAGCTTGTAACATAAGGACTAGGTATCAGTTTAAAAAGAAAGGTTAAGGATAAATAATGTAAGAGAGCATAAGAGAGCATAAAGTATTTCACATAGAATCTCACTCTCTCCCTTTCTTTTCTCCTTCCTAATTCTCTCCATTTTTTCCTTCGGGATTCATACTTTTCTTTTCTTTTCTTTTTCAACGACTTTTTTTCTATTACTTCTTTTCTTTTTCCCAATTTTTTTCTTTTCCTCTTTTTTCTTCCTTTCTTTTTTTTTTCATGAATCCCAATGCTTTATTTCTTGTTCTTTTGCTTTCACAACCCCCAAACTTGTTTTTTTCATCAACATGAGTTGTGATGGGTTTCTTGCTCATTTTCCTTGCTCATACCCCTAAGTGAATTGATCCATGCCCTCAACATGACCCCTCGATAAGATAGTGCACCAAAAGTCACACCTTATGCTCTCTTAGGGACAATCATTGGTTTTTTAGGCTATAAAGGGTAGGTGTAGTGAGTTTCAAGAAACGAAGTCAAATGGTAGTTATTCATATGCATTGCACATGCCATTCTTTGAAAAGGGCTCAAAGGGTAACTAGTGAATAAAATTGTGATTATAGTAGGCTTGAAATGCACAAATGAGTCAAAGATGGCCAAAATTATTTTCAAGTTTGCTAGTTATCTACGATTCACATCAAAGAGTAATCAAGTTCTAGAACACCACAAAATGACCAATACAACTCATTGAAAGCAAAATTCAACACCGAGTAGCACACAATTCACAAGATTTCAACACAACATGCTTAATGAATATTTATCATTCATGACAGAGATCAAGAATCGAATCTTGTTGGACATGGTTCGATCTATGATGAGTTTTACTTCATTACCTTTTTTATTCTGGGGCTATGCCTTAGAAATGGTGGCATACCTAATAAATAGGGTGCTATCTAAAGCCGTGCCCAAAACACCATATGAGATGTGGTGTGGAAATACACCTTCCTATAAATACCTTAGGGTATAAGGGTGTGATGCTTATGTGAAGAAGCTAGTAGGAGATAAGTTGGATATGAGATCCAGTTTATGCAAGTTTGTGGGGTATCTAAAGGAGTCTATTAGATACTATTTCTATGATACTGCGGAACAAAGGTGTTTGTTTCGAGAAATGCTACCTTCATTGAAGAAGAATTTCTTTCAGATGGAAGTGGCAATGTCATAGAACTTGAAGAGGTTCAAGAACCACAAAACACCCCAACAGACGCAGTAAATGGTACACCAACTGATGCTGGACCCTCTGAAGCACAACTTCTTCAAAAATCCGAAAGGGTCACATAAGTACCTAAGAGGTACAACTTGTTGTTAGAGAACAAAAAAGAGGGACTCCTATTGGATAATGATCCAAGAGGCTATGGAGAGGTGATGTCTGACATCGACTCGATATACGCTAATCTTACGTGCCACAGGCTCATGGAACTATGATTATCTAATTTTCTTTTATTTTATTAAATTATGAAAATGGGGTTATGGGGAGTAATAATTTATAAATAATTCGTCAAAGAACATGAATAGATAAAATCAAAACATTTAAAAATATAACAATTTTCATTCTTAATGGTAAATTTAAAACCTTCTCTATCCAAAACTGGAATAGAGATAATGTTCTTAATAATATCTAGAACAAAAAGACAATTGTTTAAAACTATTACAGATTTATTCTCAAAAGCTAGATTAATGGTGCCTATAGCTAATGCAGCAACTCTTGCTCCATTCTCCATCCTCAGGACCGTCTCTTTTCCATCTAGCTTCTTACTTCTTGTTATCATCTGCAAATTATTGCAGACATATGAACGACAACCAGTATCCAATACCCAAAAAATATTGTTAATAGACAAGTTAACTTCAACAAAATGTATACCTGAACTCTTCAGGCTTGTAAGATACTTCTTGCAGTTCCTCTTCCAATACCCTGGTTTGCTGTAGTAATGGCACTTATCATTGGCTTGACAAGAAACCTTCTTGACACCGCCCATTACCTTCAACTTGTTGTGTTTGGAGGAACCCTTTCTTTCTTCTTTCCTCTCTTGGGATTTTTAGCCTTTGATCTAGAAGAAGATCCAACAAGTATTACCAGCTTGTCTATTTTCATGGTGGACTCAGCCATCTTTAACATGTTGACAAGTTTAGAGAGACTAGTCTCCATGTAGAACATGTTAAAGTTGACAACAAAAGTGTTAAATGAGAGAGGTAGAGACTGCAGTAGAAAGTCCGTATAAAGTTTGTTTTCCATAACTACTGCAAGGGACGCCAGCCTTTCAACAAGGGTTATTATCTTCAATCCATGGTCTTAGACTTCAGAGCCCTCAGTCACACGACATTTCAAAAACACCTTTGAGATCTGATATCTCATCTGCATTCAACATACAAGTTTGTAGGTGAAGGAGGACTTATAAGTAGTATTTTGATCCTCATTCTGCCTCTTGTAACTGATTTGACATCGATGATGACATGTAGTATCAAGCCTACAGATTATTATCAATATAACGTAGGTAATCTAGATAAGCCTCTAAAGCATTATCCTCTGGTGAAACCGAATGAGGCACGACATCGAGGACATATGTCCTCTTCTCAAATTGAAGGACTATCTTAAGGTTTTTCAGCCAATCGACAAAGTTTGGTCCACTTAATTTATTTTGTTCAAAGATTGTTACAAGTGGATTCTTTGCCATTTTTAGTAGAAAATCTACAAAACATGAACGAAGCTAAAAATGAGTAAACTATGGGAAAAATACATTCATTTAATATAAGATCTTTAATACTAAATGTCTTCCATTATTTTCTTCGAATTCTATCACCCCTAATGGAAGTTTGGAAAATCAGATTTCCTAGTGGGCTTGAGGTCCAACGAAAATATTTCACATCCAAATTTTATGAGTCCATGAAATATTTCTATTGGTAATCAACTCTTTGATGATTGTATTGCTATACAACCCTCAAATTTATTTTGCCTCACCTCTTCCATTTGCCCTAATTTTATGAGCCCATATGGTATTAAGTGTCAAGCAACACCTATCAAACGTTCGTGTAGATTGAGTATCAAGATGTCCCATGATTTATGGCCAACATAATGACGATTCCATCCCACAAACATCTCTATGCTTGGTAGAGATCACAACTTTCCAACACAAGACCACCCACGACTTATGGCCAGTGATTATGTAGCGGTCGTCATGTTTCTACCTTTGATGGTAGGCATGAAACGATAGGTCCTACCTAACTTGTCCATTTTTGTTTGAAATTGAATTTTATTAGAAAATCTTTTACTTAATTTCATAAATTAAGTGAGGTTTAATTTTATCCAAGACCTCATTATAATTGAAGTTAGATTGATTATTTAATTCATGACATCATAATATCATTGTGCAAGCATAAAAGCATTAAATAAAATCCTAAGCATGCATCTAATACATACTTTAATAAATGGATGATCATGAACCAGTTCTATGCAGTCCATTTGAGCCAAAGATGGACCTAAGTTCAGTTTAAGGGTAATAAAATGGAATAAAATATATTCTATTATATAATTGTATCGCATACAATTATGGGCCTTCATTAGAACCTCCTTCTTGATTCTCCTTCGTCTTCCAAAGAAAAAGAAAAATCTCACCAGTTATTCTACTCTCTTTGTAGAAAAATAAATAAATTACATAGATTGAATAAGAGGCACGTAGGCCCCATTTTAAAACCCAACAATATTAAAATAAAACCAATCACATTAGTCCAATAACTCATGATCAGCCCATCCCATACATGCTCATAATAAAACATCACATGCAATTATCAAAACATGTAAATTTACCAAGTTGTTTAATGTAATTTTTGACTTGGGATCATTTTTATTTGCTTGAAAAATAATTTTTCAGAAATTATTAAAATTAGCATTTAATTTTAAAATTCTAAAAAATAAAAAAAAGAACACAAAAAATGGTGCGATGAGCAACACGATGGCTGCCCATCGTGCACACTATCACTGGCTGCAGCACGCTGCTGCCTATCGTTGGGTGCTGCATGCAGCCGTCAGGTGTCCTACACTCGACACGCATGCATTCCATTTTTCATGTGCTTTTTCTAATTTTAAAATTTAAACAATTTAAATAAAATAATTAAATAAAATTCCAATCATCAATTGCAATAATCATGCAAAATCAAATTTAGCATACTAAACAAGAATTTAAAATTTTAAATCATGTACACACAAATCAGAAAAATTCACTAAATAAGTAAAATCAGGGTTTTGATATACTGCTGGGTTCGTTATAATCGTAGGGGCATGTACAATGAAAAATTAATTTTTTTATCAAATATAAATTTATCCCCTTGATTCGAAAATAATTCTAATGATCACGCTTATTCAAGTGAATATATACACAAATATTAAATTCGGATTATATCTTTCAAATACTCCAGTTGATGTAGGGGACGAAACAATCAATTGCTATATTCCTTGCCTATTAGAACTCGCAGAAATCCACGTGTCTCCTCTATATCAGGTCTACAATATGAAGAATAACACGAATTAAAAGAATTCACTAGTATTCTTAAAATCATTTTCTATCCTAGATCTAGAGTAACTTTTGCTCTTTAATCCAATCGATGGATCAAGAACAACCTTTCAAGAACAATACATATTAAGTTTTTAAGTTCTTAAAATTTTGAAGTGAGAAGAATATCAAGAAACCTATTTTCTTTAAAGAACAAAAAAATCAAGATTTTTCAAGAAAATACCTTTCTTTTTCTTTCTTTTCTTCTCTTTGTCTTGTAGAGAAAAATAGAAGACTAACATAATAATTTTTTTCTAAAAACTAATAGGGGCCGAAAATTGGCTTCACTCCAACTTTTGGAGAGTTTGTTAATTTTAAACCTCTTGAAAGTTCAATCTTTTAAGGGTTCAAAATCTTCCAATAAATATTCTCTTTTCTCTCTCCAATGTATGTGAACTTATTTGAGACTACATTAGTCATAAAAAATTATCTACATACATCCTTAATATTAATTTGAACTCTTCAAATAATATCAAGATAGATATATATCAAATATATATATATCATAAATATAAAACATTGGTTAATATATTTATTTTTATATAAATATATTAATTAAATAAATTATATTTATTTAATTTATTCTTTTCTTATTTTAGTGGGCTTCTTAAGTAATCCACTTTAATTTTTAGGCTTGGACTTAAAAGTCTATGAATCAATCCAATTAATTTAATCCCAAATTAATCAATTCAATTGATTAAATATAATTTACTCCAATTGGACTTCCTAATCAAATTAGGTATAATTAAATAATCTAATTATTTAATTAAATAATTTAATTTAACAATTAAATTCAATAGAACTCTTAATTAATTAATTAATTTCCAACAATTGAAAAAATTCTAAAATAAAAATATTACTTTTCATAAAAATGTGTGACCCTTTTAGGTTCACTACTAAGGTAGTAGTGCCTTACAACATTTTCAACTTATGAATAACAATTATCCTAATTAATTAATCCATTTGGAATTAACTCCTTAATTCCAAGAACCTTACTATCTATGAAAATACCTAGTAAGTAATCATGACAAACTAGTATTAGGTGAAATAGCGAGTAAACCTATTTCATTTGCAAGAACCATACACGTACAATCCTTTTGATAACTAATCTCCCGATTGAATGTAGGGCACAAATTATAAGTCGAAATCTAATTGATTTAATCATTGTGATTTCATTTCAAGTTCCTATGACTCATGCTATATCAAAATTCATCCTTCCTTGGCCAAGATCTTTGAATCAAGAACTATGACAATATAGGAGATTCCCTTATTTAAAAAAAAAAAATAAGTGTCGAATTCTATGTTGGCCACTTACAAACCTCCATGCCCACTAGTGCAACACCGAAATACCCCTTTTTTGATTATTAAGCAATCAAAAGATATATCAAAGTGCTGCAGGATGCACATAAGGCTACTATCATACCACAAGTCTGAGGACTAGTCGTGTACTATCGTAACACATAAATTCTTATTTCAATAGATAAATCCTCTAACTAAGAATTTGTTGTGGGCCATGTTCAGTATACTTGTTCTCTAACAAGCATCCACATACATGTACTTGCGCCTCTACGCTAATGCCGATGGAATGCAACATCCTCGTCTTATGAGTATGTATCGTATGTGCGAGTCTTATTGGTCTATTTAATATCCCATCTTAGAAAGCCCTTAACTCAGAACTTATTTAAGACCAAAGCCTTAGAAGCATGTTTCATGATCGCCATTATATGCACGACCATGCTCCGTAGCTAAATTTGGTCTAAGAACTTTACCTAATGTGCAAAAAAAAAAAAATGCAAGACATAAGATAAAGAAAATACCTTTTTATTAAAATGATTCCCAATAGATTATCTTTACAAAGAAAAAGAGTACAAAAACACCCAAACTAATTACGGCACTGGGCATCTTACTCTAACAACATTTATCCCCTATCCCCAATAATGAATGGAAGAATAAACCCTAGTATATGGTAAAACACCTTCATTGGACATCAAACAAATTTAAAAACCACCACTACATTTTCCAAACCCAGTAGTTGTTCTGTCTAATCTCGTCTCTTACAATGTATTTATAGGATTTGATGCAGTGCTTTTACATAGTTCAATAGTTTTCAAGATATTAAAATCAAGCGTGCAATAATTGTTCAGTTTCTCAGACCATTTACTCCAATGAAGTGACTTTTGGTTTTTACTTTTGATCAAATTAGACGCAACACAAACACATAGAATTAGGCACATTAAATTTTTTCTCAAAATTAATATTATTATATGAATACATAGTGTTAATTATTCTGAATAGATTATGTAATAGAAAATATGAGTCTTTTCCTTGTGATGCTTTCAGAGACCATAAGCTTTCAATTTAAAGCTCTATACAATTGGGTACGAGTTGGCATTCGTAAAGCCAAATTAAATTTCTCGTTTGATATTTTATCTTGTGATATTCTCAATTCATGAAATCATGAGATTGTGCTAAGAGAGAGGGAGGTAAAATTTGAGTAACAATCTAGGAGGTTGGAGAACTTAAGGCTATGTTTGGTTATGTTTTAGATGTTCTTGGGATGGTGTCTTGGGGGATTGTGTTTCAAAAAAAAGATGAGGGAATGAAAGTAATGTTTGTCTTGTATTTTGAGAGGGGACAATTTTTACAATAACAGTTATGTCATGTTAATTTTGTTCTATAAGTGGTGTCACATTAGTATTTTTTATTTTTGAATATAATAAAGAGATGATATATATTTATAGTATTATAATAATTTAAAATATAATGATTGTAATATATAGTGGGTCCCATTTTCTTGTGGGGGAAGAATGGATTATTTTGGGGGAATGAGAAAAACAAACACGTTCTTGTTCTAGGGGGGAAAACATTCCCCCAGAAGCTAATAAACAAAGCCCAAAAAACTTGTTCCATTGGGGGAGGGGGGAGAAGTTTGCTTTGTTGAATATTTAGTTTTCTTTTCCTCATCTAATTCTAATTGGAAAATAACCTTAACTCTTTGAAATGTTATCTTTTTCTTTTTCTTTTTATTTAGATTTCATAATTTTAGATAATATCAGAATAATAAATACCAAGATAAATATCTTTAAATCTATTTATTACCCAGGGCAAACAATTTTGTTTAACATTACATACTTCCAATATTATTTAATATTTATATTTAACACCCAATCTAGGAAATAATTTCTAATAAACATTAAGTGTAATTTAATTTGTGTACAATCCATTACAGTGATTATGAAGGTGGATTGGGGACTTATGGACCTATAATTACAAGATCCAATAAATTTAGATAATTAACTAAACTCTTTAACCAATTCACCTAATTTATTAATTCTAGGATTACTCCACTAAAAATTTGGAATTGTACTCATGTAGTTATAGAACTATTTACTCTAAAAAACAATGAGTAGTCAATCAATATAATCAATATAAATGGTTTGACCCTATATAGACGATTCATTAATAAAGCTAGGGCTATGTTTGGTTGTGAATTGGGGAATATACATTCCCCAGAATAAGATTGTGTTTGGCAAAGTTATCCTTAAAATAAATTTATTCTTCTCAAAAATAAAATGGAGTTTACTATATATCATAATCATTGTGTTATTTAATTATTATGGTATTATGAATATATAACATTTTTTTGACATTCACAAATATAACTTATTATTTTAAAAAATATTAATTTGACACTACTTACCCAACACAACCTACATGATTTGATCGCTACAGTAAAAATTTCCCTCTCAAAATATAAACAAACATCACTTTCTTTCTCTGATTCTCCCAAACACCTTTCCCAAAAGTTAATTTTCATCTTAAATTTATCATAAGAATTTGATGAAGTCCTTAGACACATATAGCTATAAGGCATGACCGCACTTATGATGGCGATCATAGAATATGCCTCCAAAGTTGTGGTCTTAAAATGTTTCAAGTCAAGGATCATTGAGATGACATATTAATGATCCCACCGAAACTTGTTCATATGATGCAGGCTCATAAAATAATGTCTTGTTCCATGGGTATTAGTGTGTAGACACTAGTATAAAGATGCGAGTGCTTGTTGGGGAATAAGTACATTGAACTACCCTATTTGGAAATTCTTAATTGAAAACATACTATAATTGAATGGGAATTTCTTGTTGGGCTTCGTTTATTCTGGGATGGGTAGCATAGCAAAAACTAAGACTTTTAACAAAACATAAAAACATGCATATTAAATATGCAACTCGAGAATAAACATGAATTAATCAATTGTATTCAAATTATTTTTTTTAATAATTAAAACTAGGTTCGTAATTTATACGTGAAAGCATTCTGATTGATATAGGGACTAAAGGACTCCAAACTCCTAATAGCCTAGTTGAAACTGGTTTGTGAGGAATCAAATTATACATACCAAGCAAAGTCCCCGAATATTTGATCCTTGCTAGTGAATCAAAGTTCTTGTCCCTAATCTAAAATTTGAGAATGCAATTCAATTCCAAAAACAACTTTTGTTTGGAGAACTGAATTGATCCAAGTTGGAACCTTTTTGTATGTAGGAGAAGATAAGACTTGAGAGAAACTGGGAGAGAGAGTGGATGGTTTTTGCTGGAATTTTTCTCTTATGATTTTCTATTATTCTTTATATTAGTATATAAGCTTGCCACTTATTGGATCATCAGGCACTACTCTAACAATCTCCTGCTTCCCTAAAAGCCTATTGCCCATGTATCTAAGCCCATCTTCACAAGATGTCCTTCAAACACTCTCTGAGCTAAGGGCTTTGTTAGTGGCTTGCTATATTTTAGTCGAGGATACTCGAACGTCACCTCTATTGATGATCTCTGGGATTAAATAGTTGTTGGGTTCGCTTGATCACGGGGTGTGCGCAAAGTAAAATTAAAAATTTTGAAACATTCATGCCATAATAATTATAGCATCACCCTGTATCCAATGTGAATTTATCGAACTCGCAATTTCTAATGGCTTTTTTTACTAATAAATAAAAGGATTTTGATTTATACCTTTAATGCACTCTGATTGTCATATAGTTTGAAGTAATCAATTACTAGCCCCTTTCTGAATTTGTTCACAAGGACTGAAGCATCTCTCTTCTAAAGCAGTCCACACTTTGAACAAAAATACGAAATCAGAAATCCGCTAGCAATTCTAATTCCTTTACTAACCCAATTTTTGGAGTGAGTATAGTGAGTATTAATTCTTAATATCAACTTGTTAAAAAATAATTAAATACTTTAAAAAGGTTGAATTTTTGTTGGAGAAAAGATGGAGAAAAAAAATAATTTTTCTCTTTCTTTTTATGATGATGGCTGAAAAATAGAGAAATTATTTTCTCAAATTTTCAACCCCTTTATTTATATGTGGTGGCTAAAAATTCCAAGAATTCAACTCTTGGATTTTCAGCAACTCCTCTCATTGGTTGGAGGATTTTGGTTGATCTCAAGATCTCCCAAAAATCACCAACTCTATCTTTTGTATCTTCTAAAAATACGTGAAGATATTCTTATCTATTCTAATTAGATATTTCCAAAATATCAAATTCCTGAGAGTCCATCTTCTTCCAACAACTCCTGTGGGCCTCTTGTAATAGGGCTTTTTAAATTGGACTTAGACTTAAATTAAAGTCCACAATTAATCCAATTAATTGTTTTAACCCAAATTTAATTAATTAACTTCATATATCCTTTCTAATCAAATTAGGCCCAATTAAATAATTTAATTATTTAATTTAGTAAATTAATTTATTGTCCACATAATTAATTGATCGAATCAAATAATTGCTCTATTCTAATTGGGCTTCATAATCTTATTAGGTCCAATTAAATAATCTAATTATTTAATTAAATAATTAATTCAACTATTTGAATTAATTTAAGCCCTAATTAATTAATTGGATCCAACACCTTAGATCAATTCCTAAGTTAGAAATGTTGCATCCCAAATTGTGTATGACCTTTTAGGTTCACAATTAAACTAGCAGTGGGCGTACAACATTTGTAACTTATGAATAATAATTATTTTAATTGATTAAACCAATTAATTAATCCGTTTGGAATTAACTTCTTAATTTCAAAAACCTTATAAGTTATAGGAAACACCTATCAAGTGTATCATGACTACCTAGTCTTAGGTGAATTAGCGAGTGAACCTTTTTTAATTATGAGTACTATACACATAAGGTCCTTCTGTCATCTAATCTCCCGATTGAGTCTTGGGCATGGATTATAAGTCGAAACACTAATTGACTTAGTAACTATGATTTTATTTTAAGTTGTAATAACTTATGATGAATCATTAGAAAATCCTGTCTAACTTTCATCCTTCCTTGGCCAAGGACTTATGAATCATGAACTATAAAATATAGGAGATTTACTTATTTTTGCCAGACAAGTGATGAATCCTTCGTTGATACTTATTAATCTCTATACATATTAATGCAACATCCAGCATACCCCCTTTTTGATTGTCATACAATGAGAAGATACATCAAAATGGAACACGACATGTATTAGAGTAGAATGCCCAATGCCCTAATTAGATTGGGTGTATTGTACTCTTTTCTTTTGTAAGATAATCTTATTAGAAATCATATTGATAAAATGCACTTTCTTTATCTCGTATCTTGCATTTTTTTGTGCATTAGATGAAGTCCTTAAACTGAATTTAGCTATGGGGCATGGTCGAGCATATGATGATGATCATGGAACATGCCTCTAGGCTATGTTCGCACATACAATGCATGCTCATAAGACAAGGATATTGCATTCTATTGGTATTAGCATAGAGACACAAGTACATGTATATAGGTGCTTGTTAGAGAACAAGTACACCGAACATGGCCCATAGGATATTCTTAGTTAGAGGCTTTGCCTATCAAAATAAGAGTTTCTGTATTGCGATAGTACATGGTTAGTCCTTGAACTCGAGGTACGTTGGTAGCCTTGCGTGCATCCTGCAATACTTTGATATGTCTTCTGATTGCAAGACAATCACAAAGGGGGTATATTGGGTGTTACACTGATTTGAATAGAGGCATGTCATTGGCTAACATACAATTCAACACTTTTTTTTAACAAGGAAATATCTTGTGTTTTCATAGTTCATGATTCAAAGACCTTGGCCAAAACAGAATAAATTTTTATTTATCAGGAATCATTGAAACATGCAATAGGATAACAATTATTGAATTATTTAGAGTTTCAACTTATAATCTGTGCCCTAGATTCAATTAGGAAATTAGTAATTAGAAGGATCGTACGTGTATGGGACTCACAACTGAAATAAGTTTACTCGTTATTTCACTTAAGACTAGTTTACCATGATTACTTTTTGGGCGTTCTCATGGATAGCGAGTTCTTAAAATTAAAGAGTTAATTCCAAGTGGATTAATTAATTATAATAATTATTATTTATAAGTTGCAAAGTTGTAAGCCCACTACTAACTTAGTTGTGAACCTAAAGGGTCACACACAAATTTGGAGTGGAACATTTCTAATTTGAGAATTAATCTAATTAGTTGGATTTATTTATTTAATGAAGATTAATTTGGGGGCTTAAATTAATTCAATAAGTTGAATTAATTATTTAATTAAGTAAATAGATTATTTAATTGAACCAAATAAGATTAGGAAGCCCAATTGGAGTATTATAATTAAATGAATCGACCAATTAATTAGAATTGGGTAAATTTGATTAATTGGATTATTTAATAAATTTATAAAAGTCAAAACCCAAAATTAAGGTAGCTTTTTATTTAAAGGCCCACTTAAATTATTGGAAGAAATTAAAAATAAGATAATATGATTTTCTTATTAATTATCTTATGAAAATAATTATAGATATTATATATCTATCTTGATTACATTGGAAGAGTCCAACATAATCAAGAAAAGAGAGGGGGGCCACTTCTATAGCTTGTAGAAGTTCACAAAATCAGCCACATTTATTCTATGGGGATAGGTTCATTGAATTGGTTATTTTTAGAGATGTTGATTCTTCCAAAATAACTAATTTCAACACATGGAATACCATCAACATTGATGATTCTTCTTAAGTATAGGATATCGGATATGATCCCATCTTTTCAAAGAGCTACAAAGAATGAGAGGATGATCTTTCAGCTTTGGAGTAGACCAAATGGTGCTTCATTAGCTAAAGGAGCAATCCACTTAACTATATATGGAATTAGGGTAGTTCAAATTATTTTTCTTTATCGCTAAAAGACATTAAGAGTATAATCTCTATTGGACAGAGAAAGTTTGGTTGAAAGATCGAAGATGAAAATGTTCCATGGTTCTTGATGTTGGTACATTGACAAATATTTAATACAATCTCAAATTCCATGCTAGTTATTCAACAAAATAAAAAGAAAATTAGGTAATCATAGTTCCCAACTCTTATGGCATAATATATTTGGTCACATCTCTAACAAAAGAATTCACTAGTTGGCCCAATTGTTCAATCTTTCGAGAGAGCAAAGAATGCCAACATGTGAGTCATGTCCCAAAGGGAAGATGGCCAAATCACCATTTGTTGGATAAGTAGAGCAAGCCAAAGATCTATTAGATTTGATCTATTCGAATGTATACGGGTCCACTAAGTGCTAGTACTCATGAAAACTATCACTACTTTATAACCTTTACCGATGATTATTATAAATAGTTATGCCTACCGAATGAGGTAGAAATTTGAAGCTTTTGAAAAGTTCAAAAAAATTCAGATGCGAAGTGAAGAAACAGGCTGGGCTAAGTATCAAGGCTCTTCCATTAGATCAAGGAGATGAGTACTTGAACATAGAGTTTCTTGATTATCTAAAAGAGAATGAGATTCTCTCATAGTGGACTCCTCCTACTACTCCACAACTTAATGGAGTTGCGGAATATAGGAATTGAACCTTGTTGGACATGGTTTGATGTATGATGAGTTTCACTTCATTGTCTATTTCATTCTAGGACTATGTGTTAGAAATGGTGTCAGACCTATTAAATAGGGTACCTCTAAAGCCGTGCCCAAAACACCATATGAGATATGGTGTGAGATGACAGCTTTCTATAAGTACCTTAGGTTATGGATGTGTGCTGCTTATGTGAAGCAGCTAGTGGAGAATAAGTTGGATATGAGATCCATCTTATGCAAGTTCATGGGGTATCCAAACAAGTCCATTAGATACTATTTCTATGATGCCTCGAAATAAAAAGTGTTTATTTTGAGGAATTCCACTTTCTATCAGAGAAAAGTGGTAAAGTCGTAGAACTTGAAGAAGTTCAAGAACCACATAACTGTTCGTGAAATATTTTGCTAACCGCAAGTGAACGGTGTTAAGTTTTAATACAACGGTGAGTTGAGTTGAGTATCCACAGGGATTGTAAACAAAAGTTGCATTAAGTACCATAGTTCAAATAGTCCTAATTTTATCTAGAAGTTCGAATGATGATTGGAAAACAATTTAAACTAAGATAAAAATACATAAACAAGAATGGAGTTTTTAAAAACAATATAACAAACACCTTATGAACAAGATATTCTGGAGAAATGACTCACCTAATTATCACCTATGTTCTTCCTTCTAAAATATATCAATTCAAGTCAATAACACATGTAAGCTAAGAATTCCTAATCTCATCAATTCTCTTTCTCGAGTGTCGAATTGACTATGAATTCTAACATGAATTTCGATATCTCTATAAAAATTTAAGAATAAAACTTTACAAAAGTTTAATGAATTCTTCTTCAAAACTTCAAAGGTTTCATAAGCTTCTCAACTCTATAATTCCTAGGTTGTGTTATCCCTATGATCATGTATAAAATTCCCTCTCTCGAGTGCTGAATCTCATATGTCAAACAATCTCAATTAGTGATCAATTAATCAAGATGAAATACTAAACAAGATAACACAAATAAGATGAATAACTTGAACTAATATTATTTGGAATTCAAAACATAGGATCAAATAAGTTATATCATCCTCTAGAAGTAAATATTTAGTTCACCATGGATAAATACAACTTCAAGAAATGAATAAGAAAGAACATGGAAATTGTTCACCAATTTGTGAAGTGGAAGGAATGATTGAAGCTCTCCTTGTCTCCAAGAATAACTCCTTGTCTTCAATGCAGAAAATGGAATGGATCTTGTCTCCAGGCACCCAATGGCGTTCTTTGGCTCCAAGAACCAATCCTCCTCTCTCTTTTGTTGATGTTGATGTTCTCCCTTTTAAACTTCTCCCTAATGATTCTTTTCCCAAGAGTCTTCCAAAAGAACCCTAAAATCCTTTGACTTTTCTTGGCATTTCTTCAAAATAAACCTGAAATTCCTTCCACTTTTCTTGGCTTTTCAAAAGAAACCTAAAATCATTCCCCTTTTCTTGGCTTTTTTCTCCTTTTTCCCTCCACCAATTTAGTGTCTCCACTAGAGCATCATATGGGTAATGATGTATAGGTGTATCTAATGTGTATATCTCATAAAAATGCCAAAATTCATGATTTATTGCCACTTGTCGCCAAAAAAATGCATCAGTGTCTTTTTTATTAGAAGTGCAGCACCTAGGCATGGAATAACAGTGCCCAGACACTATGAATTCTGCCTTGGAAGCTTCAGAGGAAGCCTAGGCGCTCTGTTTTGGCACCTAGGAGTCAGGCATTCTGTCCTGCAGCTCCATTTCAGCACTTTAACATTGTACAACCTATTTAAAATGCTTTTTGACCCATTTATAAGCTGAATTGGATTTTTATGTCTTATAGTGAATTGTAGATCTATGTATTGGCTTTCCATAGGCACATGAATAAACTAAATATAACATCTGTGAACTGAGTTATTCCTGAAATACTAAGATGTATTATCCTAGAAAATTGCAGCCCAGTACTCACTATTAAACTCCAATTTTCTCATTGAAATCAACCGAATTGGATTTTGTGGTAAATATAGAAGTTGTAGATCTATCTCTTAGATTTCCAATAGATCAATAATCAATATGATATGAAATTAGGGCCGAGAGTTATGATTAGAATACAAAAACTGCCATTAGTAGCACCACAACTCAAATTCTTCAACATTTCAACCAAGTTTTTGATTTGTTTCCATTTTCTTCTCTTATTGTCATTACTTACAAGATTTCAAACTAAATGCATAAAAAGTAACAAAAATACTTGAAAACAAACTAAATGTTAATCAAAAGATATATGAATTATCAGTATAAAACTAACTTATCAATAACATCCCAACTGTAGTAGTAGATGATACACTAGCTAGTGCTGGGCCCTCTAAGGCACAACTTTTTCGTAGATTCGAAAGGGTCTCAAGGGTACCTGATAGGTATAGTTTTTTATTAGATAATAAAGAAGAGGGACTTTTCTTAAATAACGATCCAAAAAGCTATGGAGAGGCGATATCTGACATCGACTCGAAGAAGTGGCAAGAAGCTATGCAATCCAAGATAAACTCTATATACTCTAACAAGGTATGGACCTTGGTGGGCTTACCGTATAGAACTCCCATTGGCTGCAAATGGGTCTACAAGTCAAAGCTTGGAGTAGATAGACAAGTAGCAACCTATAAAGCACGTCTGATTGCAAAAAGGATATACTCATAAGCAAGGAATCGATTATGAGGAAACTTTTTCATCAATGGAGATGCTTAAATCCATCCAGATTTTGCTAGCCATATTTGTATATTATGACAATGAGATATGTTAAATAGATGTGAAGACTGCTTTCCTTAATGGAAACATTAAGGAAGAGATTTATATAAAGTAGCCAAAAGGCTTCATATTTAGTAGAACGAACAAAAGATTTGCAAGCTCTAGAGATCCATTTATGGATTCAAACTAGCTTCGAGGTGTTGGAACATCCAGTTTGATGAAATAATTAAAACGTTTGATTTTCATAAGAACCTAAATAAACTATGTGTCTATAAGAAGGTTAGTGGAAGGGCAGTTATGTTTGTTGTGCTCTATATTGATGACATCCTACTTATTGGGGATGATATAGGGCAGTTACGAGGACTTGGTTGTCTAAATAATTTTCTATAAAGAACTTAAGAGATGCATCTTTTATCCTAGGGATAAAGATCTATAGAGATAGATCTAGAATGATGATTGGACTATCTTAGTTCATGTACATAGATAAAGTGCTAAAAAGGTTTAGCATGGAGCAATTCAAATAAGGATTCCTGCCTATGAGTCATGGGGTTTCACTCTCTAAGAGTCATGGGGTTTCACTTTCTAAGGATATTTCTCCTAAAACACCTAAAGAGAGAGAAAAGATGACTCGCATATCTTATACATCTGCAATAGAGAACATCATGTATGTAATGTTTTGTTCAATGCTTGATATTACACATGCTCTAAGTATCATAAGCAGATGTCAATCCACTGTAGGGGAAGAACACTGAAAATCCATTAAGATGATCCTCAAGTACTTAAGAAGGACTAAGAATATCTTTTTGATATACGACAATATAGAACTAAAATTGGAGGAATATACAAAATTTAGTTTTCAGTTCGATATAGACGATTCAAAGTTTATGTCTGGAAAAAAATTCACCCTTTATGGTAGTGCAATTTGTTGAAAAAGTTTCAAATAAAATATGATCGTAGACTCTACCATAGAGGTTGAATATATTGTTGCATACGATGCAACAAAAGAAGTTGCTTGGATAAGAAACTTCATTCAAGGGTTGGGAGTAGTTTCATCTACATTTGATCTAGTTATGATTTACTATGATAACAATGGAGCCATTGCACAAGCAAATGAGCCAAGATCTTATCAAAGATCCAAGCATATAATGAGATGATATCACTTGATCAAAGAGATCATTAGTAGAGGTAACGTCGTTGTGGATCGAGTTACCTTCGTGGAAAATATAGCAGATCCACTTACTAAGCCCTTAGCATAAAAGGTGTTCGACGGACTTGAGAAGATTGGCCTTAGATACATGGGTAATTAGAGCTAGGGTAAGTGGGAGAATGTTAGAGTAGGATGCCCAACACCCCAATTAGATTGGGTATACTGTACTCTTTTTTTTTTGTAAGACAATCTTATTGAGTTCATATTAATAAAAAATGCATTTTTTTATCTTATGTCTTGTAATTTTTCTGCGCATTAGATTAAGTCCTTAGATCAAATTTAGCTATGGGGCATGGTCGTGCATATGATGGTGATTATGGAATATACCTTTAAGGCTTTGGTGTTAAATAAGATTTGAGTCGAGGATTTTTTGAGATGGAACATCGAATAGCCTAGTAAGACTTACACATATGGTGCATACTCATAAGAAGAGGATGTTATATTCTATTATTATTAGTTTAGAGACACAAGTTCATGTATGTAGATGCTTGTTAGAGAACAAGTGTATCGAACATGGCCTGCAGGAAATTCTTAGTTGGAGGCTTTGCTTGTCGAAATAAAAATTTCTGTGTTCCAAAAGTACATGGCTAGTCCATGGCATTGAGGCACGATTGTAGCCTTGTGTGCATCCTGCAACACTTTGATATATCTTTTGATTATCTATTAATCACAAATGGGGTATATTGGGTGTTGCACTAGTTTGCATGGAGGTTTATCAGTGGCTAACATAGAATTCAACACTTTTTTAATAAGGGAATCTCTTGTGTATTCATAATTTGTGATTCGAAGACCTTAGCCAAAGTAGGATAAATTTTAATTCATCAAGAATTATTGAAAACTTGAAATGGGATCACAGTTATTGAATCATTTAGTATTTTGATTTATAATATGTGCCCTAAATTCAATCGGGAGATTAGTTGTCGGAACAGTCGTAAATGTATTGGACTCACAACTAAAACAGGTTTACTCACTATTTCACTTAAAACTAGTTTACCATGATTACTTTCTAGGTGTTCTCATAGATAGTGAGGTTCTTGGAATTAAGGAGTTAATTCCAAGCAGATTAATTAAATTAATTAATTAATCAAAATAATTATTATTCATAAGTTACAAATGTTGTAATCCCACTATAGTTTGGTTGTGTACCTAAAGGGTCACACACAAATTTGGAGTTGAACATTTCTAATTTAGGGATTAATCCAAGTAATTGGATTTATTTAATCAATGGAGATTAATTTAGGGGCTTAAATTAATTCAAGGGGCGAATTAATTATTCAATATGTAAAGAGATTATTTAATTAAACTTAATAAGATTAGCAAGCCTAATTACAGTGTTGTAATTATTTGATTGGATCAATTAAGTGGAATTGAGTAAATTTGATTAATTAATTAATTAATGGACTTTGTAAAAGTCCAAGCCCCCACTTAAATTATTGAAAAAAATTTAAAATAAGAGCATATGATTTGTTATTAATTATCTTATGAAGATAATTATAGATAATAAATATCTATCTTAATTACATTAGAAGAGTCCAACACAATCAAGAAGAGAGAGGGTGTGGCTTGTAGAAGTCCACAAAATTGGCCACATTCTTTCTATGGGAATAGGTACATTGAATTGGTTATTTTTACAGAGTTTGACTCTTCTAAAATAACTAAATTCAACACATGGAAACATGAGAAATTATTAAAATTATCGGATAATTTTCAGCCACCTATTTTTCTAGATATGGCCAAAAATTAGAGAAATTAGAGAGGATGTATGTACCCCAATTTTCGGCCACTTCAAAGAAATAAGAAGAAAAAGATATTTTTCTTCCTAAATACACTTTTCTCTCTTCAAAAACCCTCTTCCAAGATAATCAAAACTCTCTTTGTTATTTTATGTATTGAAAATGTAAAGCCTAAGCTCTGATACCACTATTGATTTCGTATATCCTAAGATGGGTAACAAAGTGAAAAATTAAAAATTTAAAAAAATATGCATACAAATTTACATATCATAAATTGATTCAAATTAATCAGTTGCATTCAATTTAATTTTTTTATCAATAAAGAAATTAAGTTTCACGAGTTTATACTTGAGTGCACTCCAGTTGATGTAGGGAGTGGAGGAATCTAAATTTTTGTAATAGCCAAACCTCACACTACTCACTTGGCCAATATGATTCATGCATTACGTGCTAATTTTATATGCTACTTGCATTTCTATTGACATTGCATAATTTATTTCATTTTATACGACATTCTTGGATATTAAACTTAATTCTGAAGCTCTTGCATGGTATTAGTTTTTGAATTTCCTAATTAAGTAGTTGATTTTATATTGAAATAAGAAGAAAATGAGGTTGATCAATATTAGATATAGATGGGATATATAGATTATAATTTTAGAAGTGTTAAAAGTGTTACTAGTGAGCTTATACAGTTTGATTCGATTTCATCTAGGTATTTTAAAAGTATATATGGGTAAATTGCATATTTGGAACATTGGACATAAGATACTATGATTGAAAGATGATATTACAATATTCATTTATGTATAAGATTATATAATTTTTAATATAGACAATTATTCAAGAATCGGGTGACAATCGGGTAAGAAATTAAATGAACAGATAGAAAATTAGCTTATGAATTATCTATGGAATCTTGTGATAATTAAAATAGGTTGCAATAAAATTAATGTATAGTAAGATACATCTGATCTAGGCTTGAAAGATGGGTGAAAGGTTAGATTTATACCACAACTTGACATCTCATGGTTGCTACCAAGCTTAAGCAAGCACCTCAAGTGCCACCTCAAGCTTTCCTTCACCCTTAAGCCACAGCCAGGCTCTCATTTCAGCCATTTTCAGCTACCAAACACACAAATTAAGGTCTCCAAGTGCTCCAAATTTATTCCAAGTGGAAATAAAAGCAAGAAAAGCAAAGGGGAAGTGATTACCATCAAGTTTAACCTCAAAATCTGCATAGGTAACACTTACCTACGGTTTTACCTTTAGTTTTCAGATTATTCAGAATGGGTTTATTGTGTATTAAGATTTCAATATCTCTTATAAAAGTTTTAGAAAGTTTTTAGTTAGACTTTGGTGCACAAAGAAAGGGTGTTTGATGACAAACACTTAATAGGAAATACTTGTGGCAGAAACTGTCACCTTGCTATTTTCTTGTGTTTTGGGCTTCAAAAATATATGGTATATTGAGTACAACCTATAAGTATCATCATATACATATTCATATATGAGTTAAGAGTATTGGAATAAATTTTCATTGGTTAGAAATTGAAATAGGGCATGATATTGAAGAGATATTCAAAACTGTCACCATCAAATTTTGGATTCTATCCTATATGCATGGGGTTGGTTTTGAAGAATTAAATCCATTAGTTTTGGCATGAATATAATCTAATTGTCTCTGTGCATATGTTATCTAAGTGTGGTAAAAATTTGGGAGTGATTGAATATATGTAAGGGTGCCAAAATCATTAATGTCATGAAGTGCACAAAACTATCACGGTAGGAAAAATCTGTTTCAGTATGCTGTGAAGGGAGCTGAACTTGGGAAGTTATATCCGTGTGTTTTAGCCATTCTATGACATGGTTATATTTTTTTTTATGTTATATAAGTGTGATAAAAATTGGGAAGTGAATGAATATGTCTATAGGCATCAAAATCATCATGCAAATTAATGTGACAGCAAGAAAATGTGATGTTATGAATCTGTCCCATTTGGTTCATTAATATGTTCCAATATAGATGTGGTCCATTTGATCCCTAACATTTAGGAAAATGTTGTAAGAGTTATAATACATCAATTAAGTGAGGTTAGTATACATTTAAGATGTGGAACAAAGGTGCGTAGAAGGTTGTGTTCGGTTATAGTTTATAAGTAGTAAGGTTGTTTAGTTAAATTGAGATTCAAGATCTTTATACTATATTATGTATAATGAACTTGTTAATTGATGATGGTAATTGATATCTTATATTCTTACAGATTATTTCACATCTAAGGGTTGAGGAGTAATACTTCAAACCTTGAAGTAACATACAACCGATCAAAGGTAAGTAAAGATTCATTTGCAACTATAATACATAGACATAGTAAATGTGTAATTTATATGTAATACCATAGATCATATGTGCATAGCAGAGGGCACGCATTACTGTCATTCATGGCCATTGAGCATACATACATGGGCATTGGCATGTGTATGCATCATTTATGAGCATTGTGATAAATCTTGCATTGCACTATATGATTTTGAGAAAGAAAAATATTTTGCTGACCACTACTAGTGCACCGACGCATGCATGAATTTGCATGGTTGTATGATTGGATTTGTAGGTTCACGTACATAGATTTGCATGTGTATGAGTATGTTGGATTTGAATGCTTATATCATTATTGGCCATTGGATTATGGTGGTGTGTAGAGCTATTTTTCAGTGCATGGGATAGTAGCATTGGTCAGGGGCCCAAGAAAGAAATAATTTTGAGAGAAATGTTTTGTGCATGACATTGCATTGTGGGTATAGCATTTTGAGATGCATGACTTGATATTGTGGATTATTTTTTGACATGCATAATATTTACTTGCTAAGTGGTAGCTCATATAGTTTATACATTATCGGTAAATCTAGTGATACTTGATACCATGGACTTATTGGGCAAGTCATTGGGGTTCCTACAGGTTCTAAGGATCAATATATATGGATGACGACCTGTTAGGTTGGGTTGTGGGCATATTCTAATTTTTACATTCATTATTATTATGTTAATTGTTGATTATATATAAAGTGCTACAAGATGCAAAATATCCTTACTTCTTCTGAAAGTAAATGCTATTATTTTTATTTTTGAGTCATCGGATTATAACCTTGGGATGTCGTGTCCTATATAACTATTGAAATTTGACAGTAAATTAGCCTGAGAATAGCATTACTGTGATGAGTATTGTGTTTTTATATAAATGGTATTTTTTCTATATACAGGGTTATATGTGAAAAAATACTTTACTGTTTCTCAAAGTGCTACATTTGACAAAAGTAAAATATATATATATATATACACATGCACACATATGCGCTACCTTGTCAAAATTATTGTTGTACCAATATATATATTTAGTGGTGGGGGTGTTACAATTTCTAAGCTCAAACTTGAAACTGGTTCGCAAGAAATTCAGTTGTCTTCCCTCTAAGTATATCCACACGTCAGGCAAGTCCATGAATTTCTGATCCTTGCTAGTGAATCAAAAACCTCTTTTCTAATTAAAATTTTTGGAGAACAATTTTGTTCTCAAAACATCTTGTGCTAGAAGAAT
Source organism: Paulownia fortunei (assembly GCA_019321725.1). NCBI lineage: Eukaryota > Viridiplantae > Streptophyta > Magnoliopsida > Lamiales > Paulowniaceae > Paulownia > Paulownia fortunei. Next base: position 6,997,803 of record CM033124.1, read on the forward strand.
AATTGATGCAAAGGTTTAGAACCTTCAATATAGACAAAACAAGAGAGAAAGTAAAGGAGAGGGGAACAAATTTTTTCCACTATTTTTCTTGTAATTTTTTGCCGCCTCAAGTGTGTATTTGTATACATTTGAGTCTGTCCCTAATCCCATTTGGACTCTCCCTATTTCCATTCTTATTCATATAAGACTAGGATCCTTTCTCTTGCTTCCAAGTTGGGTCATGGGCTTAGAAAATAATTAAAATCAATCTCCAACTAATTGATCTCCATTAATTAAGAAAGCTCCATTCAATTAATTGATCCAATCAATTACTTAATTAGTTCCATGAAAGGGCCACCTATTCAAATTAGGCTTAATTAAAACAATCTCATTATTTTAACTGGTTAAATTAATTTTGCTTTTTAAATTAATTAATTAATTCACTCCAATGATTCACTAATCTCAATTAAGTCCAATTAAATAATCTCATTATTTAATTGAATGAATCAATTTAAGTCTTTAAATTAGTTCTAGGTCAAGTTAATTAATCATTATTAATTAACTTAATCCAATAACATTGGATCAAGAAAATAATTTAGAAGCATATCATTTTGTGTGTGACCCCTTAGGTTCACAACTAAGCTACCAGTGGACTTGCAACTTTTGTTACTTATAAATATATTAATATTTTAATTAATTAATTCGCTTGGAATTAAGTCCTTAATTCCAAGAACCTCACAAATCAAGAGAAGCACCTAGTAATACATCTTGACTATCTAGTCCTAGGTGAATATCAAGCGAACCTATATCAATTACAAGTATTACGCAAATATGATCCATCTGTCAACTAATCTCCCGATTAGGTCTAGGGTATGAATTGTTAGTCAAAACCCTATTTTGCCTTGATAACTATGATTCTATTTAAAGTCAAAGTGTTTCTTTGATAAATCATTAGAAAATTTTACGTCTAATATTCATCCTACCTTGGCTAAGTTTTTTGAGATCAAAGACTATGAAAATAATGGATATTCACCTATTCTACCTGATATGTGATGGATCCTTTGTTTATCACTCATTAGCCTCCATACACGAAGACCATTCACCTAATGTAAACCCTTTGTGATTGTCACATAATCATAAAACACATCGAGTGCAAGATATTATGCACAAGGCTATTGTGGTGCCTCAAGTCAATGAACTAATTAATGTACTACCGTAACTAGGAAATTCTCATTGACAAATAATGTTTCTAATTGAGAATTTTCCATAGGCCAATTTGGTGTACTTGTTCTCCAACAAGCCCCTACGCATATGCACTAGCATTACTATATTGATGTTCTATGGAATGAGACATCCTTCTTTCTAGTATACATCATGTGTGTAAGTATATCGAGCTTATCTATGTCCTATCTCAATGAACCCCTGATTCGAAATAATTTTAAGATCAAAGCCATAGGAGCATGTTCCATAATTGCCATCACATATGCGACCATACACTGTAGCTTTGTATGATCTAGGAACTTTATCTATTTGATAAGACAAATAAAGATAAAAAACTTTTATAAATAAATATTATGAATATGATTGTTTCACAAAGGTATAAAATCTCATCATTAATTGGCTCATCGGACACTACTATAACAATTGAGTGCTAGGTTATTTACTAGGTTGTTGTGCTTATTATTCTGTTAAGATTGAGAATTTAATATTTTTCTTGTGACTTGGTGGCTGATTTCAACCATTGTAACTTTGTTTATATATTTAGGAGATAATCATTTTAAGGATTTTTTACTTTTTTATTTACACTTTTTATGCTTTTTATTTGGGAGAATTTAATATCATTTCACAAAATAGTACACACTGAAATCAAACCATACCTGCACATTTTGCAAATGACTTAAATAAAATGAACACCAATCTATATGTGTACATATTTTTGCAAATGACTTAATAAAATGTATACTTTAACAAGCACTACTTTGCTTTCAAATAAGAAACCAGGCCAAGTAAAAAATGCATTTTGATGGTTAATTCTCTTTTGTTGGTTTACAGTGTTACTTTCTAATCCATATTACTTCTTATCTAGATAGCACTCACATGTAATCCCAGATGGATACAATTTACTTTGCAATACTCCAACTAATATCAAATAGCCTAGCAGCCTATATGGTGAATCACTAATCACTAGCAACCAATTAAACCACAAATCCCTTAACTAATCACACACACAAAGTATGTTGACACGAGTTAATTAACCAGAAATCATACTGTAATTACAAAGATACACAACAATAAGAACAGATGTAAACCTACAAAAAGAACATCAACAAAACTAGACCTAGTCTTATTACCTAGTTGATGACTCGTATCTTTATTTGGACTTCAAACTTCTAGAAATTAAAAAAGACAAGAAATAAGAAGATTCTACCTACTAAATCAAAAATAAGAAGATTTCTTCACATTCGTTTGATGCAATTGCATAGATTCTAAATCACAAATTCAGCTTATCAACACCTCATTCTACTAAAATCGAGTCGATTATAACAAAAAAATAACAAAAGTTAATTCAGAGTTAGAATATAAATTTGAATTAGTATAAAGACCATTAAGAGAAACTTATAAGAATAAAGACACACCTCCCCACCCCCACTCAAATCAAAAAAAGAAGAAAAAATAAACAAAAACTTGCAACTTGATTTTAAGAAAACTTAAAGAGGGGTTTCTAAACATAATTTGTAGCTATTCTTTTTTTTTCCTGTTAAAATAACAAAGAATGAAAAACTCCTACAAAAATGTTAGAAATTATTCTACCAAAATGTAAAATTTGGATTATTTTGGATTGCCAAATATGAGCAAAAATCTTCAAAATTAACAAGGAACATATAGCATTAAGATTAAAGATAAAAACCATGATAAGGACCTCAAAATAAAAAAAATAAAAATCAAACAAGAATATTGAGTAAAAAAATTTATAAATTACAAACCCTAAATTAGAGGTGAATTACAATGGGCTAAAGCAAAATGAAGAAGTACCCGTGTGCATGAGAGTATGTATATGTGTGTATGTGTGTGTGTGTGTGTGTGTGAGAGAGAGAGAGAGAGAGCTTTTTGTGATAGATTACGATGTGAATGCATGTGAGTGACTATCACGGCACCAATATGAGAGTGAAGACTGAGGGATTTGAAATGACATGTTCCATTGAAAATGAACTTCAAATCCTTTGGATATAAGAGCACATTTTAAATACACTGAATTATTTTATAAGCCAAATCTTAGGCTCATAAATTGTGACATTTCTAACACTTCCATGAGCACAATTGCACAAGTTTTTATTGTACAATTGACACAAATGTACCTTATTTTATGATAATTGTGTGTAGGAATTAAGAATTGAAGAAATAAAGTGAAAGATAGAAAATCGGTTAAAAAGTAAGCTGAAACTTTCTGATATGTAGTCTTCATATTTCTAGCAGAACTTTTTCCCTAGAAGCGATAATGTAACACCCCTTAACCTAATTGCAGAACCTAAACAAGCTAATACAGTTAAGTTAATAAATGTTAACTTTTCATCAATACTAGAGTTATGATTTTAATAAAAGTTCCCTTTTTTACTATAAGAGAAAGAACTTGAATTCATTTGTTGTTTCATTTCGTTGTATACACACCATATACATAAATCAAAACTAAGTACATCTGTTTACAAAACCATAACAAAACAGCTTATTTAAAAACAAAATAGAGTTTTCAAAATAGACTATAAAATAGCTCAAAGTATGGCATATGAACAAATCTCTATCTAGCCATTCTAGAGACTCAATCGACCTCTAAAGTTGTATATTTCCACCTGCATCACATGAATCTAATAAGCTAAAAGCTCAGTAAGGTGAAACTGATGCAATAACAAATAGCATACATGCACATCTCATAAATCATTAAATGCATTATTTAATTTAATAACTTTCATTCATAAATCATTCTTTAGGGCCATTGAAGTGTGGTACCTAACTAATAGCGATAGACTATGGTTTTCGAAACCTGTTCATAATGATTGGCTAATAAGAGAAATAATACGGGGTTTTCATACTTGGTCATTCAACCTCAGGTATTAGTTGTATCCTGTCTAATTCATTATAGCTTTCCTATACCAGTTTTTCAACCTCAGGTATTTGCCACCATTTGTTGGGTTCGTTGGTCCCTCTTGCGTCCCTTGTCTACCCGACCATCAATTAAATACCATACTTTCTTTTCAAAAAACCTCATTATATTCTTAATAGTATTATGCTTCATGAACCATAAATGCATCAAACATTACATCATTTGACAAATAATGACAATCACAGGAAAACATGAACAACATTAATATGATTCTTATGATAAAGCAAATGAAAGTTTCAACTTACCTCAAATCCACTTTGTGCTAAGTGAAAAGGGCAATCTCTTTGAAAAATAAGATGTGTTAAAGGCCTACCATAACCAAATCATGTACCTTTCAATATCTTTTTAATAAATCACATAATCTATTTTAAATAAGATCGCATACACTTTTCAATCTTTTGTAAATAATTTCATATCAATTACATGACCTCAAAAATAATCCATACTCCATATTTTACTACTAATTCAAGACATTAAATATTAGGGCAATCATTAAATAACTAATAATACAAACATAAATATTAGGGCAACTACTAAATCTTGAACACAATCTAAAATAACATGGATAAACTCGATTCTAACTTAAATTAATTCTAACCATCAATTAAGCAAACTAATTGATATTGTTCTCAATCATCATGGAAACTTCCAAACATAATATAATCATTACAAGATTAATAGAAATAAGTAAATTAAGCATATTTCACAAGACTATCAATTTTGCTAGAAACTAGCTTAACTAGCTTGCTTTTGGCTTTAAGTTTATCCCACTTGAGTTTTCATTCATACAAAAATATACTATAACATGTAATCATCCAACATACTATAAATTCATCAAAAAAAATATTGAAAAAGAATATACCTGGATTAAGTTGGAATTAAGCTTCAAAATCAATAGTTTTCAAGCTTCAAAGGGTGAAAACTTGTTCTAGTTTGTATTCTATGGATTCCTATGGATTGAATTTAATTTTTGTGAGTAAGAGAGTGTAGAAATTTGGGAGAAACTTTGGAGAAGAAGGCTGGTCATTTTTTAGGAGCTTCCCTAGGAAAACATGACTAAAAATGACTTGTTTGACATTTCAAAAAGAGATAAGTGGAATGTGATGATTAGTTGACTCATGCTTAGTGTCTTTTCATGCAAAGAGCTATGTTTATGGGCCAGGGAGATGACAAAAATTGATGTTTTGGTGTTATAATCAAGTGCAATGCGGTTTAGAATGGTTTCATGCAACCTAGTCAACCAACTAATCAAATTGCACCATTTTGCATACTTTTAGTTCTTAGCCAAATGTAACATATTTCAAGAAAATATTTAGGCAATTAATCACTTTAGAATATTAAAAGTATGAAGTAATACGAATAATTTATTTTATGGCCATTCAACACATCAATCTTTCTTAACCGAGATACTGATCGTTTCACTACAAAAGGCACTTAGGGAATATGTTAAATCAAAAAACAAAAGATTGATCTCATATTTCATGTACTAATGTATGATAAAACATAACTGGAGCATATAATAACAATTATTCATATTCGTGCAATCATGCTATTTGTATTCCATAATTCGATAATGCATATTGATTAGATGCATATTCATGCAAGATGCTATTTGTATTCCATAATTCGATAATACACATTGATTAGATGCATATTCATGCAAGATGATTATTATTGGCTATATATTAGAGAATTGGGCATTACATATATTGAGCTATTTCATAAAGATATGGAAAGCTAAGTGATAGGGCTACAATTCTTATGAAGATACCAGAAGCCAGTTCGATTTAGAAAGAGATAAAAAATTAGTTAAAAGAGGCTGAACAGAGCAGTTTGGAATAAGCGTAGTGCGAGGGGCTAAAATTGGGCAGTAGCTGGCGAATTTGGAGGTGCCGCAACACTCTCCATTTTGCACCATGACATTGGATGAAGAAGACCTCATGCTATGATACCCCTTAGGTTATGTCGTGGCATGAGGGTAAAAAATTTAGCAGTAATCAGCCTATTTTGAAGGGCTACAACACCCCCATTTAGCGCCACAACAACTAAAGAATAGGGTATCTCGCGCCGTAGTGCCAATTGTCCACAATTGAAAAAAATATGTAGTCTTGGAATCTTTCTTGTTATACAAATGTGCCTTATTTTGTGATAATTATGAGTAGGAACTAAAAATTGAAGAAATAGAGTGAAAGATGGAAAATTGGTTAAAAAGTTAGCATAAATGGTTTGATGCATAGTTTTAGTATTTATAGCATAACTCTTTCCACAAAAGTGATATTGAACTGATTTATGAAGATATGGAAAGCTAAGATATAGGGATAGAATTCTTATGTAGATACTAGAAGCCAATTCGGCCTAAAAAGAGATGAAAAATTAGTTGAAAGAGGCTAAATAGTGTAGTCAGGAACAGTCTCACATCGCGACACCCCCAATCTCGTGCCGCAACGTGAGGGGATAATATTGGGTAGTAGCTAAAGGATTTGTAGGCACCACCACATCCCCCATTTGGTGCCATAGAACTGGATAAAGAAGGCCTCGCACCACGACACCCCCTTGGGTTATACCATGGCATGAGGGTAAAACATTTGGTAGTGAGCAGCCTATCTTGAAACGCCGCGACATCCCTATTTAGCGCCTTGGTGCTTGAAGAACAGGGTATCTCATGCCACAGTGCCAGATGCTCCAGAATTGAAAAAAATATCTACATAAATTTAAGGGACAATTGTCAATCTAATCCATGCATGGATTTTTCTTGTTAAACACCACTACACCCTCACACACCATGTGACACTCTATTAGACACTATATACACACAATTCCCTCACATAAATGATAGATACACACATGCTTATATATAATTTCTTGAAAAACACAAAATATACAAATTACTCAACACACAATTCATCAACCATACACACTCTACATATATATTCTCACACACTCTTCCTCTCCACCCAAAACACCCACTATTCCATATATCTCCACACACTACACCAAAACCACTCATACCCATCATCAAGGAATTGGGGATTCAAGATAAAGGAAAGAAGGAGCTTCATTGGGCATTGAAGATTTTGAAGAAGAAGTGAAGAATCACTTGGTGGTTGTAATCTTCTACTTTAATTTTTTCTTTCCTTTTAATTAGTTTTGAGAAATTTGTAAGAAGTATAATGTTGGGAAACTCTTGGTGCTTACTTAATTTTAATATGAGCTAAACTATTTTTTCCAAGGCTTGGAAAACCATTTTTATGAAGTTGTAAATTGTTGACTTGTATGTGATGTGGATGATTGTTGATTTTGTGATGAGCATGCACTATATTTTTAATGTTTCTTGAAATTTGGCTAGTTTTGAGATAAACCTCATTGTTGTGATTGAGATCGAAAGGTAGTGTCACAACAAGTGCTCGTATAGTGTATACCGCAGGCTAGGTCACTATAGGAATATAAGAGTTAGAACACACAGTAGTCATAGACTTACCCATCGAAAGCTAGAGAAAATCATGAAGTCTAATGCATTATTGGATAGCTAAACTTGTATAGAAATATACCGGTTGCTTTCTAGTAATAGGTGTGGTACATATTGGAAAAGAATATCACATAATGTTGGAGTTCCCGCTATCACACAATTCAAGGTCAATCCTATTTACTAACTTATAAGAATTCACAATGCAATAGAACAACAATCTAATACCTTGGCACTTCTCCACCTAACTTTAAATCCCCTATTTTTCTTGATTGCTTTTGTTGCTTGTTAATTTCTAGTTTTAAGTTTTCAAATCAATCAACCAAACTTTCGATAGGTTAAATATAGTTGGATTATCTGTACTTTAGTAGTTGCTTACGTACTCTCTAGGGTCACGACTTCCGTATACTCATACACTTTATTACTTATTGGCTCGTGCAGATTGTTTCATTCAAAGAGAAATAAAACAGCGAGGGGGCTAGTGCGACAATGCTAGTGTGACGGTTTTCTAGATTTTGATGTTGGTCTTTGGATAAGGAGCAAATTAGAAGGGTGCTACATGTGCAATTTTAAGAGAATATCAAATAACTTCTCAATTTGAGTTGGCAAAATGTTGCATTTCATGTTTATTAAGTTATCTAATGATTTATATATTTATAATCTAAAGTTTTTGGGACCCACATTTAGTTGGTATAAGAAAAAAATTAATTAGGAAAAGAATGAGATTTAGTTTGAAGATAATTATTAAAATAGGATTTTGGTTAAAGTGATTTGTAATTACATAGTATTTTAATTATAATTATCATACTTTAGCATATTTTATCGTTATTACTTTTTTTAGATTCAATTTAGCGAATTTATTGAAGTTATTCTACGAGTTCTTGAGATATCATGAGATTTAGGCAAACTGGCGTAAATGGATTCTTGGATTTCTCCACTTCTATTTTTCAATTGTAATTGAATATACCATAGATCATTTTAATGTGCTTGATGAAATCCAAGCCCAACTTAAAATAGCTTATTAGTAGAAGTCCACTTGAAATATTAGAAGAAATAAATTTAATAGGAAAACTGATTTTTCTTATTTAATTGATATAAGAATTCAAGGTTGGATTTATATTATAGGTTCAATGAATGTGGAAAGAGAGAGGGCCAAAAATTAGAGGCCATTTTAGGCCACTAGGAGAAGAGGAAATAGGGGATTTTTGTTTGTAGCCTCCACATAAATATAAAATCGAAGACCAAAATCCCATACTTTTACCTCTCAATTTCAGCCATACCAAGAGAAAATTAAAAATCTTTTTTTTTTGTTTCTCTCGTCTTCTTTCTTTTCTTCTCTTCAATATTCAAGTATATGATATGTTTTTCTTCCACTAGTTAGATCAAGAACAATTATAGTAGGCACTGAATATTTAATTACACTGGTTAGATTAAGGATTAGTGTACACTATTATAGTCTAGAAAAGAAAAACAAAGAACACTAGCAAGTTTTTTGTTTTTGGTTATTTTAGTCCAAGGAGTTGACTACTTTAGAGGGAGGACATGTGGACACCTTCGTGATAGCTTCCAACCATCCGACAACTGATTGCCTCAAGCCTTGCATTAACTCAAAGAGTTTGAAAAGGGTAACGAATCATATCTCTTTTATTTAAATTTTGTTTATGAATAAACTATTAATAATGTTGATCATTAAATCACTGCAAAACTGGGGGTAATGCAATAAACGTTATTGCATGATTTATTTAAAAAATCTTAATTTCCATTGTGCTTACCCCCTATGTTATAGCGAACCTAATAGTGGTATCAAAGCCACGGTTTGCATTATTAACAATTGATGTGATTCGTTTTGTATGTTTATATGATGAATATGTTTTTGTTGCTTTTGTATTTCAGTTTTGGACACAATTGATTTTATTAATTACATGTAAAATATTTTAAATTATTAAAATATTGATGTAAATACACAACCAAAGCATATGATGTGAATTAATCCAAAGCCCGTGCGCACAAAAATAATGATGTGAATGTACAACCAAAGCATATGATGCAAGTTGATTTAGAGCCCGCACACACAAGCTCACACACTCAGTGTGTGGATTGTGCACTGCGAGGTAACAACAGCATGAGTGACTATTGCCTTGCCCACGCACCAGCCTGCTGCATGCAAGGGCTGGTTCTAGCTCGATAATGCATATGCAACTCGATGGTAACTTGTCGTTTCATTGCATGATGTGCTGTCGGGCAGTCCATTTATATATGATTTTAATAAATATTCTATTTTGTTAATTTTAAACTAATTGTTAGTTTTAAATTTCTGAAAAATTATTTTTGTCCAAGTCTTGAAAATGCAATATTAAACAACTTGATAAATTTATATATTTTAAAATTCATGTGATGAATGTTTATTATATGATTTATTTAGGGGTGATCATGGGCCTGTAACCAATGTTATTGGATGTATTTTCATTGTCTTTAGATTTTTGGGGCCTGCGAGCATTCAATTTTTGTATTGTATTTAAATTATTGCAAAGGGAGTAGAATAGAAAGTGAGGTTTCTATTTTAGTTTTGTAAATGGAGGAAGTTTGAAGCCTAAAGGCCATGCTTGTATGGGTTATTAAATACAAATGTAATAGTATAAGAGATTCAAGGCCTATGAATATATGAGTACAAAAATGAAATATAATAAAATAGTTCTTTATATTTCTACCTTTATATTGACCTTAGCCTATTTTATGGCTTAAATGGGTCGCATAGGTTGGTTATGATCATCCTATCACTTTTTTTGCATATGATTCATGTTAGATTTTATTTAATGCTTTTACTTGCGCACATATAATGACAAGTATTAAATAACCCACTAGTACTTAAATTGATGATGTCTTGGAAAATTGAAACCCCTATGGCTTGTTTAGTGTTAATTATGGCATTCTGTGGAAAATATTTTGAGATAATGTATTTTTGGTAGTGAGATTGGAGAATGTGTGGAGAATAAAAATGTATTCGTATGTTTTTTTGGGAAAAAATGATGTGATGTATTTTGAGAGACATTTTCAATTATAGATGTCATGTCAATACTTTTAATTATAGTTAGTGGGAGATAATTTCAACTGTAGATATCTTGTTAATATTTTTTATTGTGTTAGTAGAGATATAGTAGAATATATTAGTTATAATAATAATTAATAGTATTTTGAAGGAATGAAAATATTTTCCCAAAAACAACATTTACAAACACATTTCCATTTTGGGAAAAAAAAATGTTTTCCCAAAATGACTCCAAACAAGCCGCTAAGTTATGAATTTTTTTTTGATTTCAAGGATAAATGGACAAGTTAGGTAGGACCTATTGTTCCATGCCTACTATCAAAGGTAAAGACATGATGACGCTATTGCACTTGATCACCAGCCATGAGTCGTGGGGTGGTCTTGTGTTGGAAAGTTGTGATCTCTAACAAGCATGGGGATGCTCGTAGGATTAACTCATTATTATGTTAGCTATAAGTCATGAGACATCTTGATGCTCCATCTACATGAACATTTGGTGAGTGTTGTTTGACACTTAATACTTTATGAGCTCATAAAATTGGGTTATATGGGAAGAGGTGAGGTAAAACAAACTTGAGGGTTGTATAGTGATACAATCGTCAAAGAGTTGACCGCTGATAGAAATATTTCATGGACTCATAAAATTAGGGTGTGAAATATTTCCATTGGATCCCAAGCCCACTTGGAAATTTGATTTCCTGTACTACCATTAGGGGTGCTGGAATTCAAAAAAAATAATGGGAGACATTTAGTATTAAAGACCTTATATTAAATGAATATGATCTTTTCATAATTTACTCATTTTTCGTTTCATTTATATTTTATATATTTTTCTACTAAAATGGCAAAGAATCCACTAGCAACAATCTTTGAGCAAAATAAATTAATTGGGCTAAACATCGTTGATTGGCTAAGAAACCTTAAGATAATCCTTTAATCTAAGAAGATAGCATATATCCTTGACACCGCTCCTTTTTACTTCCATCAGAGGATATTACTTTATAGACTTATACAAATTATCTACATCATGTTGATGATAATTTGCAAGCTCGATGCTACACTTGGCATCAATGTCAAATGAGCTTCAGAGGCAGAATGAGGATCAGGATACTACTTTTGGGATCTTCATTCACCTACAAGAGTTATATGGTTAATGTGCTAGGTAGATGAGATATTAGACCTCAAAGGAGCTTTTCAGATATCAAATAACTGAGGACTCCTCAATTCATGACCATGGATGATAGCCCTCATTAAAAGGCTGGCGTCCCTTAGAGTCGTTGTGAAGAACAAACTTTATACGAACCTCCTATTGCAATATTTATCTCTTATTTGACATATTTGTTGTCAACTTTCACATGCATAACATGGAGACTAGTCTCCCTTAGCTTGTGAACATGTTAAAGATAGTTGAGTCCACCATGAAAAAGGACAAGCCAGTCATGCTTGTTAGATCCTCTCTTGGATAAAAAGCTGCAAAGCCCAAGAGAGGAAAAAAGAAAGAAAAGGGTTCCTTCAAACCCAACAAGCTAAAGGCAAAGGGTGGTATCAAGAAGGTTTCTTCTCAAGCCAATGATAAGTTTCGTTACTGTAGCAAACTAGGGCACTAGAATAGAAACTACAAGGAGTATCTTACAAGCTTGAAGAATTGAAATTGTTACATTTAAAAATGTTATGATTTTATCTATTTAGGTTGTTTGAAAAATTGCTTATATATTGTTACTCTCCATAACCCCATTCTTATAATTCAATAAAATAAAAGAAAGTTAGATAATCATAGTACCATTAGCCTATGGCACATAAGATTAGGGCATTTTTCTAAAAAAAATGATTAACAAGTTAGCACAATTGCTTGACCTAAAGGACGAGCAAGAACTACCAACATGTGAGTACTGCCTCAAAAGAAAGATGACCAAATCTCCATTGTTGGACAAGTAGAGCAAGTCAAACATCCATTAGATTTGATCCATACAGATATATATGGGCCACTAAATGTTAGTATCCAAGATAACTATAACTACTTGTTAACCTTTACCAATGATTTCTCTAGGTATGATTATGTGTACTTTTTAAGGTACAAGTCTAAACTATTTGAAAAGTTCAAAGAATTCAGAAGTGAATTAGAGAAACAGGTTGTCTTAAGTATAAAGACTTTTTAATTTGATCGAGAAGGTGAATACTTGAGCATATAGTTTTTAGATTATCTAAAAGGGAATGGAATTCTCTTATAGCGGACTCTTTCTCCTACTCCTTAACTTAACAGAGTTACAAAGTGCAAGAATCAAACCTTGTTAGACATAGTTTGTTCTATAATGAGTTTCACTTCATTACCTCTTTTATACTGGGCTATATCTTCAAAACGAGGCATACATATTAAATAGGTTACCATCTAAATTCATGCCCAAAACACCATATGAGATATGGTGTGGTAAGATACCTTTCTTTAAATACCTTAGGGTATGGTGGTGTACTGCTTACATGAAGCAACAAGTGGAAGATAAGTTGGATATGAAATCCATCTTATGCAAGTTCGTAGGGTATCCAAAGGAGTCTATTGGATAATATTTCTACTATGCCTCAAAATATATGGTGTTTGTTTCAAGGAATGTCACCTTTTTTTAAGAAGAATTTCTATTAGACAAAAGTGGAAAAGTTGTGGAACTTGATGAAATTCAAGAAATACAGAACATCCCAACTGTTGTAGTGGATAACACACCAACTAATGTTGGGCCCTTTGAGGCACAACCTATTTAAAGATCCAAAGGATCTCAACGGTATTTGATAGGTACGACTTTTTGTAAGAAAATAAAGAAGAGGGATTCCCATTAGATAATGATCCAAGAAGTTATGGAGAGGCGATGTAGATAACTCCAAGTCCATGTCTGGATACATATTCACCCTGAATGGTGGTACGGTTAGTTGGAAAAGTTCCAAGCAAGAAAAATGACCCGCAGACTCTACCACCAATGCTGAATATATTGTTTAGGGTTAGTTGCAGCAAAAGAAGTTATTTGGATAAGAAATTTCATTCAAAGATTGAGTGTAGTTCCATCTATTGTTGATCCAGTAATGATTTACTATGATAATAATGGGGCCATTATACAAGCAAATGAGTCAAGATCTTATCAAAGATCCAAGCACATAATGAAAAAATACCACTTGATTAGACAGATCGTTGGTAGAGGCGATGTCCTTGTGAATCGAGTTGCTTCAGCATAAATGAGTAGGCCTACCGACCAAGCCCTTAACATATAAGGTATTTAATGACCATTTCAAGAAGATGGGGCCTTAGGTACATGTATTGGGTTCGCTATAACTATGGGGTGTGCACAATGGAATTTTAAAATTAATTTAAAATAAAAACATGCAACAATAATTATTGCATCACCCCAAGCTCGAAGTGATTCTAATGATCGCATATTTTTGATAGTTTTACGAAAGCATAAATATAGTCTCGGATTTTTACCTTTGATGCGCTCTAGTTACTGTAGGGTGTGTAGCAATCAATTGCTATCAATCACTCTCGAAAAAGGTTCACAAAGAATCTAATATTTCCCCTCTAAAGATAATTCACATGTTTCGACTAGAACATGGAATTATAAATCTTGCTAGTGATTTTTAATTTTTTTACTAATCTAGTTTGGAGTGCAGTGCTTTTGTGTGTATTATTAATTCTTAATCCAACTTGTGGAAAATAAAACTTCAATACATAGAATAATCAAATAGGATTTTTTATTATTTTGGAAGAAGTTTTTGAAAGAGAAAAGTGTTAAGGATAAGAAACAATTTTTCCCCTTAATAATATAAAGTGACCAAAAATTGGTATGGATACATCCCTCAAATTTTTTGCCATTTCAAGAATAAATAGATGACGGAAAATTATCCCATTATTTCCATCCTTTCCCTATATTTCCATGTGTTGAAATTAGTTATTTTGGAAGAGTCAAACTCTCCAAAAATGACCAATTCAATGAACCTATCTCCATAGAATGAATGTGGCCAATTTTGTGGACTTCTACAAGCCACAAAATTGGCCCCTTTCTCCATCTATTTGATTGTATTAGACTTTTCCAATGCAATCACAATAGATATATATTATCTCTAATTATCTTCATAAGATAATTAATAAGAAAATTACATTATCTTATTTTTAATTTATTCCAATAATTCAAGTGGGCCTTTAAATAAAAAAACCACCATAATATTGGGCTTGGATTTTTACAAAGTCCCTTAATTAATTCAATTAATCAAATTTACCCAATGTCAATTAATTAATCCAATTAATTAATTATTACACTCCAATTGGACTTGTTAATCTTATTAGGCTCAATTAAATAATCTCTTTACTTAATTAAATAATTAATTCATCCTATTTAATTAATTTAAACCCTAAATTAATCTCCATTAATTAAATAAATCCAACTACTTAGATTAATTTCTAGATTAGAAATGTTCCACTCCAATTTTGGTATAACCCTTTAGGTTCACAACTAAGCTAGTAGTAGGTTCACAACATTTACAACTTATGAATAATAATTATTCTGATTAATTAATCTAATTAATTAACCCATTAGGAATTAACTCCTTAATTCCAAAAACCTCACTATCCACGAAAATATCTAACAAGTAATCATGACAAACTAGTCTTAGGTGAAATAGTGAGTAAACCTATTTCAGTTGCGAGTCTCATACACGTATCGTCATTCCCACATCTAATCTCTCAATTGAATCTAAGGCATGGATTATAAGTCAAAATCCTAAATGATTCAATAATTGTGATCCCATTTCAAGTTTCAATAAATCCTAATTAATCAAAATTCATCATGCCTTGACCAAAGTCTTTGAATCACAAACTATGAAAATACAAGAGATTCCCTTGTCAAAAGGATAAGTGTTGAATTCTATGTTGGCCACTGACAAACCTCCATACACACCAGTAAAACACCCAACATACCCCCTTTGTGATTAGTGCCGCAAGATGCACACAAGGCTACTATCGGGCCTCAAGTTCGAGAACTAGCCGTGTAATATCGCAACACAAAAATTCTTACTTCAACAAGTAAAGAATTTCTTGTGGTCTATATTTGATGTACTTGTTCTGTAATAAGCACCTATATATATATGAACTTGCGTATCTACGTTAATGCTAATAGAACACCACATCCTCATCTTACGAGCATACATCATATGAGTGAGTTTTTACTAGGCTATTTGATGTCCCATCTAGAAAAACCCTTAACTCAGAACTTATGACCAAAGCCTTAGAGACATGTTCCATGATCACCATCATTTGCGCTACCATGCCCCCATAGCTAAATTTGGTCTAAGGACTTTATCTAATGCGCATAAAGAAAAATGCAAGATATAAGATAAAGAAAGTACATTTTATTAATATGATTCCCAATAAGATTGTCTTATAAAAAAAAAGAGTACAATGCACCCAATCTAATTAAGGTGCTGGACATCCTGCTCTAATAATCTCCCACTTGTCCTAGCTCCAATTGCCCATATATCTAAGGTTAATCTTCTTAAGATGTCCATTAAATACGTTCTGTGCTAAGGGCTTAGTAAATGGGTCTGCTATATTTTCTATTGAGGCAACTCGATCCACAACAACATTGCCTCTGTCATTCATCTCTTTGATCAAGTGATATTGTCTCATTATGTGCTTTGATTTTTGATGAGATCTTGGCTCCTTTGCTTGCTCAATGTCCCTATTGTTATCACAGTAAATCATAATTGGATCAACAATAGATGGAACTGCACCAAATTCTTGAATGAAGTTTCTTATCCAAACAACTTCTTTTTTGCATCTGATGCAACAATATATTTAATCTCAGTGGTAGAGTATGTGGTCATATCTTGCATAGAACTTTTCCATCTAATCGCACCACCATAAAAGGTGAATGTGTATCCAAATTAGGACTTTGAGTCATCTATATCAGATTGAAAACTAGAATCTGTATATTGATAAGTTGGTTTTATACCGATAATTCATACATCTTTTGATTATCATTTAGTTTGTTTTCAAGTATTTTTGTTACTTTTTAAGCATTTAGTTTGAAATCTTGTAGGTAATGACAATAAGAGAAGAAAATGAAAACATATCAAAAACTTGGTTGAAATGTGAAGAATTCGAGTTGTGGTGCTACTAATGGCAGTTTTCGTATTTATATCATATTTCTTGGACCAAATTTCATATCATATTGATTATTGATCCATTGGAAATTCAAGAGATATATCTACAACTTCTATGTTTACCATAAAATCCAATTCAGTCAATTTTAATGAGAAAAACTGTGTTTAAGAGTCAGCACTGGGCTGCAAGTTTTTAGTACTACACATCATAGTATTTAGGCCACTGATGTTCTATTCAGTTGATTCAAGTGCCTATGGAACTACAAGACATAGATCTAAAATTTATTAGAAGACATCAAAATCTAATTCAGCTTATAAAGAGGTCCAAAAATAGTTTTAATGGGCTGTATAGTGTCAAAATACTGAAATTGAGCTGCCAGGACAGAATACCCGGCGCCTAACCGCCAAAATAGAGCGCCTAGGCACCGTCCAAAGCTTCCAAGTTAGAATTCACAGCACCTAGGTGCCGTTATTCCATGCCTAGGCGCTGCCCTTCCAACAAAAAGGATACTGATGTAATTTTTTGGCGACAAGTGGCAATGGATCACAAATTTTGGTATTTTTATGAGATATACACATTAGATACACCTATAAATCATTAGTGATGTGATGCTCTAGTGGATACACTACATTGGTGGAGAGAAGAAGGAGAAAAAGCCAAGAAAAGGGGAAGAATTTCAGGTTCCTTTTGAAAAGCCAAGAAAAGTGGGAGGATTTTCAGGTTTCTTTTGAAGAAAAGCCAAGAAAAGTGGAAGGATTTCAAAATTTCTTTTGGAAGACTCTTGGAGAGAGAATCATTGGGGAGAATCTTAAAAGGGCAAGATCAACATCAACCAAAGGGGAGGAGGATTGGTTCTTAGAACCAAAGAAGGTCATTGGGTGCTTGGAGACAAGACCCATTCCATTTTCTGCAATTGAAGACAAGGAGAGCTTCAACCATTCCTTCCATTTCACAAATTGGTGAACAATTTCCATATTCTTTCTTATTTATTTCTTGAAGTTGTATTCATCCATGGTGAACTAAACATTTATTTCTAAAGGATGATGTAACCTTATTTGATCCTATGTTTTGAATTCCAAATAATATTAGTTCAAGTTCTTTATCTTGTTTGTGTTATCTTCTTTAGCATTTCATCTTGATTAATTGATCATTGAGATTGTTTGACTTATGAGATTCGGCACTCGAAAGAGGGAATTTTATACATGATCATAGGGATAACACACCTAGAAATCATAAAGTTGAGAAGCTTATGAAACCTTTGAAGTTTTGAAGAAGAATTCATTAAACTTTTGTAGAGTTTTATTCTTAAATTTTTATAGAGATATCAAAATTCATGTTGGAATTCATAGTCAATTCGGCACTCGAGAGAGGGAATTGATAAGCTTAGGAATTCTTAACTTATATGCATTGTTGACTTAAATTGATATATTTTGGAAGGAAGAACATAGGTGATAATTAGGTGAGTTATTCCTCTAGAATATCTTGTTCATAAGGTGTTTGTTATATTGTTTCTATAAACTTCATTCTTGTGTATGCATTTTTATCTTCCTTTACTTTATTTTCCAATCATCATTCGATCTTCTAGATAAAACTAGGACTATTTGAACTACGGTATTTAATGTAATTTTTTATTACAATCCCTGTGGATACGATACTTAACTCACCTTTGTATTAAAACTTGACACCGTTCACTTGCAGTTAGCAAAATATTTCACGAACATATATCTCTCTAGTCTTAGTTCTCTATTTTCGTATATCAAAAAGATATAGTTAGTCCTTCTCAAGTACTTGAGGACCATCTTAACAAATTTTTAGTGTTCTTTCTCTAGATTGGACTAATATCCGCTCGTGACACTTAAAGTATGTGCGATATCAGGCCTTGTACATAACATTGCATATATTATACTCCCTATTACGGATATATAAGATATGTGAGTCATCCTTTATCTCTCTCTAGGTGTCTTGGGAGATATAGCCTTAGAGAGTGAAACCCATGACTCATTGGCAGTAAAATTCCTCATTTGAGTTCCTCCATGCTAAACTTTTTTAACTTTTATCTATGAACATGGACTGGGATTTCACTTCAGAAGTCTTTAAACTTTTCAAAGACTTTAGAGTTGTATCTTAAAAGGTACAGATAACCATACCTAGAGAAGTTATTGGTGAAGGTTAAGAAGTAGTTATAGTTCTCTCGGACACTAACACTTAGTGCCCCACACACATCTGTATGGATCGAATCCAATAAATGTTTGGCTCGCTTCACTTGTCCAACAAATGGAGAATTGGTCATTTTTCCTTTGAGGTAGGATTCACATGTTGACAATTCTTGCTCGTCCTTTAGGTCAAGCAATTGTGCCAACTTGTTAATCATTTTTTTTAGAAATATGCCCTAATCTTGCGTGTCATAGGCTTATGGAACTATGATTATTTAATTTTCTTTTATTTTGTTTAATTATGAGAATGTGGTTATGGGGAGTAACAATATATAAGCAATTCATTGATGAACCTAAATAGATAAAATTAAAAGATTTGAAAATGGAATAATTTCTATTCTCGATGGTAAATCTAAAACTTTCTCTATCCAAAATTAGAATAGATAAAATGTTCTTAATAATATCTAGAATGAAAAGATAATTATTCAAAACTATTACATAGCCATTCTTAAAAGCTAGATTAATGGTGCCAATAGCAAATACAACAACTCTTGCTCTATTTCCCATCCTTGGGACCGTCTCTTCTCTATCTAGCTTCATACTTATTGTCACTATCTGCAAATCATTGCAAATTTGTAAGCCGCAACCAATATCCAATACCTAAGAAGCATCATTAATAGACAAGTTAACTTCAAAAAAATATATCTCTTCAAACTTGCAGAATACTCCTTGTAGTTCATCTTTCAGTGCCCTGGTTTGCAGTAGTAATGATACTTGTTATTAGCTTCAGAAGAAACCTTCTTGACACTTCCTTTTGCCTTCTGCTTGTTGGGTTTAGGGCAACCCTTTTCTTTCTTCTTTCCTCTCTTGGGCTTTGCAACCTTTGATCCAGAAGAGAATCTAACAAGAAAAATTGGCTTGTCCTTTTCATGGTGGAATCAACCATCTTTAACAAGTTCACGAGTTGAGGGAGACTAGTCTCCAGATTGTGCATGCTAAAGTTGACAACAAAGGTGTCAAATGACGGAAATAGAGACTGGAATAGAAGGTCCATATAGAGTTCTTTTTCCATAATAACTCCAAGGGATGCCAGCTTTTCAATGAGGGCTATTATTTTCAATCCATGGTCACGGATTGAAGAGCCCTCAGTCATACAACATCTAAAAAGCTCATCTGAGATCTGATATCTCGTATGCCTAGTACGTTCACCATATAACTCTTGCTAGTAAAGAAGGATCCCATAAGTGGTATCTTGATCTTTATTTTGCCTCTGCAGCTCATTTGACTTCGATGCCAACATATAGCATCAAGCCTACAGATTGTCATCAACATAATGTAGATAATCTACATAAGCCTCTAAAGTAATATCCTGTAGTGGAACCGAAGAAGGTGCGGTGTCGAGGACATATACCATTTTCTCAAATTGAAGGATTATCTTAAAGTTTCAAAGCCATTAAACAAAGTTTTGTCAAGTTAATTTATTTTGCTCAAGAATTATTGCTAGTGGAATCTTTGCCATTTTAGTTGAAAAAAATGCAAAATACACATAAAGCAAAAAATGAGTAAACTATGGAAAAAATATATTCGTTTAATATAAGGTCTTTAATTCTGAATGTCCCCCACTATTTTATTTGTACTCCATCATCCCTAATGGAAGTCTCAGGAAATTGAATTTCTTTATGGGCTAAGGTCCAACGAAATTATTTCACACCCCAATTTTATGAGCCCATGAAATATTTCTATTAGTGGTCAATTCTTTGATGATTATATTACTATATAACCCTCAACTTTGTTTCGCCTAACCTATTCCCATATACCTAAATTTTATGAACTCATATAGTACTAAGTGTCAAACAATATCCATCAAACATTTATGTAGATGGAGCATCAAGATGTCCTACGACTCGTGGCCAACATAATGATGAGACCATCCCACGAACATCTTTGTTCTTGGTAGAGACCACAACTTTTCAATACAAGACCACCCCACGACTCATGGCCAATGATCTGGTGTGGTAATATTGTCATGTCTCTACCTTTGATGGTAGGCATGGAACGATAGGTCCTACCTAACTTGTTATTTTTTTATTTGAAATTGAATTATGAAAAATTCTTACTTAATTTTGTAAATCAAGGGGGTTTGATTTTATCCAAAAGCTCATTAATTAAATTAATAGGTGGGTTATTTAATACTCATCATCATATGTGTGCAAGTAAGGACATCAAATAAAATCAAACACGCATCCTATGCAAAAAAGTGATAGGATGATCATGGTCAACCTATGTGACCTATTTGAGCAAAAAGCAAGGTTAATCTAAGGTTAGAAATATAAAGAACTATTCTATTATAATTTATTTTGAACCCATACATTCATGGGCCTTGAATCTCATACATTTGTATTTAGTAACCCATACACGCATAGGCCTTTGAGCATCGAAGGTCCCCCATTTACAAAATTAAAATAAAAATCTCACTTTCCATTCTATTTCTTTGCAATAATTTAAATCTAATATAGAAAATAGAATAAGAGGCTCGCAGACCCCAAAAATACAAAGATAATAAAAACGTTCAATCACATTGGTCATAGGCACATGATCATCCCTAAATAAAACATGCAACAAACATTCATCAATTAATTTTACACATAAATTTACCAATCTTTAATTTGCATATATGAAGACTTGAGCATAATTTTTTAATTTTTCAAGAAAAATATTTTTTCTAAATTTTTAAAATTAATAATTAATTTAAAAATTCCAAAATCAATTTTTTTTGCAAAAGCGCATGACAATGCATTGCCCAACATGATGTAGCCCATCAGGATTCCAAGTAACTGATGCATGCGGGCAAGTCTGTCGAGAAGCTTGCACACTCCTGCATGTCGACTCCTACATCCATGCATGGACAATGCTGCCCTAGGCATGGAGTGTGCACATTGAGTGACATTCACTTGATGTGTGCACACAAAATCAGTTGATTGAATGCATGGGCACTATTGCCCCATGCGTGCGACACCTGCTGCAGTTGCCCGTGTACGTTGGGTAACCATCACTCAACATGTACACACATCACTAGCACACGTCGCCCACTTCTAACCACTTGCTTTTGTGTTAACCCGAGTAGGTGCTCCACTTATGAAAAGTGCACACGAGAGGTACCCCATGTGCGTCTTCAGCCGGCGGTGCTCCCGCCCTTGGCGAACAGTGATTGTGGTGGTTCGGCAATAATAGTGGTTGATAAATACATATTTTGACATATTTCTGTATCAAATCAATTTTACTTTTCTTGTTTTATTCTTATTAATATTATAGTTTTATTAATGGTTTATGTTATAGAATTAACAAACAAATAGAGAATTAATAAACAATTTTACAACATGTTTCATGAGCAAGTTGGGAGATAATAATTCATTAGATCAAAGAAGCATCACAATTAAAAGAAATGGGCCATTTTTGCCTAAGTCCATCATGTATAGATCAAAATATATATAAGAAATCACTTGGATTTTGCAAGTGATTGTTGGGCTTGTAATAAATTCAAAATAAGCAAGTTTCCAGACTTTGCAGTTTTTGTATTTTGGACATAACTCCATGTTCAAAAGCCTTATGGACCTGAATCTTGCTTTATTTGAAAGCCAATAGATAGAACTACAACTTTGCTATAAAGCATAATTCAACAATGACTATAGCAAAAAATTCATCCAAGTGCGTATTGCAAGGAATCTATCTATGCTGATACATCTCCTTAAATCAAACATATATTTCTCCATAGTGGTTGGAAAATAAAGTGAACAGACAAATCTATAGCGTTCAAGTTGATCATTTTTCCAAAATCAGCTAATTTCATGGAGAAAAATGTGTAATAAAATTTGGATCTGATAAGGCCAGTCAATTTAGAGCACATTTGAATTTAATTTGGAGTGCATTTGAAGTGGATTTAGAGATGCCAAATTTAGCCACTCTTCTACCATAAATAGGGGCTATTGATGGCATTCAAGACTCACAAAAATCCTTAGAGGAGGAAAAAAAGTTTTATTGTTGCCCTAGCATAGAGTGTGCACATTGAGTGACATTCATCTAATTCGCACACACAACAACAGCTACTTGTATGCGTGGGCACTACTGCCCTACACGTGCGATACCTACTTTAGGTACGCACATATGTTGGGTTACCATCACCCAACGTGTGTGTACATCACTGGCATATGTCGTTAAGATGATCCTCAAGTACTTGACAAGGACTAAGGATAACTTTGTGATATACGGTAATAGAGAACTAAAATTGGAAGGATATAAAGACTCTAGTTTTTAGTTCGATATAGATGATTCAAAGTTCATATCTGAATACATATTCACCCTGAATGGCGGTGCAGTCAGTTGGAAGAGTTCCAAGTAAGAGACGGCTGCAGACTCTACCACTGAAGCTGAATATATTATTGCATTAGATGCAACAAAAGAAGCTCTTTAGATTAGAAACTTCATCCAAGGGTTGGGTGTAATTTCATCCGTTGTTGATCCAGTTATGATTTACTATAATAATAATGGAGCCATTGCACAAGCAAAAGAACCAAGATCTCATCAAAGATCCAAGCACATAATGAGACAATATCACTTGATCAGAGAGATTACTGGTAGAGACGACGTCATTGTGGAACGAGTTGCCTCAGCAGGAAATGTAGCAGACCCACTTACTAAACCCTTAGCACAGAAGATATTCAACGAACATCTTGAGAAGATGGACCTTAGATATATGGGCAATTGGAGCTAGGGAAAATCAGAGATTGTTAGAGTATGATGCCCAATGCCCCAATTCGATTGGGTGTATTATACACATTTGCTTTTATAAAGATAATTTTATTGGGAATCATATTAATAAAAAGGTATTTTCTTTAACTTATGTCTTTCATCTTTTATTTCTGTACATTAGATAAAGTTCTTAGACCAAATTTAGCTATGGGGCATGGTCGTATGATGGCGATCATGAAACATGCCTCTAAAGCTTTGGTCTTAAATAAGTTCCGAGTCGAGAGCTTTTTGAGATATGACATCAAATAGCTCAATAAGACTGGCACATATGATGCATGCTCGTGAGATGAGGATGTCATATTCCATTAGCATTAGCATAGAGACGTAAGTGCATGTATGTGGGTGCTTGTTAGGGAACAAGTACACCAAACATGACCCGCAAAAAATTCTTAGTTAGAGACTTTGCCTGTCGAAACAAGAATTTCTGTGTTGCGATAGTACATGACTAGTCCTCAGACTTAAGGCACGATGGTAGCCTTGTGTGCATCCTACAATACTTTGATATATCTTCTGATTACTTAACAATTATAAAGGGGGTATGTTGGGTGTTGCACTGGTGCGCATTGAGGTTTCTCAGTGGCCAACATAGAATTCGACACTTGATTTATTAAATAAGGGAATCTCCTATGTTTCATAGTTTGTGATTCAAAGACCTTGGTCAAGGCAGGATGAATCGTGATTTATCTAGAATAATTAAAACTTGAAATGGGATCACAGTTATTGAATTATTTAGAGTTTCGATTTATAATCCATGCCTTAAATTCAATTGGAAGATTAGCTATCGAAAGGACCATATGTGTATGGTACACACAACTACAATCGGTTTACTTGCTATTTCATCTAAGAATAGTTTGCCATGACTACTTACTAGGTGTTTTTATGGATATTAAGGTTTTTGGAATTAAGGAGTTGATTCCAAGCGGATTAATTAATTGGAATAATTATTATTCATAAGTTACAAATATTGTAAACCCACTACTAGCTTAGTAGTGAACCTAAAAGGGTCACACATCTTTATGGAAAGTAACATTTCTAATTTTAGATTTTATCCAATGGTTGGAAATTAATTAATTAATACTAATTAATTAATTAATTAAGAGTTCTATTTAATTTAATGGTTAAATTAAATTATTCAATTAAGTAATTAGATTATTTAATTAGACTTAATTTGATTAGGAAGCCCAATTGGAGTAAATTAATTAATCAATTGGATTGATTAAATTGGAATTGAATCAATTGAATTGATTTGGGGATTTTCGAGTCCAAACCCAAAATTAAAGTGGATCACTTAAGAAGCCCACTAAAATATGAAGAGAATAAATTAAATAAATATAATTTATTTAATTAACATATTTATAGATAAATAAATATAGTGACCGATATCAGTCACTAAGATTTAATTTATGTATAAATATAATTATAGTATATATATGATATATATCTATTTTGATATTATTTGAAGAGTTCAAATTAATATCAAAAATATATGTAGATAATTTTGATAATTAATGTAGTCTCAAAATTAGTCCACATACAATAGGAGAGAGAAAAGAGAAGAGTTTTTGAAAGATTTGAAATCCTACCAAAATAAGGTTTTGAAATAGTTCAAAATTGAGAAACTTTCCAAGAGTTGGAAAGGGATTAAACTTTTCAGCCCTATATACATGAGGGATGAAAATTACATAATTCAATTCAAAAATTTGAGCAAAATTTATTTTGTTAAAAGTCTTTTATTTTTACTCTCCAAGAAAAGAAAAGAAAGAAAAAGAAAATCAGTTTCTTGTTATTCACTTCATATTATTATTGCAAGAAATTAAAAAATCAATCTTTATTGTTCTTGAAAATTTACTCCGCTTCTAGATTAGTAAATAATTAAAAGGATACTAGTGAATCCTTTTAATTGGTGTTGGTCTTCCGTATTGTGGATCTGATAGAGGGGAGATATTTGGATCCCTGCGAATTCTGACAGTACAAGATAAGTAATTGATTGCTTCATTCCCTACAACAACCGGAATGCATGAAAGGTATAATCTGATTTTATATTTATTTATATATTCACTTGAATAAGCGCGATCGTTAAAATCACTTTCAAATCAAAGGGGTTAAATTTATATTTGATAAAATAATTAATTTTTCACTACGTATACCCCTGCGGTTATAGTGAACCTAACAATTTCATGGTAACAACTTGTATTGTTCTTGGACACATTACTTCATCAAAAGGTATTGAAGTAGACAAATCTAAATTGAGTTAATTGCCAATTTGCCAATACCAAAGTTTGTGAAGGAGGTAAGATCATTTTTAGGACACATTGGCTTTATAGAAGATTTATCAAAGATTTTAGTATAATATTTAATCATTTGTGTAATCTTCTAACAAAAATACTATTTTTGAATGGACTGAAAATTGTGAACAAACTTTTGTTAAGCTTAAAAGCATGCTTATATCTGCTCCAATCTGCAGCCTCTAAATTAGACTTTACCGTTTGAAATAATATGTGATTAGGACAAAGAAAAGATAAGAAATGATATGTTATTTACTATCCAAGTAAAACTTTAAATAATGCTCAATTGAATTATTCAACAACTAAAAAAGAATTACTTGATGTAGTTTTTTCATTGGATAAATTTAGATCTTATCTTGTTGGCTCACCAGTTATTGTTTTCAGTGATCATGTAGTTTTGAAATATCTTTTGTCAAAAAAAAGATGTCAAACCTAGACTAATTAGGAGGATTCTCTTATTCCAGCAATTCAACATTATGACTCGAGATAAGAAAAGAGTAGAGAATGTAGTGGCTGATCATTTGTCAAGATTTGTTTGTGATGACTCATTTCAAACCACACCCATTAACGACACTTTCTCTTATGAACAACTATTTATTGTTTCTATTTTACTATGGTTTGCTAACATTGTTAATTTTCTTGTGATAAGAAAAATACCATTGCATTGGAACTCCCAAGATAAAAAGAAATTTTTGACTGAAGTGAAAAACTTTTATTAGAATGATCCATACCTATTCAAATATTGTCCTGATCAAATCTTTTGAAGATGCATGCCTGATAATGAGATAGGTAATATTGTTAATTTCTGTCATTTAAAAACATGTGGTGGTCACTTTTTGGCAAAGAAAACCACTTCAAAAATCTTGTAATGTGGATTTTATTGGCCAACTCTTTTCAAAGACACTTTCTTCTTATTTTCTCAAACTCTCCACTTATTCACAAAAGATGTATGAATATCAAAAAATAAACACTTTAACATGGTCGGAATTTTCAGTTAAATGTATCGCAACCATGATGGATCCTAATTTTTGATAATTTTCAAAACATTGCAGTAAGTGCATATGTCTTTGAAAAGAGTGGGTCAATAAAATCCACACTACAAGATCTTTGCAATAATTTTCTTTGTCGAAAAGTTACTACCATGTGCTCTTCCATGAAAAAATTCAAAAAAATACTTCCTACCACATTGTCAGCTTGTATTTTTGATTAAGACAAAATAAAATAAAAAATTAAATGGATAAAAAAAAAGAGAATGATAGTTTGAGAAAGTAATCTGTGATTATCGACTCTCGTACTCTTCTTTTTCATCCATTGGGTTACCTCCCAACTAGCACTTGGTTTAATGTCCTCAACCCAATATTACCTCCTTCATCACTAATCAAACATATGTTGCCAAAGCCATCGTCCATCCAATTACCATTTTATAATTTCGAAGCTCCTAAATAAGTTTGTTTGCTTATACTTGAGTGAGGTCTTTAGCAATGCTGATTAGTGGTATTTCTTTTCTTTCTCACCCAAGTAGACATATTTAAGATAGTCCAGAATTGGTTTAAACTCCATTATATATGTCTGCACCATAGAAGGTGGAAGCCTCTCATTAGATATTGGCAATTTAACAGAAAAGACATCATACCTTGATTTTTTTGACAACAAATCCAGCCTCATTACATCATTTTCGACATCCCCAATATTTGCACATCCAACTTTTTTTCTTTTAAATCCTCCATAAGAAGATGTTTTTGTAAAGTAACCTCTGCTTCATCCTTACCAGTGAACTCAAGCATCTGTTGTGATTTGGGATCAATAATGTTAATTACAAAAACAACATTCATGTCAGTAAGATATCTCATAGTTTCAAAAATATTATATTTTATAACCTTGTCATCAAACTCCATACTGAGAGTGCGTGTAGGATTAGGACATGTATCATACTCCATCTCAAGAACATAAAAATCAACAGGGAAAACTAATTCATTCACCTGCACAAGAAC
The DNA here is from genome assembly GCA_019321725.1 of Paulownia fortunei. NCBI lineage: Eukaryota > Viridiplantae > Streptophyta > Magnoliopsida > Lamiales > Paulowniaceae > Paulownia > Paulownia fortunei. The sequence goes on from CM033124.1 coordinate 7,025,818, forward strand.
ATATTCCACAACCCCTGTTGGATATACATTAGATATATAAGCTAATTGTATGATAACACTAGTTTTCTTTAAAGGTCCTAGATATAGAGAAACATAAATAGAATATGGCATAACATTAATTGATGCTCCTAAATATAACATGCATTTTTAAATCTAGTCTTACCAATGGTACAAGGGATAGTAAAAATGCCCAAATCCTTACACTTTGGAAGGAGTTTTCTTTAAAAAATCACCAAAACATTCTCTTCCACGTTTACTTTTTCATCCCCCCTCAACTTTCATTTGTTAATGCATAGCTCTTTAAGGAACTTAGCATATCAGGGCACCTACTTGTCGCGTCAAGAAGATGGATGTTTTTCTCTAATTTTCAAAAAGTTTCAAGGGTCTTCTTTTCTTGCTCATTTTTTTAGAACTTGCTACCCTGCTAGGAAAAGGTGGAGATGTTACATAAATATGAGAGAGAAGGTTTAGAAGTGGTTACCAACTTAGAATTTTCTTTAGGATGAATAGTCTTGTCAACAACTTTTCCATTTTGAAGAGTTATGATTGAATTAGCCTCCTTGATTGAATTTTCCCCTTAAGAGAAAACATAACACTGAGTGGAAGGATTAGGTTGAGGTTGAGCAAGAAATTTATCTTTTTACATAAGTACGCAAAGAGGTTGCCAATGTTAAAAATGTGCTTTTGATCTCATTAGTGGCTTTTGAAGTCTGGTACTTGATGTTTGTTTGTGCGTGCATAAATTTTTGCAAAGTTTCCTCAAGGGATTTTGTATGTGGAACTAGATAGAATGAAAGTTTAGTGGCTTTTGTGAATGTAGGAGTTGGGTACTGTTCTTATCTCACTAACTAAAATTGGGATGATTTCTCCATTGTAGATTGCAAGTTTTACAATGTGGAGAATGAAAAAACTTTTTGAATATGTTCATGAAATTTGCTTATACTGGAATATTTGAGCATTCATTGGTGAAGTGTCCTGTAAGTTCACAAATGCTACAAACTTTTTCATCTTGCACATATCTGATTTCCTTTACATTTTTAAGTTCCATGACCTCAACTTTTCTTGTTAAACTAGCAATCCTAGCATTTAAATCATCTTTTTAACTTAGGTAATATTTTTTTTTATTACTATTAGCAAGATTAGATCTAATAAGATCTTTAAAAGAATTAACACTATGCCATGATTGAGAGTTTTCTGCCAAATAGTCTAGATATTCTAGGGCTTCATCAGGTTTTTATCAAGAAATTCACCATTATATATTGTTTCAATAAATTGTTTTATTTCACGAGTTACACCTTTATAAATAAAGGCATGAATTCAACAAATCTTTAAATCTTTCCCAACATTAACCTAGAAAGCTTCATTTTAATTTTAAGAGAAGCTTTAGATTTATCTTTTCAAAGCATTAGTTTTCTCAATTGTAAAGAACTTTTTCAAAATTCAGCTTGCATTTCTTGCAAAGAACCAATTGATCTAGGTTTTAAAGAATTAGGTTAAGTTTTTGCTTTATCTAAAGAAAAATAAAATAATTTTGAGCTTAACAAACTCATTTGTACAAGTTTGGTCTTCAAAAGTGGCACATACTTCATGATATTCTTTTAGATGCAAGTAAGGGTTTCTAGAGTCTAAACCATGCAAATTAGGAAATAAAGGCATCTTGCATTGCTTGAATTGAAAGTTATTTGCATTAGGAGAAAAAATGAAATAATAAGAAGAATAATTTAGAAAAGGTTGCAAGTAATAATACATGGTACGCACTTGTTGATTCTCATTTTCACCCTAGACGCTTTTATTTTCAACCATGGTGGAAGTGTGTGGAGGTGACACAAATAAATTTTCAAGCAAAGTTTTAGAATTATTTCAACTAAACTATAAGAATAATTATTACGATACAATATAAACATATAATCGTAAAGAAAATAAACACAATATTTACAAAGGGAAAATATTTACAAACTTGAATACTTACTTACCTTGTCTACCCCGACAACGGTGCCAAAAAACTTGCTATAACTTTAAGGTTGCAAACCAAAGTGTAGGTTGTACTAAGTAATAAATTTTTTAGGAATCCGAGATGGATTCACGAGGAAGTTGTTTGAAGTTATTGGATTTATATTTCTTAAAAAATGAGCTGAATCTAGTTTAGATTATAAAAAAAAAATTAATGCTATAACATAAAAATTAAAATAATAAAAGCATTGAGGATTAGGGGTCTGCTCTTGAGTTTTGGATAGAAGAATGATTATTTATTCCTTTTAATTTTTTTTAAATGTCACTGTTGGAATCCATACATAATGAAGCTTCTAATGGGAAGATGTTATCAAATAACTCATACATTAACGTAATCAAGATATTGTCTTACTGTTTGCAAATTATCTTTTAACACCAATACTTGTTAATGGGATCAAGTTTTATGCACACCTTTGTCTACAACAAATCAAGGTTTCACGTTAGCAGCTGGTAGAGTAGAACCATACAACAAGATAAATGAACCCAAGTATTTGTTGTACCATTGGTGATACGAAAATCAAGAATTGCCACTAAACAAGAAGGGTTTTAACACTAATACCTATTTATGAGATTAAATATTTGCGCATACCTTTTTCTACAACAAATCAAGGTTTTATGTTAGCAGCCAGTGGAGTAGAACCATACAATATGCTAAATGAAATTGTGTATTTGTTGTGCCATTAGTGATACATAAATCAAGAATCTCTATTAAACAAGATGGGTTTTAACGCCAACATATATTTATGGATTAAGTATTTACGCACACCTTTGTCTAAAACAAACAAGTTTCATGTTAGCAGTTGGTGGAGTAGGACCGTACAATAAGATAAATGTACCTAAGTTTTTGCTGTGTCATTGGTGATATATAAATCAAGAATCACTACAAAACAAGGAGGGTTTCAATAAAAAATTATAACAATAATACAACACGCCAGAACATTATGCATTTTTATAACCGTTCATCTTCCTCCATCATGAGGTTCACCCTTTTTCCTCAACTAAATAAAATTTAAAAAGACATAATCAAAGTAGAAAAGACTAAAAATAGAATAAAAATTAGAGAAAACATTTATATTATACTAGGAAACTAAGCCTAATGAAAGACAATAATAAAACTTTCTTTTCCCCTTTAAATGTTTTTGTGTATCTTAAATGCCATCCAAAAGCTTCTATTTATAGTACAAGAGTTCCTAAAGGGGGAAAGAAAGTTCTACTATTGTTTTTATTTAGACTAAATTTTCTAGTAGTAATGTAAGTTTTCTAGTAGTAATAGAAATGTATTCTCTAGTTTTTCTTCTATTTTTGAGTCTTTTCTACTTTCATTAAGCCTTTTTAAATTTCATTTAGCTAAGGAGAAAATGTGAATCTCTTGATGGAGAAAGAGGAACGATTCTAAAGATTTATAATGTTCAAGTGTATTGTATTATTGTTTTAATTTTTGATTGAAATCCTCCTTGTTTTGTGGTGATCTTGATTTATGTATCATCAATGGCACAATAAATACTTAGGTTTATTTAACTTATTATGCGGTTCTACTACACTGATTGCTAACATGAAACCTTGATTTATTGTTGACAAAGGTGTGCATAAATACATAATCTCATAAATAAGTGTTGGCATTAAAGCCCTTCTTGTTTAGTGGCAATTCTTGATTTTTGTATCATCAATGGCACAATAAATACTTGAATTCATTTAGCTTATTATATGGTTTTGCTACACCAACTACTAACATGAGACTTTGATTTGTTGTAGACAATGGGTATGCATAAATACTTAATTCTATCAACAAGTATTAGTGTTAAGAGATAATTTGCAAATAGGAAGACAATATTATGATTACCTTAATGCATAAGCTATTTGATAACATCTTCCTATTAGAATCTTCATTATGTATGGATTCCAATAGTGGTATTTAAAAGAGATAAAAAAATAATAAATAATTATTGCTCTATCTAAAACTCAAGAGAAGATCCATAATTCTCAATACTTTTATTACTTTGATTTCTTAGTTCTAGCATAATTTTTTCTTTATATTCTAAACCACATAAAGTCCATCTTTTAAGAAATATAATCCTGAAAACTTCAAACAACTTCCTTGTGGATCGACCTCGGACTCCCAAAATATTTATTACTTGATACAACCTGCACTTAGGTTTGCAATTTAAAATTGTGGCAGTGGTTTAATCATCATGTTCTGATTTTATCAATAAAATATTAATTTTTCACAAAAAATCATACATGCTCAACATCATTTATACAACCAACATACATATTTATAAAATTAATACTAAAGCAAATCCAAAAACAACATATCAAAAACAAGATTTAAATTATATTAAATACAATACAATAAAACAGAATAAGAGGTTCGAAGACCACAAAAACTCAAAGATAATAAAAACGTCCAATCACATTAGTCATAGGCACATTATCATCCCTAAATAAAACATACAATAAACATTCATCCCATGAATTTTAAAGCACATAAATTTACCAATCTTTAAGCTGCAAATATGAAGACTTGAGCATAATTTTTTGATTTTTCAAGAAAAATAATTTTTTTGAAATTTAAAAAATAAACAATTAATTTAAAAATTCTAAAATTTAATTTTTTGCAAAAACACATGATAACACGTTGCCCAACATGATATAGCATGTAAGGATGCCAAACACCCGACGCAAGCATGCGAGGCTGTAGGGGCAGCTTGTACACGCCTGAACATCGAGCGTTGTCTGGGTGTGCGGGCACTACTGCCTCGCGCGTGCACATGGGGTAACCTTCACCCGACATGTGTGCATATTACTGGCACACGTCGCCTGCTTCCAATAACTTACTGTCATGCTAACCTGGGTAAGTGATTTGCCTATAAATAACATGCACAGGAGGTAGCACATGTGCGTGTTTAGTTGACTATGCTCTTATCTTCGGTGAATAGTGGTGGTGTAATCATCATATTCCAATTTTAATAATTAAAATATTAATTTTCTGCAAAAATCATACATGATCAATATCATATATACAACCAATATACATATTTATCAAATAAACACTAAATTAAATCTAAAAATTAAATATCAAGAACTATATAGTGCCCCAACTATCGCAGTAGATGACATACCAACTGATGTTGGGCGCTCTGAGGCACAACCTCTTTATAGATCCGAAAGGGTCTCAAGAGTACATAACAGGTATGGCCTTTTATTGGAGAATAAAAAAGAGGGACTCCCCTTGGATAATGATCTAAGAAGCTATGGAGAGGCGATGTCTGATATTGACTAGGAGAAGTAGTAAGAAACTATGTTCGAGATGGACTCTGTGTACTCCAAAAAGGTATGGACCTTGGTGGGCCCACCATAGGGAACTATTCCCATTGGCTGCAAATGGGTGTACAAGCAGAAGCTTGGAGTAGATAGAGAGATTGCAACCTATAAAGCACGTCAGATTGCAAAAAGTTATACATAGAAGCAAGGAATTGATTATGAGGAAAGAATTTCACCAATAGCGATGCTTAAATCCATCTGGATTTTACTAGTTATATCTGCATATTATGACTATGAGATATGGCAAATGGATGTGAAGACCACTTTCCTTAATGGAAACATTAAGGAATAGATCTATATGAAGCAGCCAGAAGGCTTTATATCCAGTGGGAGTGAACAAATGGTTTACAAGCTCTAGAGATCCATTTATGGAATCAAACAGACTTCAAGGAGTTAGAACATCCAATTTGATGACACAATCAAAATATTTGATTTTCATAAGAACCCGGATGAACCATGTGTCTACAAAAAGGTTATTGGGAGGGTAATTATGTTTGTTGTGCCTATGCTGATGATATTCTACTAATTAGGAATGATGTTGGGATGCTGCAGTGAATGAGAAATTGGTTGTCTAAATAGTTTTCCATGAAGGACTTGGGAGATGCATCTTTTATCCTATGGATATAGATCTATAGAGATAGATATAGAAGGATGACCAGACTATCCCAGTCCATGTACATAAACAAAGTGCTAAAAAGGTTTAGCATGGAGGAATGCAAATGAGGATTAAGTGGGGTTTTTCCAAAAACTTAAGTAGGACTTTAAATAAAAGACAACCTTAATTTTAGGCTTGGACTTTCCAAAGTCCATTAATTATTCCAATTAATCAAATTTATAGAGTTCTAATTAATTGGTATAATTAATTAATTACTACACTCCAATTGAGCTTCCTAATCTTATTAGACTCAATTAAATAATTCATTTACTTAATTGAATAATTAATTCAACCTATTGAATTAATTTAGGCCCTAAATTAATCTCCATTAATTAAATAAATCCAACTACTTAGATTAATTCCTAGATTAGAAATGTTCCACTCCAATTTGTTTATGACTTTTAAGTTTCACAACTAAGCTAGTAGTGGGCTTACAAAATTTTCAACTTATGAATAATAATTATTATGATTAATTAATCTAATTAATTAATCCATTTGGAATTAACTCCATAATTCCAAGAACCTCACTATCCATGATAACATTTAGCAAGTAATCATAATAAATTAGTTTTGGGTGAAATAATGGGTAAACCTATTTTAGTTGCGAGTCCTATATACATATGGTCCTCCTGACAACTAATCTCTTGATTGAGTCTAGGGCATAGATTTAAAGTCGATGATTCAATAACTATGCTCCCATTTCAAATTTCAATGATTCCTGATGAATCAATATTCATCCTGCCTTGACCAAAGTTTTTGAATCACGAACTATGAAAATACAAAAGATTTCCTTGGTAAAAAGACAAGTGTTAAATTCTCTTTTGACCACTAACAAACCTCTATACAAACCAGTGCAACACCCAACATAGCCCATTTGTGATTGTCAAGCAATCAGAAAATAAATCAAAGTGTTGCAAGATGCAAGCAAGGCTACCATTGCGCTTCAAGTCCGAGGACTAGCTGTGTACTATAGCAACTTAGAAATTCATATTTTGATAGGCAAAGCCTCCAGCTAAGAATTTTTTGCTGGCCATGATCGGTGTACTTGTTCTCTAACAAATACCCACATACATGCACTTACATTTCTATGCTGATGTTAATAGAATATGACATCCTCTTCTTATGAGTATGCATCATATGTGCGAGTCTTTACTGGGCTATTTGATGTCCCATCTCAAAAAACCCTTGACTTGGAACTTATTTGAGACTAAAGCCTTAAAGGCATGTTCTATGATCGCCATCATTTGTGCGACCATGCCCTGTAGCTAAATTTAGTTTAAGGACTTTATCTAATACGCATGAAGAAAAAATATAAGACATATGATAAAAAAAGTGTCTTTTTATTAATATGATTCCCAATATGATTATCATACAAAAGAAAAGAGTACAATACACCCAATCTAATTAGGGCGTTGCTCTAACAAAATAGGGCAATTGGAGCTAGGGCAAGTGATAGATTGTTAGAGAAGAATGCTCGGCGCCCTAATTAGATTGGGTGTATTGTACTTTTCATTTGTAAAATAATTTTATTGGGAATTATATTAATAAAATGGCTCTTTCTTTATCTTATGTCTTACATTTACTTTCTGTGAATTAGATAAAGTCTTTAGACCTAATTTAGCTAGGTACATGATTACCCATATGATGGCGATTATTGAACATACCTCTAAGGCTTTAGTCTTAAATAAGTTTTGAGTCAAGGGCTTTTTGAAATGAAACATTAAATAGTATAATAAAGCTTGTGCATACAATGCATACTCATAAGATGAGGATGCCTCATTGCATAGGTATTAGCATAGTGATGTAAGTGCATGAATGAGGGTCCTTATTAGAGAACAAGCACATAAAAATTACTTGCAAGAAATTCTTAGTTGGAAAGTTTATTTGCTGAATTAAGAATCTCTATGTTATGATAGTGCACGACTAGTCCTTTAACTTGAAACACCATAGTAACCTTGTGCGTATCATGTCCTACTTTGATGCATTCTCTAATTGCCTGACAATCGCAAATGGATTACATTGGGTATTGTATCTACATGTATGGAGGTTAATGAGTGGCCAACAAAGGATTTATCACTTTTCCAATATTTTCATAGTTCGTAATTCTGAAATCCTAGGCCAAGGTATAATGAATGTCAAAAAAAGGTTTTGGACGATTCATCAAGAGTCACTGGAACTTGACATGGAATCATAGTTCTTAAGTCAATTAGGGTTTTGACTTTTATCCATACCCTAGATTCAATGGAAAGATTAGGTAACGAAAGGATCATATGTGCATGGTATTCGTAATTAAAATAGAATCACTTGCTATTTCACCTAAGACTAGTTTGTCATTAGTACTTGTTAGATGTTTTCATGGATAGTAAAGTTCTTGGATTTAAAGAGTTAATTCTAAGCGGATTAATTAATTGGATTAATTAATCTGAATAATTGTTATTCATAAGGTGCAAATATATATAAGCCCACTACTAGCTTAGGTGTAAAATTAATTTAAAGGTCACACATAATTTGAAATAAATAACTTTTGGTGTAAAATTAATCCAAAGAATTGGATATAATTAATTAATTAATTAGGAATAAATTAATTTAGATTAGTTGAGTTAATTATCCAATACAGTAATTGAATTATTTAATTAGATCGAATAAGATTGGGAATCCAAATTGGAGTTAATTAATTAATTGATTGGATCAATTAATTGAACTTGAGCTAATTACATAATTGGAGAATTAATGTGTTTGATGAAGTCGAAGTCCAACTTAAAATGGCTTACTAGTAGAAGCCTACTTGAAATATTAGAAAAAATAAACTAAATAGGAAAAATGGCTTTTCTTAATTAAATGATATAAGATATCAAGGTTACATTTATGGGATAAGTTCATTGGAAGAGAGAGAGGGCCAAAAATTAGAAGCCATTTTAGGCCACTAGCAAAAGAGGAAGGAGGGGATTTTTAGATTGATATGGATTTGGTTTGTTAGGAAAGTTAGACTTTCCAAACAACTAATTCAACATGTTAGGCTAACATTAGGGATAACATAATTTTTGTAGCCATCATATAAATAGAAAATTCAAGAAAGAAAGCCCATACTTATACTCTCTCAATTATATGATATTGTTCTTCTTCCACTAGTTAGATCAAGAACAATTATTGTAGGCATTGAATCTTTAATTCCATTGGTTGGATTAAAGATTAGTGTACACTCAATCTAGAAAAGAAAAACAAAGAAAACTAGCAATTTTTTTATTTTTGGTTATTCTAGTCCAAGGTGTGGACTACGTTAGAAGGAGGACGTGTGGGCTCCTTGGTGATAGCTTGCAACCATCCGACAATTGATTATCTCAAGCCTTCATTAAATCGAAAAGTTTAGAAAGAGTAACAAATCATATCACTTTTATTTAAATTTTATTTATAAATAAACTGCCAATAACGTTGATCATTAAATCATTGCAAAAATGGGGATAATGCAATAATTGTTATTGCATGATTTATTTAAAAACATTTAATTTTTGTTGTGCTTACCCCCTGGGTTATAGTGAACCCAACAACTACTGGATGTACTAATGCCTATATCTCTATAGTGATTAGTCCATTACACACATTGCATGGTTACTTGTTGTAATATTACCTCTCTATCCCAATTACAACAACTAAATCATCTAAAAATTGACCAAATCCCAAGAAGCATTAAAACTAATGTATGCTCATCACAAGCAAAACATAATTCACAGCACAAACATTATATCAATTCATAAATTCATAGAAATGGCTTTCCAAGCCCTACTAAAGAAAATTTAGCTCATATTGATATTAAGCAAGCTCCAAGTGTTTCCAAACATCTTGATTCTTACAAATTCATCATAACTAAACATAATGAAAAAAGAAATTAAAGAAATATGTTACAACCCCAAAAGAATATTCACTTCTCCTTCAAAATCTTCACTGCCCAGTGAAGTTCCTCATCTTCTTAGCTTTAAATTCATAGCTCCTTGGTGTGTGTGTGTGTGTGTGTGTGAAAAGGTATAGAAGTGTGTATTTTTTTGGGAGAAAAAGTGTGCGAGAATTTAGGTATAAAGTGTGTGTTGGGTGATGAATGAAGTGTATTGTGTGCGCATAGTATATATAGATGCATATCACAATGGTGGTGATATGTGAGTTATATCTAGTGTGTTTATATCATGGAAGTGGATCCTAGGTGCCATATATTCAATCTTGGGGTTTTGCATTTGGCGCCTAGGTGCGATCACACCTTTGTTTTGCATTCTGCATGTTTAGCCTCTTTCAAGTGACTTTTACCTCTTTCTAGGATGAATTACCTTTTAAGATATTCATAAGAATTGTAGTTCTATCTGTTAGCTTTCTCTATCTCTTGAATCAGATCTATATCACATTTGTGGAAAGAGTTATGCCAAAAATACGAAAATAGTCACATTTAAAAGTTTCAGTGCACTTAAACTTGAGTTCGGACCTGGGCCGTGATCGGCCCATGGTCAACAAGTCAAGGCCTGTGACCATGGTTCCGACCTAATAGTTCATGCCGGCTCTACCCAACAGTTCCGACCCAGCAGTTCCAGGGCCAAAAAAAAATTGTAAAATGCCATTGCCAACGGTTAAAGACCATATCTTTTATTTTTTTTCCTTTTTCCCCTATAAATACTTTTCCACTCTTCATTTTTTTTCGACACTTCAACTCTCAAATCTCAATTCTCTTATTCTCAACTCTCAATTCTCAAATTTTCTACTGTCAATTATTCATTCGCAATTCTATATTTTATATTCTATATTATTTCAATTATTTCATTAAATCATTATCATATTTTATTTCCTTCATCTTCAATTATATATACTTAATTTTCATCATTTATCAAAAAATGGCCAGTTCATGCAATAGAGGTAAGGGAAAGATGCCCGCTGCCAACGAGCAACCAAGGCTCAACATTGATTATGAAGTTGAGTTGAATGATGAAGAGCAAACTCACTTGTTTACTACTCAAGAAACAATGAGTGATACTCATACTCGATCTACTCCATCTCTCAAACCCTCCATTTTAACCAAACCTTTTGATAAAGTGACACTTCCAAATGGAGAGATGCTGCAAAGTGTAAGTATTGTTTACAATCTTACAAATTTCAATCCGAAGGTGGTTATGGATCCTTAAGAAGATATGTGGAGAAGAAGCATCTAGTGGAATTTGGCATTGACGGTACCTAAACTCAAATACCGTCGTTTGCATCTTCTTTCACTGGTGGAGGTAACGATCTTTCTTTATTTAAATATAATGATGTTAGATGTAGAGAAAATTTAGTTAGATTTATTTATGTTGAACATCTTAGTTTTAGTTTTGCAAATAAATTCTTTTTTAATGAATTAATTCAAATAATATATAATCCGGCGGGCTAAAGGTGTTCCATGAACCACACTAACATGCCATGTAAAAAAATTATATAATAAAACTAAAAAAAAGCTAAAAGAAATATTAAACAATGTAAATAATAAAAATTTCTTAATGTAGTGATATTTGGAGTGATCATTGGCAAATACATTCATATATGGGTATTAAATATTATTGGATTGATAATTTTTGGACACTTAAAAAAGATTACTTGCATTTAGAGTTTTTGATGGTTCACACACGACGGTAAATATTTCATAAATTATATTTGTAATATTAGAATAATATAATTTAGTTAATAATTTTTTTTCAATATCATTTGACAATACTGCAGCTAATAATGCTAGTATTGATGATTTTAAAGTTGTATGTGAACCATCAATTGGTGGTAATTTTTTTCATGTTAGATATATATATATATATATATTATATTTTAAATTTATGTGTATAAGATGGCTTTTTGATAATCAAATTAAACCAATTAGACAAGAATTTTCTTATTTATGGACACATCTAGATATTAATAAACAATGGTTCAGATTTTGTAAGGCCAACTGTATGAGGCCTAAAAAATCTCCATAGGATGTTCCAATCCATTGGAATTCAACATATAGATTATTAGAAGAATCTATCGACTATAAAGATTTATTATGTGAATTTTTTTACAAACTGTTACTACTTCTTTTCATTTATATCCACATCATTGGACAATATATGAAAAAAATTTGTAATATTTTTAAAATATTTAATGATGCTACTTTACAATTATCTAGTGTTTATTCCCCAATTTCTCACTTAGTATTATTAAAATTATTGTAATACTGCATCAATTTTACAAGAAAATATTAACTCCAAAGATGAAAATTTAGTAAATTGTGCTTTATCAATGCAGTTGAAATAGGAAAAATATTTTTTTGAAATTCCAGATATTAATTTAATTGCTATTATTTTTTATCCTAGACTTAAATTAGATGGTTTATAAGACATGTTATTAATTTATTACAATACTTTAAAATGTTATGAAAATGATTATACTCTAGATAAAGAAAATATTATATTTAAAATTAGAACACTTTTAAATAAATTTTATAATGAATATTATTCCAAATATGGCTCACAATTAACTCAAGTTGATATATATAGAACTAGTAGTAATAGTAGTTCTAGACTTATGACAGCACAACTTTTACTTAGAAAACAGACTAAACATCCTCGAGGATCCTCAAGTTCTAGATAGGACCTTGAGAGTTATTTTAATATTTTATTTGAGTTTAATGAGACAAATGACGATGAAGAGTTTGATATTTTGCGATGGTGGTCACAAAAGGAGTAAACATATCCAGTTTTGTCCGTAATAGTGAAGGAGATACTTGATTCACCTGCTCAACCATTGCAAGGAGGAAGTCTTCAGTACGAGAGGCAATATATTGAGTGAGAAATGTTCAACCTTGTCTCCCGAGAATTTAGAAGCCCAAGCATGTCCTGATGATTGAATCAAGACCTCTGTACGAAGACAAGGCCAGCCGAATTTGGAGAAAGATTAAAAGGAGGACACAGATGGAACAATGACGGGAATGGGTGGGAGTGATTGAGCCACACCACTCCCTAAGGTAAGAAGCGTTAAAAGGCAAGAGAACTACGTGGGTTTTGATTCCTCTATACCCTAAGAGGATACGTAGGCAACTTAAATTTAAGTTCAAGCCCTTTTTTATTTTTAAAATGATTTTTAATTATATAATTTAAATTTTAGCTATTATTTTTTTAAATTTTAAGTGTAATTTTTTTATTGAAATTTAAGTTTAAACTTTAAGATTTCAAGTTGAGCAACTTTTTTTTTATGTATATTATAATTAGAATATTTGATATTTTAAATTTTAGATAATAATTTTTTTTTTCAAATTTAAGTTAAAGTTTATTCATTAAGTTCAAAAATTAACAATATTTTTTTTTTTTGAAATTTAAGTTCAAAAAATTTCATTTAGATTTAAATTTAAGATTTCAAGCCCTTGTTTTTATTTTATAAAAGTTGTAATTTTGTAGAATTAATGGTTAGTTAAAAAGTTATAATTTTTCAAAATATAAGTCAAAATAAAAAAAATTCAAGGGTCACACCTGGAATCGAAATCGGCCAATCAGTTCTGGAACCGTAATCGTAACCGGCCTTAAGGGTCGGGATTTTTTCAAATCGTGGAACCAGCGATTCCTGAACTGTGGTCAGGTCTAAGTGCACTATTGACTCTTTAACTAATTTTCCGCACAACAAATATCACAAGATAAGACACAATTACATCAATTATGAGATAAAATATCTGAATTTGTGCAATTGAGAGTATTGAAAATATGTCAAATTATGAGCTTATCAACAGTCATTGCTTATATGTATATATATATACAACATATTTAGTGGTATTTTGGAACTAAGAAAGTTCAATCAAAGGCCTTATTTGAGTCTTCGTAGTTAACTTACTAGAGATTTCAAGTTATTTTACTTTCATTGATTTGTTGGTCTGACTTTTTGAGAATTGGTTCGTGTAAACTCACTGATAATAGATTTTTATATTTGAATATTTTGTTAGATGCCTTATGGCTCGAAAGAGTTATTCGAAAATTATGTGCTTCCGCTAAAGTAACTTTTTGTTTAATAAATTATTTGAATGATTTTATATTTGAGGGCTTCGTGTTGTCAGACATATCATGATGGTACGGGTGTGTCGCATCCGAATTTCATGGCATAACAAAGTGGTATAAGAGCTTAGGTTTGACGAAGGCCTTAATAGGAAAATTTATTATCTTGCTTTCATCAAATATTTGCCATAGTATAAGTGATATTACTTTATATTAACAAGTGATTTTTAATCTATGTTAGAAACTGAGTTTTGGGTTGCCCACAAGGGCTGACCCGACTAAAATACAAAGCCCATGTATGGGTTGGAGAGAGTGGTTTGCACTTGAATTTAAATGCATGGAACCAGCTTACACATAACTTCCTTCATTTCCCTATCTATTAGAAACCAACACGTAGAAAAAGAGGGGCTAAATTATTTTGTGCATGAAAGAAGGGCTAAATTATGAACGCAAGAGAGTGATCTTTATTAAAGAATTTACTCACTAAATGAAGCACTTGGGTTGTGGCTATGAACTCTTTTCATTTGTGATCGACTTTGGATGAGAGTGAGCCAGAAAGTGGAATAGAACATAGGTGATTCAACCATGGCAAAAAGATTTGAATAGTGGTAAGTTTTTTTGAACTTACCTTATGTTTTTGTTATTTGTAACAGAGCTATATTGATTGAATTTCTGGATTTTTTTGCTCTATTCCATGTGTTAAAATGCTTCATTTCATGCCATTAAGCATACAACACATTTGGTTAAAGTTTGATGGTTCTTTAATGGAAAATCATTTTATGCTTCATATTATATAATTTATTAACAGAAGCATGCTTTTACATGGTAGATATGATTTGCAAAGTTTCATGACAATATACTTTGTATATTATGAGACATTTTATGCCATAAGTCGACTAAAAATTTGATTTTCAGTCCATGAATAATGGTTTTTGTTGTATGAAATTTATAAGGTTAGATTCCACTCGCAAGGGCTTCCAACCATATATTATACATGAAAACCGGCCTTAAAACGAGTGAGATGTGACCTTTCAAAGTTTAGGTCAAATTTTAGATTTTGAAAAAAAGATCTAAAAAAATGGTGAAAAAGGTTAATAATAGTAAAATTCTCAGTTAGCCCTTTAAACCGTCCCAACACATGTGGGTGTTTTTGGCAGCCATTTTTTTGCTAGAAAAAAATACCATTACCTCAAAATCTAGTTTTCTATTTTTTTTTGTAAATTAAAATTGATTTTGTGGTTGATTTCCTAAATTTTATATAGTAAAATTTTGTGAAAATTACATATTAATATTTTTTATGTGAGAAAAATTCTGAAGCTTTTTTTATTAAATTTTGGAAATTATTTTGAGATATTAGCTACTCGGTGGGAGTATTAGCATACTTATACATGTTCTAGTCAATTTATAGAACACATGAAAAAAATATTTTTTATGATAAGTTTGTAAAATTGAGTATAAATTAAAATATTATGATTATATGTGTTAAATACTTACTCGATAAGTTTAAGACTTGCTTTGTGGCCATATCTAATATATTTGTTTTTTTCTTTTTTTATTATTTGTGTTGGTTGTTGGATGCGCTAAGAATAATTCTTGGAAAGAAGCAGACTACATGACTATAAGCATATAAAATATGGAAAATTTTGGAAGCTTTAATGGAGATAATTGATTGTATGTTAACATGTTTAGTGGCTTAAAATAACATTTTTATTTTGCACCATGGAATTATGCATTCTATATGAAGCATGAAATTTATGAAGGCAACATTATGTTGGAATTTATGAAAATTATGAATGCATATATATTACGAGTTTCATGCATTCATTATGATAGTACATGTTTATCTCCTTATGTAAATAACAAGATTAATTCTCGTATATATGATTACATTATGCTATATAGTCTAGTAGGAGTTCTAAGGTTGGTAGAATTTTAGTAATTCTCATCTAGAACATATGAAATTTTGTAATGTGAAATTAAATTCGTGATAAGGAACATTTTGATACAGATGATTATTGGGAACTATGTGACCTTTTGAATTTGTGCATTATAGCAAATTATCATAAATGTTAATTTGCTAAGTAAAAAATTAGATGTATAAATGGGTATATTCATGATATCTCTAAAACTAATGGCCATGGCAACCAAATGTGATATATATATACTTAATGAAAAGTATTTATTAGTAATAATTATGATAGTAAATGCCAACAAATTTCGTGTATGTACAATTAACTTAAAGGCTTTAGAGGGTATCAACCAGGTCATGTAAGACTTAGTGTAAATCATAAGACTCAACAAAGGAAAGATCAATGGTTTTCCAAAAAATGAGATAGTATACTACTTACATTATTTTGGTGAATTGTATGATTGATGGTCTCAAATGTGATTAAGAGAATCATACTATTAAAGTATTGATCTATGGATTTAGCTAAAGAGAAATATATAGGTAAAATTGAGAATTGAGACAACAAATAGCTTACAATAGTTTGACCGTTGCAAAAAAATGCCTTGTGCATGAAAATGGTGCATTTAAGGGTGATGTCAAATAATTTTAGAGCTAATAGTCAGGGAGAAATGTCTTCTCTAATGAGTAGTAAGTTTAGATTTAATTTATCTCTTTCTAATAAGTAGGAGCATCTGAAAGTCAAATTTGATTTACTCAAGATGATATTTGCCATGTTAAGCAAATGGATAAGTGGCTTTTTGCTACTAGGCTAATGGCTTGTGGCTTATGGTTGAATCTAATTTTTTTTTTAAGAGGGCTTCGGGCTCTTAATATAACTAAAATTAGAACAATAGCTTGAAAGAATGAGACTGGAGAAGAATCTGAAAAGAACAAACTTAACCAGAAAATGAAGAGAAGTGGAATAGGGTTAAAAGTGCTAATGTAATCATATTATTTGGTTATTTCATTCGTGAATGCACTAAGTTGAAAAGATAACACTTAATGACACTTCAATAAATTCTCTTTACATGTGAAGTAATGGTTACTAAATCTTATCCTATGTGAATTATAGATTTATAGTAACCAGAGATTGAAAGGCTTTTGTGAAATTTTACCAAGTTCACTTTGGTACAAGATGTGTATATATAGAATTAAATTGAGATTAAATGCAAAAATGATTTGCACTTGCATGTTCAGATTGCAAGATAGCCATACTATTATTTTAGAAAGTATCTAATGTATAAGAATCTGTAGAACTTAATTTTTACAATTATTCTTCTAAGATTTTTTTTTTTTTTTACTTAAATTTGAGTTATGAGTTGGTTAGTATCTGCTAAAAGATACTTACTGAGTACTAGACATTTTGAATGGTTAGTGGTGTGAATTATGACCAATGTAAGTTTAATTACTATATTGATTGTTCTGTTATAATTAATGTTTATTTTCTGAGTAATGTAACATTAATCTATGCACCCTATGTGCTTGATCAGGTCATAATAGATAAGCGACATAAACTCGTTAGAGAAAACTCATTGTGTCTAACCTTTACAGTTGATTATCAACTTGTGTTTTAAATTCACATTGGAACCATTCAAAAGGCTATAGAGTCGAGCTTTCTTTGCTATGATTCTTATAGATTTCTATTATCAGATTAATGGAAAGGTTATGAAGGCATAGGGTCTCATACTTCATTACATTAACAAAATATTCATGTGTGTTGATCATATCTATTTGATATCTCATAATATAAAATACTATAGGAGAGAGAATCAAATTGATATAACTTTGAGACTAGATTAAAGCATGAATGATATTTTTTTTTATCATTTAGATGATTTATGTAATGAAAAAAGAGTTACAAGGTAATTAACTATTCCTAACATGCTAGTATAGAATAATGTTTTCAAGAGAAGAAATAGAAAATTATTTTGAAATAACGAGATTCATAAAGATTAAAGTTAACTTAGTGGTTTTCTTTTAGAAAGATCTTTCGATTAACTAGAGTCCACATCTGAATTAGAAAATCTTCATGATCGATATTTCCATTCTATAAAAGCTATAGACAAGTAGATGATCTGGCCTAAGTTGCCTTAGATGTTGGGAATTGATTGTCTTTATTTATAAATTTTTCAAATGAGTTTAAAAAATTAGATCTTAGAGATAATAAATTAATATCTTAAAGATATACCAAATAGCCTAAGGATACAAATTTATATGTGAACAAGGCAATAGAATAGTGATTCGTGTTAGATCATAGAATCTCACATTTCTAGAAAGTGATTTCTCTAACAAAAAAAAATCTTAAAACATTAAAGTTTTCTTGAGATAAATGATTCAAATGGTGATTATGTGTCTGATAGATCACTTATGATGCAGAATAGTTATTGCTTCTCATATTAAGTGGGAGTAATTCTATCTAAGTGATCAAGTTTTATCACTTATGGTGTAAGAATATATATTGCTTCCTATTTTAAGTGGAGTAATTTTATCCAAGTGATCAAGCAAAAACTAAATCAGAAGTTTTTGCAAGCATGAAATAGTCTCTAGAAGATAATTTAGAGTCTAAAATTGTGAGGCTTTATAAAGCAATGGAAGAATACTATGTAACTATGAAATTTATTAGCCTATGTGGCAACAATAATTGCAATGCTAAATTCTCTCCTACACAGCCAATAATAAGCATCTTGCATGAATATGGATCTAATCAATACGCAATATCAGATTATAGCATACAAATAGCATGATTGCACGAACATGAATAATTGTTACTATATACTCCAGTTATGCTTTAACATGCATTAGTACATGAAATATGAGATCAAACTTTTGATTCTTGATTTAACATATTCCTTAAGTACCTTTTTGCAGTGAACAGTTCGGTATCTCGATTAAGGAAGATTGGTATGCTAAATGGCCATGAAATGCATTATTTGTATTGCTCCATACTTCTTACATTCTAAAGTGATTATTTGCCTAAATATTTGCTTGAAATATGATACATTTTACTAAGAACTAAAAGTATGCAAAATGGTGTAATTTAGTTGGTTGGTTGACTAGGTTGCATGAAATTATTCTAAATTATATTGCACTTGATTATAACACCAAAATATCAATTTTTGTCATCTCCCAACCCATAAACGTGGCATTTGCATGAGAAGACACCAAGCATGAGTCAACCAATCATCACCCTCTGCTTACCTCTCTTTGAATTATCAAAAAAGCCATTTTTAGCCATATTTTCTTGTGGAAGCTTCTCAAAAATGACCAGCCTTCTCCTCTAAAGTTTTTCACAAATTTCTATGCTATCTTACTCATAAAAATTGAATTCAATCCATATGAATCCATAGAATACAAACTAGAACAAGTTTCCACCTTTTTAAGCTTGAAAACCATTGATTTTGATGCTTAATTCCAATTTAATCAAGATATGTTCTTTTTCAATGTTTCTTAGGATAAATTTGTAGTATCTTGGATGGTTACATGTTTTATTATATTTTTGTATGATTGAAAACTTAAGTAGGATAGACTTGAAGCCAAAACCAAGCTAGTTAAGTTGGTTTCTAACAAAAATTGATATCCTTATGAAATATGCTTAATTTACTTATTTTTATTGATCTTGTAATGCTTATTTTGTGTTTGGAAGTGCCTATAAATAATTGTAAACAATAGCAATTAGTTTGCTTAATTGAAGGTTATAATCAATTTAAGTTAGAACCGAGTTTACGCCATCTTAATTTGGATTGTGTTCATATTTTGGAGGCTGTCCTAATATTTATGTTTGAATTGTTAGTGATTTAGTAGCTACCCTAATGTTTAATGTCTTAAATTAGTAGTAAAATATGGAGTATGCATTGATTTTGAGTTCATATAATTGATATGTAATTGTTTATATAGGATTGAAAAGTGTTCATGATTTTAATTAGAATAGATTATGTGATTTATTAAAAGGATATTGAAAGGTACATGATTTGACTATGTTAGGCCTTTAACACATCCTATCTTCCAAATAGATTGACCTTTTCACTTATCATAAAGCAGACTTGAGGTAAGTTGAAACTTTCTTTTGCTATATCACAAGAATCATATAGTGTTGTTCATGTTTTAATGTGATGGCCATTATTTATCAAATGATGTAATGTTTAATGCATACAAGGTTCATGAAGCATGATACTATATTAAGAATATAATGAGATTTTTAAAAAAAAGTATGGTACTTGATTAATAGGCAAGGGACATGGGAGGGACCGGCGGAGCCAACAAATGGTGGTAAATACTTGAGGTAGAAAAACTTGTATAGAAAAACCACAATAAATGAGATAGAATACGGCTAATGCCTGAGGTTGAAAGACCAAGTATGGAAATCCTGTATTATTTCTCTTATTAGCTAATCATTATAAATAGGTTCCGAAAACCATGGTCTATCGCTATTAGTTAGGTGCCACACTTCAAGGCCCTAAAGAATTATTTATGAATGAAAGTTTTTAAAGTGAATAATGTATTAAATCATTTTTGTGATTTTCATGTATACTATTTGTTATTGCATCAGTTTCACCTTACTCAGCCTTTAGCTCATTAGATTCATGTGATACATGTGGAAATATATAGGTTTAGAGTTTGACTGAGTTTCTAGAGTGGCCAGACAGAGAGTTGTTCATATGCCATGCTTCGAGTTGTTTTGTAGCCTATTTTAAAAACTTTGTTTTGTTTTTAAAGAAGCCGCTCTGTTATGATTTTGTAAACAAATGTATTCAGTTTTGATTTGTGTATATGGTGTGTTTAAAATAAAATGAAACAACAAATGAATTCAAGTTCTTTTTCTTATAGCAAAAAATGGGAACTTTTATCAAACCCATAACTCTTGTATGATGAAAAGTTAATATTTATTGATTTAACTATATCAGCTTATTTAGGTTTTGTAGTTAGGTTAAGGGGTGTTACAATAACTCTTGTGAAAAATTGATTAGGAGATGACTGATGGCCTATGTGACATAATTGCTCTTGTGATGACACCACGATGAAATATGGCATTTGGATTATTGCATTATTTAAAAGATTTAAGTTGTAAAGTTGCAATCGGCTATAACTTTTGACACAACTGCAAATGCTTAGTTCTACAAAATCAAACCAAGTTTAGAATTTTGCTTTTAGTTTGGAACAAGGATATTGGGAACTACTGTGTTCTCAAAATATAACCCAAGGCTGGTATAATTACTATGAGGTTTAATGTTCACCTTATCAAGAAAAAGGTTATACTTTTAAGACAAACTTTTTCGCTAATGGTGATATATACATCTATTATATTTTCTTGGTTTTTATGGATATCTAAGATTTTGAATTGCATCAAATTGACTAATTATTGCATTCTCAAATAGAGAATTAAATGATTTCACCATAGAGAATTATGTGAAGAAATCTACAAGGAATGCATTCTCAAATAGAGGATTGTACATGAGATTTCCATATAGCAGTGATCTCATAAAATTTCATCATAGTAGATAATGACCATTATTCTCTTGCAAGAAAAGTCTATTAACTGGTTTGTAATTCTCTCTATTTACTGGTGATATCATATTAACTGAGAAGAATAAGGAGTATGTATAAGCCATTGAGATATGATTATCTTTTAACTTATGCGGTAGAGGACATGATGAGTAAAACTCAGTACTTTGTGTTAAAATGTATGCATATCATTCAAAAGGAATCTTGCTTTGTGCTAAGAGCCATACTTGTAGAATTTAGAATGATTTGTAAAGGAGAGTTTTAAGCTCTTAAGTACTCCTATGATTTGAAGTTTCAGCCTTATAATGTGTCTAAAGACTCTAAAGATAAGTCTCTAGACCATTATATTTCAATGATTATTGTTCAGAGCTTGATGTGCATTGTGGCCTATACTTGCTCTAAATACTCTTATACCATGGGCCAAAAAGTATTAATCTAATCCTAATGAGTGGGATTAGATAAGAAAGATGAGAATGTTTAGATACTTTATGAGTACTGCAGGTGGTTTCCTTTGGTATGAAGGAAAGTTTTTTTTATGATTGAGATAATGCACATATGTTTTAAGGAGATGATCTAGATAAGTGAAAATATAAATCTGAGTTTACTTTCTTATGTGGCAAAGTCATACCTTGGAGTTGAAAAAAGTAAATATGTGCAACATTGTGCTCAATATAAGTATCTTATGGCATATATACCTGCAGTATAATGTGTTGGGTTATGAGGTTTTGTACCATTTAGGAGTTGTAAGTAGTTATGTTGGAGCTCAAATAATATGTTGAGATAACTAGTCAACTATTGCTTAAAGTACTAAAGCTCCCAATATATTAACCAAACACACACTCTAATTTTGTGAGAGATATCATTGTAAAGAAATAAGTATGTCTACACATTATATAGTAGCTACCTACTTAGCCTCAACTAGGGATGTATTTATGGAATATGTTAAATCTCTATGATTGAATGGAATACGATTTCTTTGGACATAAGAATGTTCGTAGAGTTAAGCCCATAATTTTAAGACTTTGGAATGTTTTGTATGTATTCATATTTGAGATAGTATACATTCTATGTGTACAAGTAGAGATTGGTTCTCTCACACGAGTAATCACCTCTGGTGTTGAGTAGCATGCAGAGATGAGACATTAATGATTTTATGTGTATAAATTCTTAAAGAAGATGTCACCTTGATGAATGATCAAGATGAGATTACTATTGTGAACTTAAGTAATCGAAATTGGTTCCCATTATCCATTAAATATTTTCTATGACCGGATGTGAGTTTTCTTGGTGTTAGTGATTTTTCGAGAACAAAAGAGAAAAAAACTCAAGTGTCGGGATTACATTTGGACCAAGATTTGTATGGTGCATTATTTTTGGAATAGTTTCATACACTTACAAGGAGGCAAAAAGTATTAGAATAGTGTCTGACGTACTAATATGATTGGACATTTTTTATACTTTTGTAATTATAAACTAATATTTTTCAAATTATATTAATAAAATAGACAATTTACTTTATCTTTAATTACTTATGTTAATTAGATAAAGTCCCTATACCAAATTTAGCTATGGGGTATGGTCGCACATTTGATGGCGATCATAGAACATGCCTCTAAGACTTTGGTCTTAAATTAGTTTCAAGTCAAGGGCTTTTTGAAATGGGACATTGAATAGCTCAATAGACTCGCACATACGTTCCATGCTCACATGAGAAAGATGTCTGGCTCTATGGATATTAGCGTAGTGATGCTAGTGCTTGTATGCGAGTGTTTGTTAGAGAACAAGTACATTGAACGGGCGTGCTGGAAATTCTTTGTTGGAGATGTTGTCTGTCAAAATTAAAATTTCTATTTTACGATAGTATACGATTAGTCCTTAAACTTGAGGCACCATAGTAGCCTTATGCACCTTTATAACCATTTCTCTTCTACCATCAAGAGGTTCACCCTTTCTCCTCACTTAAATGAAATTTATAAAGACATAATGAAAGTGGAAAGACTAAAAATAGAAGGAAACTAGAGAATACAGTTCAATTACTACTAGAAAACTTACATTACTATTAGAAAACTTAGCCTAAAGAAAGACAACAATAAAACTTTATTTCCCTCTGTAAGGGTTTTTATTATCTTCAATCATAGATCTATAGAGCCCCTATTTATCATACAACAGTGCCTAAATTGACATCTCTAAATTCACACCAAATACACTCTAAATTTACTTCAAATATGCTCTTAATTCATAGGTCTTTTTAAGATCTGAATTTTCTCACACATTTTTCACTTTAAAATCAGTTGATTTTAGAAAAGTGATCAGCATAAAAACTATGTATTTTCTATTAGCTTCATTTTTCAACTTGAATCACCTAATTCCAACCACTAGAGAGAAAGTTATGTTTGATTTAAAGAAATGTATCAGCATAGATAAATTATTTCCAATACATATATTTGGATGAATTTTTTGTTATAATCAAGGTTGAATTGGGCTAAGCGTCTAATAGTGAAGTTGTAGTTTTATTTCTTGGCTTTCGAATGAAGTAAGATTTAGGTCTATTGAGCTTTTGAACATAGACTTATGCCTAAAATATAAAAAAGTGTATAAGTTTGGAAACATACTTATTTTGAATTTAAAGTAAGTCCAACAATCCCTTGCAAAGTGCAAGTGACATTTTACATATATTTTGATCTATACAGATGAACTTAGGTAAAAATGGTCCTTTTCTTCTAATTATGATGCTTCTTTGAAAAATAAATACGGTTACGTATCAAGAGTGTTAAAGTTACCTTTTACTATGCTACCATTTTTAATGGTTTCAACGGATCCAAAAGAAAACACACTTAAATTTATTTTTATTTTTTAAAAAAATAAAATTAGAAAAACACACATTGAAAACACAAGACATGATATCAATATCCCCTCCCCTAACCTAATTGAGACATTGTCCCCAATATCAAAAATAGATAAGAAAGTAGAGTTTAGAAGATATTACCTGAAATGTGACTTATTGGAAAATAAAGCTGAAACAACATAATATATATATTATTTATTGAAACCATTAAGGATAAATTTCACAGGCTGTATAATGCCCAATTATCTCCTACATAGCCAACAATAAGCATCTTGCAAGAATATGCATCTAATCAATATGTATTATCAAATTATGGCACACAAATAGCATGATTGCACGAACATGAATAATTTTTACTATATGCTCCAGTTATGCCTTAACATGCATTAATTCATGAAATATGAGATCAAACTTTTATTTTTTGATTTAACATATTACTTAAGTAATTTTTTGCAGTGAAAAGCTCGGTATCTCGATTAAGGAAGATTTATATGTTGAACAGCCATAAAATGAATTTTTTGTATTGCTCCTTACTTGTTGCATTTTAAAGTGATTAATTGCCTAAATATTTACTTGAAATATGTTATATTTGTCTAAGAGCTAAAAATATGCAAAATGGTGCAATTTGATTAATTGGTTGACTAGGTTGCATGAAATCATTCTATACCGCATTATAACAACAAAACATCAATATCATCACCCTATCTCATAAACATGGCTTTTGGCTTGAGAAGACACCATGCAAGATGTAACCAATCATCACCCTCTACTTATCTCTATTTAAAATGTCAAACAAGTTATTTTTAGCCATATTTTCTTATGGAAGCTCCTAAAAAATGACCAGCCTTCTTCTCTAAAGTTCTCCCAAATCTCTATACTCTCTTACTCACAAAAACTAAATTCAATCCATATGAATCCATAGAACACACACTAGAACAAGTTTCCACCCTTTTAAACTTGAAAACCTTTGATTTTGAAGCTTAATTCCAATTTAATCAAGGTATATTCTTTTTCAATGTTTGTTAAGATGAATTTGTAGTATCATAGATGATTACATATTTCAGTATATTTTTTTATGAGTGAAAATGCAAGTGAGATAGACTTGAAGCCAAAACCAAGCTAGTTAAACTAGTTTTTAGCAAAATTGATAGTTTTGTGAAATATGCTTAATTTACTTGTTTTTATTGATTTTATAATGCTTATATTGTGTTTGAAAGTGCCTATAAATGATTGTGTTCAAGTTTTGTAGGCTACCCTAATAATTATGTTTGAATTATTAGTTATTTAATGGATGCTCTAATGTTTAATGACTTGAATTAGTAGTAAGATATGGAGTATGCATTGTTTTTGAGGTCAAGTAATTGATATGGAATTATTTGCAAAGGATTAAAAAGTTTATATAATTTTAATTAGAATAGATTATGTGATTTATTAAAACGATATTCAAAGGTACAATATTTGATTATGTTAGGCCTTTAACACATCCTATCTTTCAAATAGATTGACATTTTCACTTAGCTTAAAGTGGACTTGAGGTAAGTTGAAACTTTCATTTGCTGCATCACAATAATCATATAATGTTGTTTATGTTTCATTGTGAGTGTCATTATTTGTCAAGTGATGTAATATTTGATGCATTCATGCTTCATGAGGCATGATACTACTAAAAATATAATGAGATTTTTGAAAAGAAAGTATGGTACTTGATTGATAGTCGGGTAGACAAGAGACACTGGAGGGATTGAGGGACCCAACAAATGGTGGCAAAAATACTTGAGGTTGAAAAACTGGTATAAGAAACCATAATGAATGAGACAAATACAGCTAATATCTGAGGTTGAAAACCAAGTATGGAAACCCCATATTATTTCTCTTATTAGCTAATCATTATGAACAGGTTCCGAAACCACGGTCTATCGCTATTAGTTAGGTACTATTCAAAAGGCCCTATAGAATGATTTATGAATGAAAGTTATTAAATTGAATTATACATTTAATTATTTATGTGACTTGCATGTACACTAATTGTTATTGCATCAGTTTCACCTTATTGAGCCTTTAGCTTATTAGAATTATGTGATGTAGATGGAAATGTACAGGTTTAGAGGTTGATTGAGTCTCTACAACGGTCGGACAGAGATTTGTTTATATGCCATATTTTGAGCTGTTTTGTAGCCTATTTTGAATACTCTATTTTATTTTTAAATAAGTCGCTCTGTTATGATTTTGTAAATAGATGTACTCAATTTTGGTTTATATATATGATGTGTTTAAATGAAATGAAACAATAAATGAATTCAAGTTATTTCTCTTATAGCCAAAAAGAGAAACTTTTATTAAGATCATAGCTCTAGTATTGATGAAAATTTAACATGTCTTGACTTAACTGTATCACCTTATTTAAGTTTTGCAATTAGGTTGAGGGGTGTTACAGGCTAAGAGTCAAATTCATTTTTTATTTTCAACCATTGTCCCTGTTAGATCGATCTACATGAGCCAAGGTTGGATCAGGTTCTAACATATATGCTAGAAGTTGATCAATCAGTTGGTTAGGTATTGGAGCAAAAATGAGAATTCATCTTGCAGATGGTGAAATAAAACCTTTTTGTTCAGCATGATCTACAAAAGATAGTAAACCATTAACGTTAAGAATACCAATAGGTTTCTGGTGAATATTGAGTTGTACCTAAAAGACGACTTGGAATAAGTCCTCCAGCATAGCAAAATCACCAGTAGAGTGATGAATGTGTCCATATTATTTAACATGTTAGGCATTCTGTCCTAAATATGTGATACTTTTAGCTCATCTCTGATGGTCATAGCATATTGTTAAAGGTTTTGGGATAACTCCTAAAACTTTGACTCCTCCTATATGAGTAGAAGTAGCAACACTCCCTATTTACCCCAGACTGCCTCGTCCATATAGTAAATGAATTTTTCTTTCTGCTAAAGTTCTAACAAGGTTATTGGTTACCCCTATAAACTCACCATTTTTTCCTGGATTAGTTCCACAAAAGACACAAATACAATTGAACTTGTGAGTGGAAGAGACATCTATTTATTTTTTTGAAAGTAAGTTGTGCAAAAATAGAGTAAGTACAATGCTATTTATTAAGATGTGAACAGGGAATGCATTTATTGCACATTTTTTTCTTTTGTAAGAAAGATTGAAAATAAGGACACAAAGTTTGAAAAAAATTAACTACTACATGTGAATGTATACGTAGTTGTGACTGTAACTCACATCTTCTTTTGTTTTTACATCCAATAATGACTTGAACACCCTCTATAGGTCGAGGATATGCTTCCCATTCAATTTTCTTATAAACTGAAAAATAGGGTCTTTTAATGTCAAATTCCCGTGACTATAACACTCTATTCATCTCGAAAGTGATTCTATAAATCAAGAATTGCACAATGCACTAATCCACATGAATACTTCTCAAAAGTCAATATAATGTCATCTAAAGACTCCTTACTCAATTTATCCACAGTAAATTGAATTTTATCTTCTTGATTTTTAGAAATCATTCCTAAGGAACTTGTAATTTTTTTGTTTTGCTTTTTTTCTATATCAATTGTATGGAAAACTGATAAGTCCAACTTCAATAGCCACAGATTACCATTATCTACTACTTAACTGGGAAGGATCTTAATTGCTGGTAATTTTCATAACTTTTACAGAAAGCAAAAGTGTATTTGAAAAGAGTAAGTCAATAAAATCTACGCTGCAAGATCTTTGCAGCGGTTTTCTTTGTCAAAAAGTGATACCATGTGCGCTTGCATGATAAAATTTTAAAAAAAATACTACCTACCACATTTTCAGCACGCATTTTTGATTAGGACAAAATAAAATAAAAAAGAAAAATAAATAAATGGATAAAAAGAAAGGAGAATGAGAATTAAAAAAACAAATATGTGATTATCAACTCTCAAAGTCTTCATTTCCATCTATTGGGTTGCCTGCCAACAAGTGCATAGTTTAATGTCCTTAGCCCGACATTGCCTCCTTCATCACTCATCAATATATGTTGCCAAAGCCATCGTCCATCCAATCATCGTCTTATAATTTTGAAGCACATAAATAAGTTTGTCCGCTTGTACTTGAGTGAGGTCTTTAGGAATATTGACTAGTGGTATTTTTTTCTTACCCAAGTAGACATATTTAAGATAGTTTAGTATTTGTTTAAGCTCCATTATAGGTGTCTGCATCATAGAAAGTAGAAGTCTTTCATTAGATATTGACAATTAAACATTAGAGACATCATATCTTGATTTTTTAGCAACGCTTCCTACCTTGTTGCATCATTTTCCACATCATCCAACATACATCCTTGCTAGTGAACTCAAGCATTTGTTATCACTTAGGATCAATAATATCACTTGCACAAACAACATTCAAGTTAGTAAGATATCTCATGGCTTCAAAAAATTATATTTTACAACCTCGCCATAAAATTCCATAGTAAGAGTACCATCATGAACATCAATTTTAGCTCGGGCTATTTTCATGAATGGTCTTCCCAAAAGAATGCATGTAGGATTAGGGCATATGTCATCCTCCATCTCAAGAACATCAAAATCAGTAGGAAAAACTAATTCATTCACTTGCACAAGAACATCTTCCACAACCCCTATGGGATATGCATTAGATCTATCAAGCAATTGTATGATAACACCAATTTCTTTTAAAGGTCATAGATTTAGAGAAGCATAAATAGAATATAGCATAACATTAATTGATGGTCCCAAATCTAATATACATTTTTTAAGTCTGGTCTTACCAATGGTACAAAGGATGGTAAAAATACCTGGATCCTTACACTTTGAAGGGAGTTTTCTTTGAGAAATCACTGAAACATTCTCCCCCACACTTACTTTTTCATCCCTCTCAACCTTCATTTGTTAGTGCATAGCTCTTTGAAGAACTTAGCATAATGAGGCATCTGTTTGATCGCATCAAGAAGAGGGATGTTTACCTCTATTTTTTGAAAAGTCTCAAGGATCTTTTTTTCTTGCTAATTTTCTATATTTGCTAACCTACTAGGAAAAGTTGGAGGTGTTACATAATTATGAGAGAGAGGTTTAGGAATGGTAATCGAATTTGGATTCTCCTTAGGATGAATAGTCTTGTCAATAACTTTCCATTTTGAAGAGTTATGATCAAATTAGCCTCCTTAATTGAATTTTCACCTGAAGAAGAAACATGACACTGAGTGGAAGGATTAGGTTGAGGTTTTATAGGAAATTTACCTTTTTCATTAGTACACAAAGAGGTTGTTAATATTAAAAGTATGTTTCTGATCTCATTGATGGCTTGTGAAGTCTGGTTATTGATGTTTGTTTGTGCATGCATAAATTCCTATAAATTTACCTTAAGAGATTTTGCATGTGGAGTTAGATAAGAAGATTTGGAGGCTTTTGTAAATAGAGCGGTTGAGCACCGTTTTCATCTCGCCAACTAAAATTGGGATGATTTCTCCATGGTGGTTTGTATGTTTCAAAATATGGAGAATGAAAAGGCTTTTTAAATGTGTTCATGACATTTACTTGTGTTGAAATATTTGGTCATTCATTAGTGGAGTGTCCCACAAGTTCACAAATTCAACAAACTTCTTCATCTTACACAAATCTGATTTTCTTTACTTTTAAGTTCCATACACTCAACTTTTTCTTGTTAAACTAGCAATCCTAAGGTAAAAAAAAATTCTATTACTATTAGCAATATTAGATCTAATAGAACTTTTGGAAGAATTAATACTATATCATGATTGAGAGTTTTCTGTCAAATAGTCTAGATATTGTAACACCCCCAACACTAAATATAGATATTGGTATAACAATAATTTTGGCAACGTAGCACATGTGTGTGCATGTGTGTGTATATATATATATACTTTTGTCAAATGTAGCACTTTGACAAATAGTAAAGTGTTTTCTCACATAACCCTATATATAGAAAAAAAATTACTATTTATATATAGTCAGCAATTTACATAACAATAATGATGTTATACCCAAACCTCTCATAATTCACTTGATCAATGTGATTCATGCATTACATGCTACTTATATAATAATTTGCATTGACATTTACATGGCATCTTATATAGCATTTTTAATCATTAGACTTCTAATGCTATCACATGATATAAGTGGTTGAGATCTTATAACCTAATTAAAAAATTCTATATTTAAACAAGAAAAAAAATAAACTGGTCGATATATTAGATATTCCTATGAACAGATATAGGAATTACCTATGAAAATGAATGGTAACTAAAATAGGTTGCAACCAAATAAGAATATGTGAGACACACAAGATTAGGGCTACAAGATAAGAGAGAAAAGTGGACTAGTTTTACAGTATTGAATCTATTAGGTTGGCAAGGATATGACCTGGTTGTCTATTTTTATATGTTATATAAGTGTGTTGAAAATTTGGGATTGATTGAATATACTTAAGGGTGCCAAAATCATTAATGTCATTAAGTGCGTAAAACTGTCACGGTAGAAAAATCTATTTCAGTATGCTGTGAAAGGAGCTGAACTTCGGAAGCTATATTCATGAGTTTTAGCCATTCTATGACATGGTTACATTTTTTTATGTTAAATAAGTGTGATAAATTTTTTTGAGTGAACGAATATGTCTAAGGGTGTCAAAATCATCATACAAATTAATGTGGCAGCAGGAAAATGTGAAGTGGTGAATCTGTCCCATTTGGTTCATCAACATGTTCCAGCATAGATATGGTGTATTTGATCCCTAACATTTAGGGAAATATTGTAAGTGTTATAATATATTAATTCAACGAGGTTAGTATACATTTAAGATGTAGAACATAGGTACGTAGAAGGTTGTATTCGGTTATAGTTTCTAAGTGGTAAGGTTGTTTAGTTAAATTAAGATTCAAGATTTTTATACTATATTAGGTATAATGAACTTGTTAATTGAGGATGGTGATTGATATCTTATATTTTTACAGATTGTTTCACATCTAGGGTTGGAGAGTAATACTTAAGAAACCAAGAAGTAACACACAACCGAACAAAGGTAAGTAAAGATTTATTTGCAACTATAATTCATAGACATAGTAAATGTGTGATTTATATGTAATACCATAGATCATATATGCATAGCAGAGGGCACACATTACTATCATTCATGTCCATTGAGCATACATACATGGGCATTGACACGTGCATGCAACATATATGAGCATTGTAATAAATCTTGCATTGCACGGCATGATTCTAAGAAAGAAAACGTTTTGCTGACCACTACTAGTGCACCGAAGCATGCATGGATTTGCATGGTTGTATGTATGGATTTGCAGGTTCGTGTGCATAGATTTGCATGCGTACAAGTATGCATGGATTTGCATGCTTATATAATTATTTGCCATTAGATTATGGTAATGCACTGAGTTCTTTTTTGGTGCATGAGATAGTAGTATTGGTCAGGGGCCCAAGAAAGAAATGATTTTGATGCATGGAATTGCATTATGGGCATAACATTATGCATGAATTGATATGGTGGATTATTCTTTGACATGCATAATCTTTACTTACTGAGCGTTAACTCATATAGTTTATGCATTGTATGTGAGTTTGGTGATACTTGGTACCATGGACTTACTGGGCAAGCCTTGGGATTCCTACAGGTTCTGATGATCAGTGTATATGAATGACCACCTATTAGGTTGTGTTGTGAGCATATTCTAATTTTTACATTCATTATTATTATGCAAATTGCTGACCATATATATACAATGATTTTTTTTCTATATACAGGGTTATATGTGAGAAAACACTTTAACTGTTTCTCAAAGTGCTACATTTGATAAAAGTATATATATATACACATGTACACACATGTGCTACATTATCAAAATTATTATTATACCAATATCTATATTTAGTGTTTGGAAGATGAAAATGGCTGAAATAAAGGTCTGGTCATGGCCTGAGGGTGAAGGATTTGAGGTGTTAGCTTGAGATGTTAGCTTAAGCTTAATAAGAAAGCATGAGGTTGAGGTGGTATGTAATGGTATAATCTGATTTACCTATGCAAATTTTGAGGTTAAACTTGATGGTAATCACTTCTCCTTCGCTTTTCTTGCTTTTATTTCAACTTGGAATCAATTTGGAGCACTTGGATACCTTAAGGTGTGTGTTTGGAAGATTAAAATAGCTGAAATGAAGGTCTGGTCATGGCCTAAGGGTGAAGGGTTTGAGGTGTTAGCTTGAGGTGTTAGCTTAAGTTTAATAAGAATGCATGAGGTGGCAAAACTTGAGGTGGCATGTAATGGTAAAATCTGATTTTCTCCCTTATCTTGCAGCCCTAATCTTGTGTGTTTCACATATTCTTATTTGGTTGCAACCTATCTTAGTCACCATTCATTCCCATAGGTAATTCCTATGTTCGTACATTCGATCTCCAAATCGATTGACATCCGATTCTTAAATGATTGTCTAGTTTGCATTTCTAAAATTATATGCACATACGAACCTTGTATTATGACACTTAAATCACATTATATCATGTCCAATATCCCAAGTATGTTAATCCATGGATGTATACTTTTAAAATACCTCGATCTAATTAAATCGTATCATATAAACTCACTACTAACACCTTTAACACTTCTAAAATTATAACATATAACCTATGAATATCCAATATATCGACCAATCTATTCTTTTTCTTGTTTAAATATAGAATTTCTTAATTATGTTATAAGATCTCAACCACTTTTATCATGTGATAGCATTAGAGGTCTAACGATTAAGAATGCTATATAAGATGTCATGTAAATGTTAATGCAAATTAGTATATAAGTAGCATATAATGCATGAATCACATTACGCAAGTGAGTTGTGAGAGGTTCGGGTATCACATCCTCCCCTCTTTATAAAAATTTCGTCTCTAAAATTTCACTTACCCAAAAAGTTCAGGATACTTAGTTCTCATTTCATCCTCCATTTTCCAAAGAGCTTCTTCTATTGATTGACTTCTACTCTGTACTTTAACTAATGAGATATTTCCATTTTGAAGTTACTTTACATCCCTTACTAGAATCTCTATAGGTCTTTATTCATATCTCCGACCTCAATTTAGTTCTATTGGTCCCTTTTTAATAGATGATATAGATTCATAATATACTTTCTTAAAATGAACACATGAAACACATTGTGAACTTGAGACATTGATGTAAAGAGATGTAGTTTATAGACAATCTTCCCAATTATCTCAGTAATGCAAGATAAATCAATGTACCTAGGATCAAGTTTGTGTGTAACATCCCTAAATTGTTTTTTTGCTTAAGCCGCATAATCCATTTCATTGGAGATACCTTCAAAAAATTAATCCCTTATCATAAATTGTAATGATATTCCTCTTTAATCTGCATAACTCTAGGGTCACCTCGAACTAGTTTCCATATATTAGTAATTTGTTCTACCACTTCTATCATTTCCCAAACCATATTCAACCTAAAAGAACACCAATTTCATTTCAATAAAATGATGACCTAAATTCTCTATCATACAATGCCTCATAGAGAACTATCCCAAGTAGCCTTATCACTGTTGTGATAAGAAATTCCTCCCATGAAATAATTTTCTCAATTGACATCAATAATCTAATGCACAATCTCTAAGCATATCTTGCAAATCCTAATTTGTTTGTCCTAGTTGCCCATTTATGCATTGATGATCACAATACTAAAATATGATTTTGTTCCCAATACCTGATGTAAGTAAGATCTTCTAGGAAATGGACCTACATCAAAACTAATAGACACTAATAAATCATAAAGTCTAACTGTTTCCTATACATTTTGTCTTTCCATAGATTTTCATGGAATACCTAAGGTAAATTGAGAAAGAATGAGCATATTTAGATAACCTATAAACAATAACCCAATTCCATTATCATGTACAAATTTTCTGAATGCCTTACCATTTCCACCTGAAAATAAAAGCAGAACTAAGTCATTCCAACATATGAACTTTTGCAAATATCCCTTTTTTGTGGCAAACCAAATATTAATAATATATTCTATAATAGCTCGTACAGTATCCGATATCTGTACATTTTCTTGAGATCACAAACTTCATTCATACCACTAAATAAAACAAATAAAAAGGTACATGATGATCACCTAAAACTTAGTCTTGTAATTTTGTATCCCTCATTTTCGCACCTATCTCTTATTAAGTGATTATAATCACTTATCACAAAAATCTATTTATGTGACTTTTCTACCTTTCTTCTTAATGTTAACCTTTCATTGATCTTATTTTGAGCATTTGAAATTAGATCATACAATATATTTACTTACTATTAATATCCATCATTTCTTTAAGTTCAACTCCTTTTTAAGTATATAGACATTTCAAGTACTTCGATTTTATAATATCACATGTAATATTACATAAATAATCTAATTAACTTGAAGAGTGTTGAGTAAGTTTTCTATATTGCATCAAACATATACCAAAACACAATGAGACACACCACTTACACAATAAATAACTTATATCTAAAGTTGAAGTTACCACCGAAGCTCAAATCAATCCTCTTTAAGCAATTAGAGATTTCTTTCTACTTATCAAACTATTCAAATTTCATATACCTGCATGTATGATGAAATAAAGCAATAACAACTACGGAGGAATAATAATATCACTAACTTAGAAAACTTTTCTTATTTCTATCACCTTTATTGGTCTTCCCTATTTCAATACAACCTCAAAATTTAGAATAGTTACAAGGACATCTTCTTAAGAAAATTACCAGTCCCAAAATAAATATTGTATTACATAACTGAAAGATTGTATTTACTAAATCGAACAAATAATTTATACTTCGCATTTTGAGATGCACAACTTGATTTGTGGATTATTCTTTGACATGCATAATCTTTACTTGTTGAGCATTAGCTCATATAATTTATACATTATAGGTGAGCACGGAGATGCTTGAAGCATCTTTTGCTAGTTGGGTGACTGTTGGAGCTCCTGTAGGTATCTGAGGAAGTATTTACATGGATGACAATATGTTGGGTTATTTTGTTGGTTTGTTATATTCTGAGTTTGTTATTATATTTTGAGATTGATACTGTATTTCGCTTTTAAAATTTTATTAGAAACAAGTATGTAAATATTATAGTCATTATGGATGTTGTGTTTTTATATAAATATTGATCCTGCTATATACAGGACAGATGTGATGAAGTATTTTAAACAGAGTTGTGCATGTAATAAGTGATTTATCCTTTCTTAAAGTGTTACA
Organism: Paulownia fortunei; assembly: GCA_019321725.1. Taxonomy (NCBI): domain Eukaryota; kingdom Viridiplantae; phylum Streptophyta; class Magnoliopsida; order Lamiales; family Paulowniaceae; genus Paulownia; species Paulownia fortunei. The sequence goes on from CM033124.1 coordinate 7,061,410, forward strand.
TAAAAAATAAAAAAAAATATGCATGTACACATAGGTTCTATCATGTCAAATTATATTTTATATATAGTTGTTGAGTAGTGGGTGTTACATGAACACTGGAGGCCAAAGAGCTTGTCCCACCTCCCTCAGCATAAGGCCTATTTTATCCAAACAACTGTAAATCACTGGTTCTATTGACGTTACTAACTTTCAACTGGCCTGTACTCACAGTATCCCACTGGAAAGTTTGGGGGCTATATGATGGGCATAATTTGACTAAATCTAGAAATATTAATTTCTAGCCCAATAAGGCAAAATAGACCCTCGAAGCTCAAAATATGCAAAGGGCTCATAATGCCCAAGTCCTATAAATAAACATTTATAAATACCTATTCACGCTATTTTACAAGGTACATCATTATCATTGGCATTTTACAACATTCTGTTCTTTGCCTTTACTTATTTTTGATTTGTATCTAACTTGAGTATCGAAAATTTTTCACCGGGATAAACCACGATGCCCTACAACTTGTTGTAACGCATACAAGAGTCCACTTACAATCCTTTTGCGATGAGTTTAAAGATTTAGAACAATTCTACATCACATTTTATTATGGTTATAAATAGAAAACATTAACCAAAAAATTAAAGAATTAATTAAAATTTTCATTTCACCCTGTCTCAACTATTTTAGTTTATTTTTTGTGAAATGAGAGACCCTTGGAAATATATTAAACATGAAGAGAGTATAGATGTAATAAATTTAAATCTTGGAGGGGCAACAGAATTATTAATTACTATTTCATAAAGGGTTAATTCCACTTTTCCCATCTCTACTCTTGTTGAGTATCACCTTATCCCATTGTACTCTTAATTATCTCATTTTACTCTTTTATACTTTAATTATGTCTCACTTTACCCCCTTATACTCTCATTATCTTATTTTGCGCCCTATACTCTAAAAATATTAACCAAATTACCCTGACCTATTATTTATAGTAAAAATACTTTAAAATATTCTAAAATTAATAGATTTATATTTATGTTCTAATAATTTTAATTTGATTAATTAATCCTTGACATTAAATTTATTTAAGATTTTATTGTACTTAAATTTTAATAGTTAATTTTTAATTTAACATAGTTCCTATTAGATTAATATATGGTAGAATTAGCTAATACACTTATGAATTTTCTACTCAATATAAATTCAAAAAATATATAAAATATTTTTAAATAATATCTTACTAAATACATAAAACATTAGTAATAATTTTTTTATTATTAATAGAATTATCATAAGTTCATAGAAATTATGTTAAATTCAAAAATAATCATTATAATCAAGTAATAGTAATAAAATTAATAGTAAAATGACTATGATTTTTTAAAATAAAACATAGTATCTATTAAATTACAATAATTTGACTATTTATAATTTATTTAATAATATTAAATTATACATAAAAATAACTTTTTTTTAATTTAACATTATTTTTATGAAATTTCAATAATTCCATTAACAATGAGAAATTTATTACTAATATTTTGTGTATTTAACAAAATACTTTTTAAAAATGTTATAAATTTTTTATATTTATGATAAGTCGAAAATTTATAAGTAAAATATATTAGCTAATAATATCATACAATATACAAATTTAATAGAAACTATATTTATAAAACATAGCTATTAAACTTTAAGAATGATAAAATTTAAAATGAATTTAATGTCAAGTGTTATTAATTAAGTTGAAAAAATATTAGAATATAAATACAAGTCTACTTTTTAAAGTAATTTTACTATAAATAATTGATAAGGATAATTTAGTCAATTTTTTTAAAATACAAAGGGTAAAGTGAAATAATGAAAGTATAAAGGGGTAAAGTGACATAACATAAAAGTATAATATGATAACGTGAGACAATTGATAATATAAAAAGGTAGAATAATACTCAACAAAAATAAAAATGAATAAAGTCAAATTTACCCTTTCATAATTATAGTTGTTGGATGTCAAATGTAGCCTTTGAAAATGTATAATGGCCTTACTTTGTATATATCACACGCAATTAAATCTATATTGTTGGATGTTAAATTTCGCCGGTGAAACACGTATGTACCTTTTATTTAGTATGGACTTTGATTTTGACCCAATTTTAAACTACACCAAAAATAGATTCAACTTCAGATAATATAATTTGTCCCCTAATTTTTTTGTGTCAACGACTTTTGTTCAAGCCTTGGCCAACTAATTTTAGCAAGGCTTTAACCATCTTTAAGATTAACCAGAAGCTATCCACCAACTCAATTGTATACTGCTACTTATAATATTTACTAGAGCAAAATTTTAAGATTTCTTTTTAGTAAAATTGACGCTTTATGTTCTAAATATTTTATTTTTCAATTATTTTTTTCATATTAAAATTCAATATAAAAAAATAACCTTTACGGCATGACCCAAGAATCATTAGTAGGGGCAAAAATTTTTAAAAGGTGGTCCAAACACTACGTTTAAATTTGAGTCTAAAACTAAGCCATAGGTCGGCCAATCCTCACATAATGATATGTTAAATTTCATTATCACTGATGTATTGAATTTCAAAACCTGTACAGCTCACAAATCCTCAGTGTTGTGGCCGCAAAAGCCAGAAATTCCCTAAAAGCCACTGCGAGGTTATAAAGTCCACTAATCCGGCGGTGTAGGAATCATATTAGCTGATCATTGACCATTAGATTTTAAAGAATAGGTTTTCATAATCTAATGGTTTTAGATGGATCGAAAAATATTTCAATTAATTCAACAAGAAATTCACATATTAAAACTTATGGCTTGAAGGCACTTGGACATTTTAATATCCATGGTATCTCCATATTTGCTTGTGTAGTTGGCTTTCTTAGTGGGTCTAAAGGCCACAACATCACAACATCACAACATCACAATCATATGTTATGTAGCGTTCACAGCTGAATGACAATGATGTCCTATATTCTGCTAGTCCCAACACTAATTAAGAATTACAAACGTAGACTCACAAGTTACTTTTAACATCATCAGTTGAGAACAACCTAATCAGGATATAATGAAGTATAAGTCCAAGAGTTTATTCTATATAATGAAGAATGAGAACGGGGCACATACACAGCCACAATTTCTCTGAAGCTATCCAACTTTCCACCCTTAAATAATAATAATAATTAAAAAAAAAAGTTTATATGAGGGATTACACAGTATATAGTGTTTCAGATAATATAATCTGGTTTACAATGACTCAAGTCAATTTCAATCCTCACCTCTAAGATCTAGAAAACATATGGAATCAAAGCTTTGACATTCTTAGGGAAATTCTCAAACTTGGAAAGATACCAGTTTCTGGTGGCATAGCTCCTTGCAAGTAAATATAAAGCTGATCCAAGGGCACAAAAGTACGAAAACAATGTTTGGGAGATGAACGAGATTCCTATAAAAGTTAGGATTTCAAAAAGATAATGGGGGCAAATAACCAAACTAAAAAGTCCTCCTCTTGGAATCTTGTACATCTTATCATTCTTCTCCCTAAGCTTCGAAAGGAGGTAATGGTGATAAAAGTTGCCACAGATTCCCACCAGAAACACTAAAAGACCAAGATACTTCAGATCAATCAAAGGCTCTGGAAATCCTTGAGTTTGATGTTGAAAATAAACCATGCTAGCAGCAGACGTGAAGTAGGTGGCTGAAATAATAATTACAGTGTCCAGAACCATAAAGCCACTGAACTTGTGAATAAACAAAACCTGCAAAACAGAGTACATAGCCAATCAATTGGATTCAACTTATCTACAATTCAAAGAGTTAGGACCACCATACAACAGAGGATAATCAGCGTAAAATATGTTAGCCTTAGAGTCGTTCTCATCTCTGGGACCAACTAAGAGTGCCCACAACCTAGAATTGGATAGTAGGTTCCACATGACACTAAACATTTGTGACCTAACTTTGCAGCAGGGTATCCCAAGCTAGGAGGCCAATCACACTCCCTAATAACAGCATTAAACTCTCTTCCAGAACCAATATAGCATGTACAATCAGCACAACGCCATCAATATGTTCCTCTGAATGTCTAGGACTGCTCCTGGAAACCACTTAGGTATCCCTCTCTACTACTACCCTAAGGTCATCGCAATACAGTCTGTCATGCCCTAAGCCCACGTGGAAGGCCCCACAAGAAAGACTCAAGCAACTGATTAGCATTTGTCCCCACTTTACCAAAATGATTAGACTCAAAATTACCAGGATGCCTATAAGAACTAATCTTTTACCAACTTGGGATGTTATAGTTTTAGCAGCACCTTTTGAACTTCACAATGACATTTATAAAGAGAACTAGAGCAAGATACTGATTATGCAACTTATGATAGTCATGGAATCATTTGTCAACAAGCATCATGGAATTGCAATAATGGACAAACACGTATCTTTACTTCACGGTACACTGAGTTTAAGCCAAAATAGTTAGAATTGAAGTCTAAGTAGATAATGGGTTTGAATTGAAGAAGCATTGAAAACAATGTCCCACTCCCTACATTACACAGATTAAGAGCTAGAAGAGACATGGGCATGGGAAGAAGAAGATGAAATCATCACTATTAATATTTTGGCAAAGCATAGATCAAAGATCTCCCCACAAATTCATCAGTATATATCCTCTACTTTGTATGAGCCTGGTATATACTCTCCGAAGATACAGAATGAAGCTTTGGTATAATCCAAGCAACATATGAAAGACATGGATCAAGGGAACAATCTTTATTATCATGTGAAATTTTTTACAAGGTGATACACAATCAAGGGCTGGCAGGTTGAGCAAGTATGCAAAGGCAGGCAGACCAACATTTTGTCTGAATGGTATTGCATTGACTAAAGCCACTTAGATTTCTTTCAGATTGTGTTGCTTTGTGAAACCAAATATAATTTGCATAACAGCATTGAGCTCCATGGAGAAGTTGAAAGGGATTGACCACAACTGGTTTATTATCAGATACAAACAACATTTCGACATTTGCTCCTACTTGCTCGAAATGGTATCAGGAGAGCCAGTAATCATCAAAGAAGGCAGACCACATAACTTATACAAGGTCAAGTACATCAGCAAGATGCATGGAAGCAGTTTGTTTTGCATAGATCGCCATTTTGTAACAAATGAACTAAAGAAACTTCAAAGACATGCATCGACATTTGGCACTGGTAAGCAAAAATGGAAAGGAGCAGCATATATGCCTTCACTGAAAAGATGGTTTCTTTGTCATGAACAGACATGTGAAATCTTTAGCCTCGATAATTTAATGAAAGCAATATGCAATATGAAAAGGCAAGTCCTCTGTGCAAAGGAGTGAGATATAGTAAGAGATTTCTATCATTTTGCATGATTAAGAGACTTGTCAAAACTCATATTTATAGGCAATCATGCAAACAACGTAAGCATTATGAAATATTATGCAACTTACGCAATGCAACAGTTGCCAACTAGAATGACTAAAATTTGATGAGGAAACAATGGTGGATGGTTCAGTCATCAGATAGTACATTGTTAAATGCCAAGAAACCGCTCAACCCACTCTTTTTTCTGGTTTCCCGAATTATTTTTGTGCCTACAGAAATCACCAACTCAGTTACTTGTACATATTTAATTATGCATGTAAGGATACTGTCAAGTACAAACATAGTATTGAAAGCATTACATGGTCAACCTCTCTTTTTTTTTTTTTTTTTTGATGAATAACAGAGTGAATAAAACTGATGTGGTCAATATCTCTGGTCCCTGCTACAGCATTGATCATGAAGACTGTGACCATCTTTACACTTCCATTTAACGAAAGCAAGTTGGTTGAAGATATGACAAAAGAACATCATCGGGTATGGATCTTCAAAAATGACTTTATTTACAAAGTACTTCAGATTTGTCGTAGATCCAGATTTATATGCATACAGTTGAAAGAGATGAAGAAACTCAAAAGCTGATTGCATTCAAATTATTGTAATAACTTCAACCAATCAGATAAAAAATTCCTTGTTCTTTAACTTGAAGTAACATAAAATACATTTCCTTGCTTAAGACTAATAAAGCTCTTATCATTGTTTCTGGGAAGATATATTTTATGCTAGCTCAATAGCACTAACACAGTGCATGAACTATAATTTTGTGAGTTTTAATATGACAAATTGGTCAACTTAAAGATAATTATTTTATAGAAAAGAATATTTTCTGTGTAAGATAAATGAAATTTTTACATGATACTATTCCCAAAGAGGACTTCTCAACATTTGATTTGATGGTTTTTATAAGCTCAAGGTACCAAAAACAAGCAGGAATGACCGAATGGAAACCAATAGTGGTATGTCACAATCTACTTGTTCATTTATACAATGATGGAATATTGCAATTAATACGGATTGCACCATGGAGTCCGTCTATGGTAATATCTTGTCTTGTAGGACCCAAGAAACCTTTAAATACTTATCAATTAAATTATAATCATTATCACAAAATGATATCTTCAACTTCCATTAACACAAAGGGTCGAGCACTCTAAAGTGCTACATTAAAAAAACACAAATCTGTTTGGTTATTCTATGGGACAGAGATGAAGAACCAGAACTGGTAGCTCATTCCAACAGTACAAAATGAATGTCTACATGAACCTACAAAATTGAACATCATGTACCAACCACAAAAGCAAAGTCGGTTTCACCAATCAAGATGAAATTAAATGAAAAAGAAAGAGAAAAATAAATACCTCAAGGACCCTTTTGAGAAAATGAATGGTGAGAGCTGATTTGAGCATCAGAAACCTGATCCCACCATTTGGGAAGAGCCAAAATGAAGAAATGCCTGCAAGCAATGCTGGGGTGTATAAAAGAAGCATTCCAATTTTACTTGAAAGCAAAACTTGTGTAGATTTCTTGGAACCCGAGTTCCAGAATTTGGAGTACTGAAGATGCTTGCCAATAACTTCCGAGATGCCCAAATAGAGCAGCGCCAAAAGGGTCACCCCATAGAAAGCTTTTATGTAGATTGATGAGGGTTCTTGGTATACACAGCCTTCCACAATTTCTGCAATCATCTCTCTCAACTCTCTCTCTCTCTCTCTCTGGTAGAGTTTCAGGTTTGAGCCCCCCTAAAGAAAAACTATAGTCGATTTTTTTTATAAAGTACAATTATTGCATTTTGTATTATTGTTGACATTGTCTTTTCATTCAAGTTAATCACCCTTACTCGTTTTTTCAGGAACATTCAAAACGAAAGTTATTAAAACATTTTCATGTGACATTGTGAATTATCAATTATTATTTTAAGAATATTATTATATATATATACAATTTTTTATTTTTTAACTATATTAAAATTTGTATCCAATCAAATTGGAAATATAAAAATAAGAGGAAGCATTATTGTCGACAATTTTATTTTATTTTATTCCTTTTATTTTATAATTTTAAATTAAGAATATGATTAATACATAAGAATGAAGTGGGAATGGAATGGATATTTTCAAGTTTATTTCTAAATATATGATTGGTATAATTTAGTGTTAAAAATATTTATTTATAAAAGAATCAATATTTCTAAAAGCATATGTTTAGTTATTCCCTCCCTCTCATTTGGGTTTAGCTATTCTCATTTAGTCATGAATAAATTTATATTTATCTTTGATAAAATTATCCTTTTAAACTAAATAAAAAAATTTAATAAAATTTAAAAATGACAACGGATCGAATCAAGTTCACTAAAACTAGATCCCTTAAGATTTTATAGACTTGAACCCGAACTTGCTCCAAACTCGAGAATCAGTGGTTGAACTCATTAGATCTAATTTATAATTTTAAAAATATTAAAAATATTTTTTTAAAAATAATATAACCACAATTGATAAACTAATTATTTAACTTATATATACATGTTTTAATTTTTTAAAAATTAAAATTTTCAAATATACTTATTACTTTTATATATTTAGCTATTTATTAATTTTATATTACTATTTAAATTTATAAGAGTATTATAATTATATTTTTTTATGAGTATATATAAGATACATATATTTTTTCATATATATATAAATATGTTAGAGTAGGATACCTAACACTCGAATTAAATTGGATATATTATACTATTTGTATTTTGTATAGACAAACTTATTCGTAATTATATTAATAAAAAATGCATTTTCTTTGTCTTATGACTTACATCTTTTATTTCTATACGTCAGATAAAATCCTTAACCAAATTTATGATTGCGTTTATGATGGTGAGGAACATGTCTTTAAAACTTTGGTCTTAATTAAGTTTCGAGTCGAGAGCTTTTTGAGATAAGAGCTTTGATCTTATGTCTTACATCTTTTGTTAAGAAACAAGTATACCAAACATGACCCGCAAGAAATTCTTAATTGGAAGCTTTGCCTGTCGAAATAAAAAATTTTGTATTGCGATAGTATACGGCTAGTTTTCGGACTTGAAGCACGATGGTAGTCTTGTATGCATCCTGCAGCACTTTGATATATTTTTTGATTGCTTGACAATTACAAAAGGGGTATGTTGGGTGTTGCATTGGTGTGCATAGAGGTTTTTTAGTGGCCAACATAGAATTTGACACTTATTTTTTTAAACAAGAGAATCTCCTGTGTTTTCATAATTCATAATTCAAAGACTTTGACCAAGGCAGGATGAATTATGATTCATAAAAAATCATTAGAACTTGAAATGAAATCACAATTATTAAATCATTTAGGATTTTGACTTATAATTCATGCTCTAAATTCAATCGAGAAATTAGTTGTCGAAAGGACCGTAAGTGTATGGTACTTACAACTGAAATAGATTTATTCGTTATTTCACATAATACTAGTTTGTTATAATTGCTTGCTATGTATTTTTATGGATAGTGAGGTTCTTGGAATTTAAGAGTTAATTCCAAATGGATTAATTAATTAGAATAATTGTTATTTATAAATTACAAATATTGAAAGCCCACTACTAGTTTAATAATAAGCCTAAAAGGGTCACACATTTTTATGAAAAATAACATTTCTAATTTTGGGATATATATCCAATGGTTGGAAATTAATTAATTAATATTAATTAATTAATTAATTAAGGGTTTTATTTAATTTAATAGTTAAATTAAATCATTCAATTAAATAATTAGATTATTTAATTGGACCTAATTTGATTAGAAAGCCCAATTGGAGTAAATTATAATTAATTAATTGGATTGATTAATTTGAAATTAAATCAATTGGATTGATTTGTGATTTTTTCAAGTACAAGCCCAAAAATTAAAGTAGATCACTTAAGAAGCCTATTAGAATATGAAGAGAATAAATTAAATAAATATGATTTATTTAATTAAAACATTTATAAATAAATAAATAAAATGACAGATTTTTATAAGATAAAAATTGGCCACTAGAATTTATTTTATATAAATATATTTTTGATATATATTCATCTCGATATTATTTGAAGAATTCAAATTAATATCAAGAATGTATGTAGACAATTTTGATGACTAATGTAGTATCAAACAAGTCCACATACATTAAATAGAGAAAAAAAAAGAGTTATTGAAAGATTTAGAATTCTATCAAGATTAAACTTTGAAATGGTTCAAAATTGACAAACTCTCCAACAGTTGAAGTAAGAGCAAATTTTCAGCCCCTATATATAGAGAGGGCTGAAATTTATAATTAATTTTTGGCAAAAATTATTTTGTTAAATCTTCTATTTTTCTCTCTAAGAAAAGAAAAGAAAAGAAAGAAAAAGAAAAAGTATTTTTATTGAAATCTTGTTTTTCTTGTTCTTTAAGGAAAACTAGTTTGTTGATATTCTCTTTATATCCAAGTTTCAAAAACTTAAAAAATCAATCTTTATTATTTTTGAAAGGTTGTTTTTTATCCATCAATTGGATCAAAAGACAAATTTTACTCCAAATCTAGATTAGTAAATAATTAAAATAATACTAACGAATTTTTATAATTGGTATTACTTTTTCATATTGTGGACCTGATAGAGGGGAGACACTTAGATCTCTATGAGTTCTGAAAGTTTATGATAATCAATTGATTGTTTCATTCCTTATAACAATCGGAGTGCACGAAATGTATAATTCGAATTTAATATTTGTTTATATAGTTACTTGAATAAGTGCGATTATTAGAATCACTTTTGAATCGAGGGGATAAATTTATTTGATAAATTTATATTTTTATAAAAAAATTAATTTCCATTGCGCATATCCCTATGATTATGGTGAACCCAATGAAATATATACATAATAAACAAAAATATATATGCAACATTTTAAGGGATTGATTTCAAGTCAGGTTCAGATCTTAACACTAAAATCTAAGACCCGCATCAAAATCTATTTGTGGTTTCAAAACTTGCCTCAAGCGAGGCAGGTTCGGAGTGAAGTGAATTTGGAGCGATTCGAGTTTTACTTGAACCCATTATATCCCTAATAAAATTGAACAAAAAAAAATATTTTATTTTTCTTCATCATCTTCTTCAACTTTTTATCTCAATTCAGTCAATAATAGAAAAAGAATATAAAATAATTTTAATGTGTTGGTTTTTTAATAAAAAAATATTTATATTGGTGTGAGATTTTATCTATATATATATTAATATCGACTAAAATCACAACAAATCCACTATGCATAATATATCAAATACTAAGCAACGAAACCTTGAAAGCTACTTTTTCAAAAAATCAGTCTTTTGTGTCCATTCAACGAGATGAGCTCTATGCCCTTTTTGCATGCTGAAATTTGTTGTTAAGATCCTCATTCGATAGAGCAATCCCAGATTCTCAATGAAAGCGTAGAATGGTGCAAGAGTTCTTAACCTGAAGGGATACCAGCAAGCTGCTATTGAATGTGAACAAAGTCAAACCAATAATGGAATTGACTCTAACATCTGGGTCTAACATCTGGGTGGAGGAAAGGCTGACCACTATAAGGGCTTATGGCAACTAACAACAAGGTGGATGGTGCAAACATATCTCTTAGCTAGAACATGACATTGCCCTTTACCATCCCAAAAGGAAATCCAATTAGGGATAAGCTGCCTATGAGCATCATGGTATAGGTAAAAGGAAACCCATGTCCACAGTATAATTATCCTTGTGCTCATGATGGTTTTGAATCGAAAGTGTCCTAGAAGTACTCATTAATTGGTTGGCATTCCATTGTTGTCATTTTATATGTATATGGTTACAATTATCTACGCTCCAAATGTGCCTATGATGTAGGACCTAGCGGACTGCTACTCTATTCCTTATTGGAATAGGCAGGTTGGGTATCTACTAGCTACAATCAGTCACCCCTTATTCCATTCTTTCATGAACTCAGGGATCCCTTGTCTTCTAAGCCTAACTTCTTTTTAAAGAATATGATCTTGCCTTTTGGGTTGGCTAGGGCCTATGAAGGCTCGTACTCAGTAGCTCATTTGTTTTCTTTATGATAGCAGATGTTCTCTCAATGACTTTTTTTTTCTATTTGCCCTTTGACTTGCCTTCCACTGGTCAATCCATAAGAGTAGGCCCATTGGACAAGATTTAAAACTAGCAATTCAAGATTGAAGGTTTTGACCTTTTTGAGAAAAATCCCTTGTTGTGATGGTATAGTTAGTAAGAATGACATGATGCATGAGCAAGTAGGCGTTGATCTTTTTATCATATTTCTTGCTAGCTCATACAAAGTTTCTAGCAGTGTCTAGTCGCATCAGTACGGTATTCCCTATATATAACACCCCCATTAAATATAGATATTGATATAACAATAATTTTGGCAAGGTAGCACATGTGTGTACATGTGTATATATATATATTTTTTTGTCAACTGTAGCACTTTGAAAAAAATAGAAATAGTGTTTTCTTACATATAACCCTGTATATAGAAAAATCACTATTTATATAAAAACACAACACCTATCACAGTCACGCTATTTTCAAACTTATTTACTATAAAATTTCAAGAGCTATATAGGACAAGATATTCTAAAGTTATAATACGATAGACTTAAAAATCAAAATAATAGCTTATACTTTTGAAAGAAGTAAGGACATTTTGCATCTTGTAACCCTTTATATATAGAAAATAATTTATACAATAATAATGATTGTAAAAATTAGAATATACCTACAACAGAACCCAACAGGTCATCATCCATGTATAGTGATTCTCAAAAGCCTGTAGGAGCTCCAACAACTAGCCTAGTAAGCTTCAGAGTCTCAGATATCACTATGCTTACCTACAATGCATAAACTACATGAGTTAACGCTCAGTAAGTGAAAATTATGCATGTTGAAGAGATAATCTAACATATATGCGATGCATCTCTATGAAATCATGCCAGGAATGCAAGCTCCTGGACCAAAAATAGTTCATTCAAAATTATGTTCCACCATTAGGCCCTTGGCCTACCTACTATGCACCGAATAGATCTATGAATAATATCAATAATCACATGGCCACAAATAATTGACACAGTCCGGGGGCCATCTCCTAGGATCACCTGAGGTCCACCCCCCACCAGCGACGTCAATAAGGGCATAGTTAAGTGGTCCACCTCTTGTGACCACCAGAGGCACACCGCCTGTCAACCCCTATGATCCTCCGAGAAGTAAGACTCACGGTGCCCCAAAATATCAGATAAGCACACCTCAAATGCCTCGGTATATGATAAGTGCATATTTTGACATATTTTTATATCAAATCCTTTATACTTTTCTTGCTTTATTCTTGTTAATATTCTTGTTTTATTAATGTTTTGTGTTAGGGAATAAATGGAAGCATATTTTCAGACTTGTGCAGTTTTTGTAATTTGAGCATAACTTCATGATCAAAAGCTCTATGGACCTGAAGCTTGTTTCATTTGAAAGCCAAGAGATAGAGGTACAACTTTTATGTTGGAGGCTAAGCCCAATTCAGTCTTGATGATATCAGAAAATTCGTCCAAGTAATTACACAAAATGGATCACCAAAATTCAGATCAGAGTTCAGCCCAGTATTGACTTATTTTACCAATTCGGTTATATATCTTGAGCCCAAATTTATTTTGGTCTGAAATTCGGATATGTTATACCCAAGAGGTAAATAAACAAGTTTGCTGAAGACAAGATGGTGTGAAAATGTGTTGAAATGGTAAAACCATAGGCTGCAAGTTGCTGCTGATGTTACAGGGCGGCTCTTGGACATGACTCGGTAATTTGACCATATCTCCTTCATCCGATCGCCAAATTTGACAAAAGATATATGAAAATATATCAGCGTTGAAAGATCTACAATTTTTATTCTTTACGTATCTTCAAACTCTGGCTGTATCTGATCGAAAAATGTAATTCAATTCAGTGGTTGAGAAATTTGTGTAACAACTTACCAACTCTTGGCAACTAGCATACCACTTGATTAACCCCTCCATTATTTGTTTGGCCTCTATCTTACTCCAAGTACTATAAATAGGCCATGTATTTAGCTTGTAAGAGAGGGGGGGTAGAGGGTTTCTTTAGGCTAAGTTATCTAGTTTGTATGTTTTCTAGTATTGTAAGTTTTCTAGTAGTAATAGAAATGCATTCTCTAGTTTCTCTTATATTTTTAGTCTTTGTTACTTTTATTATGTTTTTCTAAATTTTATTTTGCTGAGGAAAAAGGGTGAATCTCTTGATGGAGGAAGATAAATGGTTATAAGGGTAGAAATTGTTTAAGTATGTTGTATTATTATTATTATTTTTTATCTAAACCCTACTTATTTTTGTGGTGATTCTTGATTTATGTATCTCCAATGGCACAACAACATACTTGGGTTCATTTAGCTTATTGTACGGTTTTACCCCACCGACTGCTAATGTGAAACCTTGATTTGTTGTTGACGAAAGAGTATATCAATGCTTGATCCATAAATAAGTGTTGGCGTTAAGAGATAATTTGCAATAGTAAGACAATATCATGATTACCTTATTGCATGAGTTACTTGATAATATCTTCCCATTGGAACCTTCATTATGTATGGATTCCAATTGTGGCAATTAATAGAGGTAAAAAGAATAAATAACCATTTATCTATCCAAAACTCAAGAGTGGATCCCTAATCCTCAGTACTTTTTACTTCGGTTTTTTTTCTTTAGCTACATCATACATTAATTGTTCATATATTTTTTTATTCACATAAACTCCATCTTTTTATAAATATAAACTTGAATTCTTCAAACAACTTCCCTGTGGATCGACCTCGGACTCACGAGAAATTTATTACTTACTACAACCTGCACTTGGGTTTGCAACCTTAAAGTTGTAGCAAGTTTTTGGCGCCGTTGCCGGGGAAGGCAAGGTAAGTATTCAGGTTTGTTAATATTTTTCCTTTGTAAATATAGTTTGTTTATTTTCTTTATGGATATATGGTTATATGGTATCGTAGTCATAATTCTCGACGTTTAGTAAGAAATAATTCCGAAACTTTGTTTGAAAATTTATTTGAATCATCTCCACACACTTCCACCATGGCTGAAAATGAAAGTGTCCAGGATGAAAATGAGAATCAACAGGTGCGTACCATGCGTTATTACTTGCAACCTCCTCGAAATTCTTCTCCTTCTTGTTTCATTTTTCCTCTAAATGCAAATAATTTTCGATTCAAGTCAGGTATGATCCCTTTACTTCCTAATTTCCATGGTTTAGACTCTGAAAGTCCTTACTTGCATTTAAAAGAATTTGATGAAGTATGTGTCATTTTTGATGATCAAACTTGCACAAATGAGATTGTTAAGCTCAAATTATTTCCTTTCTCTTTAAAAGATAAAGCAAAAAATTGGCTTAATTCTTTAAAACCTAGGTCAATTGGTACTTGGCAAGAAATGCAAGCTGAATTCTTAAAAAAATTCTTTCCAACTCATAAAACTAATGCTTTGAAAAGACAAATTCAGAATTTTTCTCAAAATTCGAATGAAGTTTTCTTTCAATGTTGGGAAAGATTTAAAGATTTGTTGAATTCATGCCCACATCATGGTTTTGAAAAATGGCGCTTAATTAGTTTCTTTTATGAAGGTTTAACTCCTGAAACAAAACAATTTGTTGAAACAATGTGTAATGGTGAGTTTCTTGATAAGGAACCTGATGAAGCCCTAGAATACCTAGATCATTTGGCAGAAAACTCTCAATCATGGCATAGTGTTAATTCTTCCGAAGGTTCTATTAGATCTAATCTTGCTAATAATAATAAAGGAAAATATTATCTTAGTCAAGAAGATGATCTAAATGCTAGACTTGCTAGTTTAACAAGAAAAGTTGAAGCCATGGAACTTAAGAAAGTAAAGGAAATCAAATCTGTGCAAGAGGAAGAAGTTTGTAGCAATTGTGAACTTTTGGGGCACTCCACCAATGAATGTCCAAACCTTCCAGTACAAGCAAATTTTATGAACACATTCAAAAAGCCTTTCCATTCTCCATATTCTGAAACTTACAATCCACAATGGAGAAATCATCCCAATTTCAGTTGGCGAGATGATAACCGTGCCCAACCACCGCATTCACAAAAACCACAAAACTTTCATTTTCTTATCCACCCCCACATACAAAATCCATTGAGGAGACTTTGCAAGCATTTATGCATGAACAAACAAACATCAATAATCAGACTTCACAAGCTATCAATAAGATCAGAAGCACACTTTCAACACTGACAACTTCTTTGCGTACTCATGAAAAAGGTAAATTTCCTGCTCAACCTCAACCTAATCCTTCTACTCAGTGTCATGTTTCTTCTTCAGGTGAAAATGCAGTCAAGGAGGCTAATTCAGTTACAACTCTTCGGAATGGAAAAGTTGTTGACAAGACTATTCATCCCAAGGAGAGAGTTTCTAATCCACCTCCAGAAATGAAAAATGAAAATAGTTCTGACAATAAAGGTAAGTTTGAAGAAGGTAAGCGTGAAAATGAAGAAAAAGAAAAATATTTACCTCCAGCACCCTTTCCTCAAAGATTGCAAGCAACTCAGAAATTGAACTCAAATGCTGAATTTTTGAAATTTTTAAACAAGTCAAGATTAATATTCCATTATTGGATGCAATCAAGCAAGTTCCACCTTATGCCAAATTTTTGAAAGATTTGTGTACAATCAAAAGAAAACATCATGTACAAAAGAAGGCATTTTTAACTGAAAGTGTTAGTTCAATCATTCAACAATTCACTCCACCCAAGTACAAAGATCCAGGTTGTCCAACCATTTCATGTATCATAGGAAACACTAGAATAGAGCGTGCTTTGCTTGATCTTGGTGCTAGTGTAAATCTTCTACCTTTCTCAGTTTATGAACAGTTAGGTTTGGGAGAACTTAAAACAACTTCTGTTGTACTCCAATTAGCTGACCATTCGATTAAAGTTCCAAAGGGAATAGTAGAAGATGTGTTGGTACAAATTGATAAGTTTTACTTTTCAGTTGATTTCATTATTTTGGACACAGAGCCTGTTGCACAAACACATACACAAATTCCTATCATTTTGGGTCGTCCTTTTCTTGCAACTTCAAATGCTTTGATCAATTGTAGAAATGGTATTTTGAAGTTATCATTTGGAAATATGACTTTGGAACTAAATGTGTTTAATGTTTGTATGCAACCTGCAGAAGATGTCGAAGTACATGAAGTGGATTCAATTGAAGAACTTGTTCATGAATACTTTACTACTACTAACTCTTCAGATTCTTTGGAGACTTGTTTTGAAAGTGAAAGTATTTATAAAAAGGAACACACTAATACTATCTCTGAATTTTTGCAGGTACAAGAAAAATATTTTTGGAAGCCAAGGTTCGAAGAACTTTCATCATCAACAGTAAAATCTATTCCATCAAGTATTAAAACTCCCGTGGTTGAATTGAAACCTTTGCCAGTTAATTTGAAATACTCTTTCTTGGGTGAGAATGAAACTTTTCCAGTAATAATTTCTTCCAAACTCGATGTATATCAAGAAGGTAAGTTGATCGAAACTCTGAAAATGCATAAGAATACTTTAGGATGGACCATTGCTGATATTAAAGGTATTAATCCTTTCATTTGCACACATAACATCTATCTAGAGGAAAATGCTAAACCATCTAGAGAAATGCAACGAAGGCTAAATCCTAATATGAAAGAAGTAGTAAGAAATGAAGTCATTAAACTCTTAGATAATGGAATCATTTATTCTATTTCTGATAGCAAATGGGTAAGTCCGACTCAAGTTGTACCTAAGAAATCTGGGGTTACTGTAGTCAAGAATGAGAATGATGAATTAATTCCAACTAGGACTGTTACTGGTTGGCGAATGTGCATTGACTATAGAAAACTCAACTCAGTCACTAGAAAAGATCATTTTCCATTACCTTTCATGGATCAAATTTTAGAAAGAGTTGCAGGACACGAATTTTATTGCTTTTTAGATGGATATTCTGGATATAACCAAATTGCAATTGCACTTGAAGATCAAGAGAAAACAACTTTTACATGTCCTTTTGGTACTTTTGCATATCGAAGGATGCCTTTTGGATTATGTAATGCACCAGCTACATTCCAACGATGCATGCTTAGTATTTTTAGTGATATGGTTAAATGTTTTCTTGAAGTCTTCATGGATGATTTTTCTATTTTTGGTAATTCATTTGATGATTGCTTATCTAATTTAGAAAAGGTTTTGATCAGGTGTGAAGAAAAGAATCTTGTGCTCAATTGGGAGAAATGTCACTTCATGGTAACAACTGGTATTGTTCTTGGACACATTATATCATCAGAAGGTATTGAGGTTGATAAATCTAAAATTGAGTTAATTGCCAATTTGCCAACACCAAAGACTGTGAAGGAGATTAGATCATTTTTAGGACATGCTGGTTTTTATAGAAGATTTATCAAAGATTTTAGTATAATATCTAAACCTTTGTGTAATCTTCTAACAAAAGACACTATTTTTGAATGGACTGAAAACTGTGAAAATGCTTTTGTTAAGCTTAAAAGCATGCTTACGTCTGCTCCAATCATGCAGCCTCCAGATTGGACTTTACCTTTTGAAATAATGTGTGATGCTAGTGATTATGCTGTTGGAGCTGTCTTGGGACAAAGAAAAGATAAAAAACCATATGTTATTTACTATGCAAGTAAAACTTTAAATGGTGCTCAATTGAATTATACAACAACTGAAAAAGAATTACTTGCTGTAGTTTTTGCATTGGATAAATTTCGATCTTATGTTGTTGGCTCACCAATTGTTGTTTTCAGTGATCATGCAGCTTTGAAATATCTTTTGTCAAAAAAAGATGCTAAACCAAGACTGATTAGGTGGATTCTCTTACTCCAGGAATTTAATGTTACTATTCGAGATAAAAAGGGAGTAGAGAATGTAGTGGCTGATCATTTGTCGAGACTTGTTTGTGATGACTCATTTCAAACCACACCAATTAATGACACTTTCCCTGATGAACAATTATTTAACGTTTCTATTTTACCTTGGTTTGCTGACATTGTTAATTTTCTTGTAACAGGAAAGATGCCAT